>JANZLQ010000079.1:81226954-81239930 GCA_026212715.1 Elanus axillaris | reverse complement strand
CGAGAAGGACAAACAGCTGTGTAAGGGTCAGCTCCCAATCCCCTTGCTTCACGTTGCGTGTTAAAAGTTCTCCCTCATCGAGTCCTGATAATTTCTAAGAGTACAAGAAAAAAAATCCCGAAGGCTACTTTTCTAGCCTTTGCAAACTCCGTGCTCTGTGTGACGAAGCCACCGAAGACAGATAAAACCCTGGCATTTTGGGTACGACCTGTACGGTATGACCAAGGAGTCCTGACATGGAAGGGGACGTTCGTCAGTAATGAAGACCCAGCTGAGCGCAGGCTTTACGCCAACAAAGTCTTGAGTGGAAGGAAAATGCCGACCTTTGGTCTACCCAACAGAGGTTAGAAACTGGGTAGTATCATGGGAGAACTGCCTCCGTCTAGCGCTTGCTGATGTCCCAGAGCCACTATGTCTAATGCTTTAAAGGCTCTTTCCCTCACAACCTCCACTCTTAGGATAATTGCCTATGCTCAAGCGGTAGGTCAGGGGGGACACTGTTGTCCTAGACATGCCAAGGTGAAGAAAATTAATTTCATTCCCAAAAGAAAGGAAGAGTTGGCAAGACTGACATTAAACAATATTGATTCTGTGGCACAAGGGTCTTGAAAGCAGAGCCAAAACAAACAAGCGTGCTTTTGGATCCAGCATCCATAATATATCACCAACCTGGGCGGATCTGAAACGGCTCAGCAGAGGACACTGCTCTTTTCCCTTTCCCCGCTACAGCAAAAAGATGCACCGAGCTCCTGGTAAAAAATCAAACCAAGTCATGTGTAGAGCAGAATACAGCCTAACAGTTTTAACAAAAGAGAAAATGCTGGGAAAATACTCATGCATATCTGATGTTGAAGGAAAGCCAGGGTGCGACTAACATACTGGAAAAGTGTTTTCCTCTTCATACAGAGATTGCCCCAGCAAATTCTGTCAAGGTTACAAAGACCTTGCATTACAGCTTCCGTAAAGGAGCAGCTGTCTACAAACAGACTTGCAAATGTACTTGCGCATCTCAATTTTTTTCTTCCTTTAAATTAAACCTTTAGTAGGACTTATTTATTTCAACAGATCCCTTCTGTTAGCATCAACTACAGCTCCTTCTCCTCTACCTCTTCAGAGATTTCCATAATAGAAGAGTTTTCTGTAACGGCATCTTCAGTACCCTGCGTAAAAAAATAATAATCGTATAGATGAGAGTACACTACACTTCATTTAACGTGACAATCACATTCCACCACACAGTTGGTCTCACAGAATGTGTTCTGTCGAATCCAGCTACCTACACTCTGGTTAATCTATCAACACAAACAGTGAATTTTGTTGCAACACAGGAAGAGCAAAACATACCTTTTAGCCATCCCACTGAGCCTCCTGGAAAAAAGAAAACACCTTTCCATCCATCAGGAACACGCCTCCTCTCCAAAAGCCTAGCCGAATGAGTTTTAATGTCTGAAAGCAGTTCCAACTAAAATAGGAGTTTCTACAAACCTGAATTTTCTTCTTTTTTTAGAAATTCTTCATTTTTCTTCAGAAAAAGAAAAACCAAACATTTTTCTTCATTTCAT
Organism: Elanus axillaris; assembly: GCA_026212715.1. Taxonomy (NCBI): domain Eukaryota; kingdom Metazoa; phylum Chordata; class Aves; order Accipitriformes; family Accipitridae; genus Elanus; species Elanus axillaris. The sequence continues at coordinate 81,238,368 of JANZLQ010000079.1, read as the reverse complement.
TTGAACTTAATCTCAGTTTTGCCAATTAAATGGATGTATTTCAGCTTAAATCAATTCAGTAAAACATTTTTGGGGACTCTCTCTCACCAGACAGGTGTCTATTCTCCCTGCTGGGCCAAACTCGCTTTCCAAACACGGTTTAGATATTCCCAACAGGCAGCTCTCAGGGTTGCATCTCTGCCATAATAGAACACTGGACTCACCATGGATTCTGTGCCCAGTATTGCGTTCAAAGGACTCGGGTGTAGCTGAAAGGCATCTTGGAGAAAGCCAGCCGACCCCCCCCTCGGAGAAAGACACCCAGCCCCGACTGCGGAGGAGATCTCCGGCGTGCTGTGGGGACCATCACAGCAGCTCCCTCCTCCTGTTGGCTAATCCTCCGCTTAGATAGCCAAATTAATGCATTATCCCTCTTCTCCACAGCACTCGTGGGGATTCCTGTTTGAATGCATTGTTCCTCCTCCATCTTTTCCAGCTTTTATTCCTATATACATTATTTTGCAATTGGCTATAGTCAAAACACATCACCTGAACAGGCTTAGTTTGTTCAACTGTCCAAGTCATTCTTTCTGTCCATCCCTAACCCATTTAACTCCAGTAATAAGAAGTCCGTATTTATTTTCAGGTACTTGCTCTGAAGCATTGAACAGCATCAGGTCCAACGACAATCTCCGCTCAATGCCACCACCACCATACCCACCCAGTGATGATTCCCAAGTCAAGAGCCAATTCTGAATCCATTAAACAGCTGCTGTATTGAGAAGGAACAGCGTTTGTTTTGAACGAGAACGTCAGGCAGCTCCAGCCGAGCAACGTCCACGTACCAGAGCCGACGTGGTGCTCTCCAAATGCCCAACCCCATGGAGGAAGGGTATCGTATCCTTTCTTGCTTTCTTTTCTTTCCCAGCACATTCTCCTTCCCTTCTGGAGCCGGTCATATAAACGGTAGCAGAGCTACCTGCTGCTTTGCAAACCTACACGTACGTTTTCTCTTCTCCTGTTTTAAATGATCCATCTTCACCTTTCTAAACTCTGCCAACCCAGCTACTCATCTTAAGTATTTCCTACCTGATTTTACATGTAGAATCTATTTAAGCAGGAACACCACCTTGCAGTAAGTGTACAATCGTTATCTTCCTTCTTTTCCCAAGCATTTTAACTCTTCCTTTCCTTTAGTCCTTTGCAATTTTTCCCAGCCACGTTTTAATTACTTTTACTCTATAATATATCATTGTGAATAAACCCATCAGAAATAATACACTGTGATAAAGCGACTGTGATGGGTTTTCCTTCCTTATTTCAATATGAGAAACTTGAGCAAACATTACAACACAGGATAAGCACGGCACTTTTTTTTTTAACGTTACAAAAACCAGTTCAACAATTTTCCCCAGGATCAAACCTTTTGCTAGAGGACGTTAACGTCCTTCACAATTTACCACGCTGTCGTTCCGTCCTCTTACACTCGGCGCGTGCTACACGTGAAATTTCCAAATCTCCTCCTTTCGCATACGTGACCATAACAGGGCAGCGCAGACCCCAGGAAAAATAAAATACCCATAGTATTTCATACCGCTGTGCTGCGCTGCTTTAGAAACCCATTTCAAAGCCCTTGAGAAGAGCTTCTGCCGTCGGCTCTATCAGCCGAGACAGACGTTTGTCCTGCCAAGGACTGCGGCAGGCTGCCCAGAGGGAGACAACCAGGGCCCCGCACTCCCTCGACATCCCAAAAAACCCCCTAATGACCCAAATAAGCCACGGGGACTCAGTTACGGCACGTGCACTCTTTGCCCTTGTGCGACAGGAACCGCTTCCGAGAACTGCAGAATTCATGTGACCTTACTGAAGATAAAACATATCGACTGATACAATGGACTGAACTATTCGATTAAATTGCGTGTGTTTGTGTATATGTATATATTTGTATATTGTATACGTTTTCCAGATTGACACAGAAGTAACTGGTGGAGATTCCTGACCTCGGCCCAGTGCGTAATCACAATCAGCAAATACAGAACATGCAGTAAAGCGGATGTCGTGGGAAAAAAAAAAACCAAAACAAACAGATCTAGCCAAACCTACTGCCTATTACCTAGGGGTAATTCTTCGGGATAAGAAATCCAGTGCACAGTTGAGCTCAAAACACTGGGCCCAATGCCCGGGGCAGCCAGCACAGCAAGTCCGTAAGTTCACAGCAGCCTCAGTAAATACCTAACAGAGTATTGTTAATGTTACGTAGATATATACCGCACGCACACGTTAATGACCGCGGACACAACTGAGCGTACAGCACAGGAGGAATATTGTTTGCCGCGACACTCAACGGCCAACTCTTGCTGCAAATCACCCCAAAGCAGTTTGTCCAGAAACCAGAATCTAAAGGAGTTTCCAGGTTAAATTCAGACTTGGTGTGAAGTCTCAACTTTTCTCCTGACCTGGGGAACCACAAAACCCCAGGAACGGCGAGAGGCTCGGAGGAAAGCCAACGGAAGCGTGCCGAGGCGAGAAGGGCAGGGACGCGACGGCAGGCGATGGGCACGCAGCCTTTTCCCCCGTGCCCGCTCCCACCGCACCGAAGCCCGAAACGCAAGTTTTACTGCTCAAGTGCTCTACTCCATTACAAACCCACGCGGAAAGTTAAAACGCACGGCTCCCCAGCAGGAGGGCGTTGGCATTTTCAGCCCATTTCTGAGCCCGTTTCACTACAGGGTAACGCGACTGCATTCCTCATGTTTGATTGCCTTTAAAGTCTTCGTCCTGAAAGCTCCTCGCCCGTCGGCTCGCGGCGAGCGAGTTTCTTCACAATGCGTTTTTATTCTTGCACCGGAGATATTTTCTTATTAGTTATTCTCTCAGGCTGCATCGCTTCGTCCCTGTTTCCAAGACGACAGACAGGAAGCAGGAGTTAAGCAGAATCTTTCATCTGGGAGGGGATGATGGGAATGGATGAGGGAGTTTGAGCAAGGTCAGGCATTTACCGCTGAATACAAATCTGTCACGCCTAATAGATGAAGCTCTTTAGTTTCCGAGCTACTCAGGCTGCTCCCAGCATCCAAGGAGAAAATAAAAAGACACTCAAGCATGAATGCCAATCAGCTTGTGCTGGCAACAATGATGTATATACATGTGCCATAGCAGCTGTACCAGGCTTGGCCATGGATGAAAGGAGAAATTAAATAGGTGTCAATAATTATAGAAGGTCAGGATCTAAATCCCTGAATACTAAATATATTTTAATAATACTGGATGGTGAAGCAGAGAAGTTATTAAGCCAGGAGGCTCCAGAGGCCTCGACCCAGAGTACAATGAGATGCCGGGGACGCGGCGGTGGAAAAGCGGTGGCACACAGAGGGGTCCTGAAAAGCGATGGGGACACTGAGCACATATGTAGCAAATACAGCTCTTTTAGCTGGCCTGGCTACGCTGGCTGTGCAAACAAGGGGAACAAAGCGATGGCTGGAGCTGGAAGACTTGCCGAAGCCAGGGAGAGCTTTGCTGAAGGGAAAACAGGAGGGTGAGAAAACCCATCCCAGGGCATTCCCAGCTGGTCTGCTGTCCGACACGGCCACCGCAGGGTTGCAGGTACTTCAGCACGGAGGGGACAGCTACGCCAGGTAAAACCTCCCTCCTCTGCCCAGAACTCGGAATCCACATCCGAGATTTAGCACTGTGCCTAAAACTGAAAATCGCAGCGGTCCATCGCCCCGTGAACGCGGTCGGTCGGCCGTAACTGCAGCTGGGGGGTGGCTGTGGTCCCGGGGTGATGGCATCCGAACGCGACGGGCATTGTCCCGGGAACGTCCTCCCGCGGGCAGGGCTGCCATCGCCACAGAGCCCCTTTGCCTGCAAGCGAAGCCAGGAGCGGGATGCTACGTGCACGATACTCTGCAGCTTGCCATCCCCTCCCTGGGGCCGCAGAGGCAAATACGGACTACACTTGGTGTCATTTACAGAAAAAAAAAGTTGGTTTCCATGACAAACCCTTTGTGGGGCACAGTATCCCACCCGGCACCACTCAGCAACGTGCAAACTTTAACAGAGGGCAAGAAGATTGGGTTAGAATAAGCCACAAAATAAACCACGACAAACTCCTTGGTGGAAAAGAGGCAGCGGGCAGGCATCCCCCCGTTCGACATTTCCTACAAGGAATACTTTCATCCCAAAGCCTCGCGTCCAAGGGAGCGAGGAGATCACCCCCTGCTCTCGCACGAGGAGACGCGTTGCTCCAGAGACAGCAGAATAAATTGTGCCTGCTCCATCCCTGTCCATAGCCACGTGTAACCGTGGACTTTCCCTGCTAAAACCGTCTCCTCCGAAGCGACGAGCTAGAGCCAGGGGTGCGCAGCTCTGCTCCCAAAACCAGCCGGGCTGAGCGGCATCGTTTGCTCCTCTGCTTTGCCGGAGAAGCCAATGGACACAAAAAAGCAGCTCCTTGCTTCGGGAAAAGAGCCGTCACAGCACAAACCGATTCGTTTCCCTCTGTCCCACACTAATTCTGAACAAAAAAATAGATGAAGCGACTAAACCGCTGGCCAGACGGAACCTTCTTTAGAGGATAACACTTAGACTGTATTTTTCTTGTTTATCTACAGGTTTCAACATAAAGCTGTCCCTTGCATGCTGAAGGCAAGGCTTAATGGGATTTCAGTACTGAAAGGCACAGGATAACTACAGTAGTGCAAATACACAACATTACGTATGCAACATTAATTTTTATATGGCTTTATATTTCTGTGAAAAAGCTCGGTTTAAAGTTGCGTTATTAAGCATGCCTTTAACATGCTAAAAAATATCTTAATTTTGGGATATCAGCAGGTTGATTTTGCTTTTTACTAGAGCTAGGCAATTACACACGAAGATAAATGTCATAAAGCTAGCTCAATAAGATAGCCTTGCAAAAATACCAACAGCAGTAAAAATGTAATAAGCTGGATTCTAATATAATAAGCAACAGTGTAGTAGAAATCCAAAGAGTTGTTTTAATTCTGAGCAACTTCACATCAAAATAAGTCAAGCCAGAAATGAGAGTAATTCTTCCTGGTCGACTGGCTATATACATTGTCACTGACTTTTAAGAAAACACATAGAGCAAAGGGTCCTGGGGCCGCATGAAAGACGGACCTTAAATCCCTCCATCTGCCCTCAGGTAGACAATTATACCAACGGAGCCCTGGCAGATGTTTGTCAAAAACCTGCTTTTAGTAACATTTAGCGATGGAAATGCTGTAACCTCTAGACCCAGTGTCCTGAAGCATCATTAACACATCGATGTTGCGCCAGCCTCGCCATCAGAAAGGTTGGGGCGTTGCGGTACTCTACCCCGAATCCTGCTTTCTGCAGTGCGGTTTGGGGGGAAAATGGTGTTCTTGACTTTTCTTTGACTGCTTGTCGTTTCGCCAACTGGGATCCCGTCTTCTCTCAGTCATCCGTTTCAGAACCGAAATTAAAGTCTCCCAGTTCTTCCGGTCTTTCTCCTCCTTATGACCCTCTTGGAATTCCCATGGCTTTCCTCTCCGGTGTCTCTCCGGTCCCTTTACAGTGAAGGGCTCAAAACTAGAAACCGGACTTCGTCCCGCGGCTTGGCCAATGCTGACTAGAGCAAACAGCATTTTATTCATCTTGCCAACCGTGCCGCTTCTCGCACCGCAATCTGGCTTTTGCAGGCAAAGCTGTTTTAAGGAGGATTCATTTTAATTTACGATCTTAGATACGTACTTTTATCTGGTCGCAGATAACAGAAATTAAGTTAGCTTTTATCGTTTCATAATCTGGCTTGAAATATGATCAGATTTGACAGTCATACTGCGGCAACGACTTTGCTTCGTGTTACACAGCCCCATCCGTGGGGAGAAGGGGAGCTCCCACCACCACTGGTGCGCGGGACATCTCCTCAACACAGGGCTGCCGAGGGCACAGGGAATCTATAGAATTAAACATCATCCTGATTAAGCCATGAAATTCAGCAGGTTCCATCTGCCTCTACCTTGGTGTGACAGATAATGTTTTGGTCGACAGCAATTATTTCCCACAAAAGAGAAAACGGAGTCTCACATCACCAGCACCGGGGGGCAGGGTCAGGCTCTCTGTGCCCTACCCGTGCAAGCCACGGCGTTAATTGTCCTATTTCTTGTAATAATTACAAAAAGGCACCACCCTCACCCGATTCACAGGCCCTTTACCCAATTCCTGCTTCCTTCCCTGGTTAACAGCTGTGACAGATGCTTCAAAATTCTTCTCCATTCTTCCAGACCACTAGATTAGCAAAATTTTGCTTTATTCAACTGAGACGGCTGCTGTAGATGTTTTAACTGACAACAACTGTGAACAGCTGTTGCTACCTGAAGGACAGATACTCACTTTTTGGCAGGGAAAATCCTGCCAACTGTTTCTGTAATGAAATTGTCAGTATCTCTGAACAGCTCAGAAATCTGACATATGCTAACGTACAAATAACAGGGGGAAAAATCCCACCAAGAACCCCAAAGCAGAAACAAAGAGGTAAACAAAGGATATCGAAGATTCCCTTAATCCTGGTTTAATAAAAAAAAAGATAAATGTAAGGGTATTAAAAGTCTGAATTCCTTAGAAGCAGACCAAAGCATTGCTCTTAACCATGGCTCCGGTCCTGAAAGACGACGGATTCATTCCCAGGCAGCCATTGTAACTCAGGAATGCAGCCGCCTAAGGTCAACATAGGTAAGCCAAAAAATCTATATGTGCAGGACATAAAATTAATGCCCAGAACAGCAGACAGCACTATAGTTTATCCAGCATTCTTCCGCCATGAGATGCTCGGGTCTGGTGGGGAGCAAAGGCTCCTTCTCTGTTCCTGAAGTCGGGAAGGACACAACGAGGGGCTCCAGGTTGGCGGAGGAGCCCTCGGGGTGACCGGAGCAGGAGAAATATTGTGGCAGACCACGGAGCTGCTCATCACCCTTCGGTAATGACGGCACATCCCGCGTCCGTTCCGAGAGCTACGTCCCCAAATGTGGTTCTCCCTTTGGTTCCCAGCATATGCGGAAATAGGTACCGTATCTCGGAACGATCACTTGGCTATCAGAGATTCCTTTGTGCTAAAGGTAACCGCAAAGCACTTGGACTCCGAAGACAGTATTTTGAAGATCTTTAAAAAGATTCTGCCCACAGAGATGTCACAAGCTCGAGAGAGGGAGAAAGCGTAGGGAAAGCCCAGGTTTACGCCCTCCCCTCTGCCTGCTTTCTCAACAGATGATGCTTCGGAAGGATGGAGAGCACAGAAATACACATTTTTTTAGTTTGGGATCAAAGGGGAGAGAGGAAGATGATTCTTTTCCACAGTTTCTCTTTACAAAATATTCTTTTCTTTTTCATGTCAACAAACTTAATTTTCTTGCATGTGCTTTAAAAGCTTTTAGAGCCCCCTCCCCCTTTTCAAAGGAAATTTTTGAAATGGATTAAAGGGCTAGAGAGATGAAATCCTGGAACTTCAGCAGTGCCGGTTCAAACCCTTACCATGGGTTAAGCAAATCCGTGCTGCCGGGAGGCAAGGACTCTTTCATCCTCACACTGAAGCTGCCCCGCGTGTAAAGTAGTATAAAATAGTTACGTCCTCGCCAAACTAGAGAGCGGGGGCAAAGGAATAACTCTTTAGCAGGGGTTTAGGAAATACAATGGAGAAATGCGTGAATCTCTTGAACCTAGTCTTTGCTCTAACTGCTGTTTCTCTCTGCAGGAGCCCCATGAATATGAAAGAGAACGAACTGGAAACACCTTTCACCCCCAAATCCGCAGCAGGATTAGGACAGCTCTCGCGGGATTACAGGTTCAAATCCCATTAGGTAGAAGACGGCGTTGCCATACGCTGCACGCGAGGGCTGCAGATGCGATTCTGGGGAGAAGAGAATTCCCTTAAAGAATCTGCAAAGAGGAGACCCATGAGAAAGAGAAATCTTTCAAAGTGAATAACTGGGATGAAATTAAAAGGAGAAAAAAAAAAAAAAAACAGGCTGAAGGGATAACACCCCAAACGTGAAAATTCAGCGTTCGCCAGCAAAGCAGTCGCCTGAGACGCTGCGCAGACCGGCGCTGTCCTGGGCAGAGACACGCCGTCAACTTGCAGCCGCAGCTTGACAAGGCCAGCGCGACTTTTTCTGCCTAATCAAACCCTTGAACCTTTTCAAAATTTACTTCTACCGTTGCAAGGAAAATTACAGTAGATAGGGAATCCTCTGCCCCAGCAGCCTGAGCAGGGCAGAGCGCTGGCTCGCAGCACGGATAATGCCATTCCAGCTACCCAGGCAAGGAAAATTCTGCTTCTTTCCTGCTGGAGGGGCCGGCACATTTAATTTTGACAGGACCAATTTCAGAGCACATGCTCCAGGACAGTAAATGGTAACTTTTGATGGCTGCTCACCTTGGCCCTCTATTCCTCCGAGAATCTGAACAAATAATGGCTCTCACTGCTTTCAAGCCATCCCCTCCCCAGCCCAATCTTCTACTCCCAGGGAAAGTAGCAGCAAGGCGAGAACGCTGCTGAATATAAATAGGAGTAAAGCACATTATAATTACAAATCTGGCTATCCAATGTACAGCTCTAAACCCTGAAATGATAGGCTGACACTGTCATCCCAACCCAGACACCAATTACAATTACATCTAACCGAGGCCACTGAGCCAGACAGAGGAAGGGGTGGATGAAAGATGCACCATCTCAGGGATTCATCACCTAAACTTCCAAGAAATAGCAGTCTGCAAATTATTAGCAAATCACTTGAGCTAAATAATTAATATTTAAACACAGGGCATGAAGTTATTCCTAAATGGTAATGGTGGGAATGGGAGAGAAGGGAGGGATGGAGGAGAGGAAGGGGGAGAATATGAGAAGCCTGCCGTTTTTTTTTTTTTTCCTGTCACTCAGATAAGACATTTGCATTCCTAGAAGAAACGTGCCTGCTTCCTCCCTTAGGAGCTTGCACAAGGCGCTTTTTTTGTGATTGATTTTTTTCAAATTTATTTTTCCCCCCTTATTACCCTCTGATCCTGCAGATGGAAATAAACATACAAACAAGGAAAGTCCTAATAGGTCTGAATCAACATCAGAACCAAAATTTAAAAAAAAAAAATTAAAAAATTCAAAAAAACCATCACCTTTGCCCCCAAGTCCATGCTTGGCAGCGTCAGAAGGCAGGAGCACTGCTGTGATCTGAACAAGAGACTGTCTGCTCCTAAACTCTAAACTGAGCTTGCACTGCAAAATCAATTTGTGAGCTCATTACATAAATCCATATTAAACTATTTAGTCTATATTTAACACTATAACAAGTATAGTCAGGGTGAATTAAATGGATTTTATTCCAGGTGGCGAAGAGCCAAAGTTTGCCCTTCGTCTTTTAATTCTCTTCCCAGACTCATCTTTTGCAACACTGAAAAATTACTTTTTACACAGAGGAGAGCAAACGCATGTACACAGGGATGGCAAAGCTCTCGGGCTTTTACTGGTGGAGCTGTAGGTGCTAATGAAATCAATATATTCTAGTCTTCGGAGTGATATTGGCAGCACATATTTGTTATCCCACGCGCACGCTCCATGTGTCGTCCTGTACCATTGGCCCCAAGTACGAACAAAAGCAAAACTAATATAATATCTAGCGGTTTCCTAAATAGGACCACGTGTTAAGTCTCGACATGTTTGGGGGTCGTTCTCCCTAAATCTTTCCGCCAGGGAGCAAGGCTATGAAGTTAGTATCGCTGACAAATATGCCCGAAGATTAATTTGCTGTTTCCCCATAAACCAAACACATCCAGCTATTTCTTACCCTTTCTTATCGTTGATCAAATGGCAGCTCAGCAAATAGGTTTCTGCTGGGAAGGTGACATGGCAGTGCGCTACGTATAAAAACCCATCAGCGCTCAGGACTGCAGACAATGCATCTCCTGACCTTATTACTCCTGAGCTCTGCAGTGTAACTTCATCTACGCTTCTAAAGGAAACTGTTACGTTTAGGGAAAAACGAGCACCTGCAACAGGGGGAAAACAGATGACAAAGAGAGGAGTTAACTTAAAAATTAAGCGCTCTCTGGCTAGCAAAGTCAGAAGCCGGGGATGAAACACCCAGCTACACACGGCCAAATGAACAAGGCTAGAAGGACACGAGCCATACGGAGGTGAACAACTCTTAAGTAACTTAAATGCCTAGCCCGTGACCAGCTACAGAGTATACGAACGCCTCGTGCTGTCTAACGCACTCAGTTTTAGGACACCTTGGATAAACAGGCAAATACTCCTTTGATCGGCAGGCATCCCAGCGAGTTACTGGGAGGTTCGTGGCAAAACCTTTGTCACGCCAAGGTCAGACTAGCAGTTTAGGCACTGGCCTCTCTTTCCTCTCTAAGGCTTCTCTCCGTATTTTTCCCCCAATTCCTTCCTTAGAGGTGGTTTCAAGGAAGAACGTCTCTGCCGGCACAAGCTGCAAAATCCCGTAGAGCCCCCAACAACTTCCCGCTAAACTGTTGAAACTCAGGCCAGAAAAATTTCCCTGGAAATAGGGGCAGAAGGATCTTCGCCTACGGCCAACCCTCAGAGCCTACACGCACAGTCAAGGATGGCCACAGCTTCTTACAAACTTGTGCCGTCCCCTCTCCCGAGAGTAAATCAGTGTCGGAGGAGTTGGAGCAGACCTCCCTCAGTCCGCAGCACCCTGCAATTTTCATTTGGGTTCTTTCCCCCCACCCCAAAATTTGCAAGCCCAGCTGCCGTCGATGCTCTGTTACTTAAATTGAGTACATCAATATATCTGAGGTCTCTTTATTGTCCATCACCTTCAAAATAAAGAAATGAAAAGGCTATCGCATCTTCACAGTCTACTCAAGTAACCTGTGTATAAAAAACCCAAACCACTTTCCCATGTAGACCACACGCACAGCGACTCTTCCCCTTCGTCTATATGAAATCCAATTACATAGATAAACAGCTATATATAGACCCTCACAGCTTCTTTCAAGCCGCAAAAAGCCTGACGTACACAAACGAGGGAAGAAAACAAACCCGCCGGCCTTTGGAGAGCAGAAGGCGCGGAGCGGCGGGGAAGCAGATGCACAGCCCCAACGCTGAGATTTACCTCACCTCACCTTGGATTCGAGCTTCTTCAGAACATGACTCGGCACCTTCTGTGGGGTTTTCTACAGCGTCGCTTCACTGCGGTACAAATACGTCGCGTTGCTCTTGTGAAAGCCTACAACGCCGAGGTTACGCCAAACCTGAATGAGCAACTCTTCAATGAGCTGGTCGTGAAAACCCCTCTTCTTTGCACTCAATTCCCCTATGAAAAATGAAGCTTTCTGGTATGCAAGCCCAGTCATTCACACAATACTTGTGAAAACCAAAATCTCCTCTTCAAGGTTCAAAACACCCCCCCCCCCAAACCCAATAAAATACT
>JANZLQ010000079.1:81198616-81226854 GCA_026212715.1 Elanus axillaris | reverse complement strand
AGCTCCTCTTCAAGTTTCAAAAAACCCCACCCCCCAAACCCAATAAAATACTACATAGTAAGAGTTTCTATGTGAAGTCATTAGGTTCAGTTATCTGCACCAAACTCACACAGGACTAAAAAGTACATCACTTTCCATATTTATAACGTAGTCATTTCAGTTCTCCTATTCTGACAAATTAAATTCTAAGAGATCTCAAGGTCTTAGAACTAATTGTGCAGTTATTCATTCTATCTTGTGATTATTCTGACATTATCATGTAAAGTCAATATACAGTAAGTGATATTTTAATTAACACCACTTAAACTCTAATTGTATTCCAGTTTCCCATGATTATTATTTCTCAACACATATCCTTTATTGAGGGGAAAAAATCATGGTAAGGCTGGATTTTAAATGGTTAATAGCATTATAGGAGATTATTACCCTTCTCTTTTTTTGCAAATTATCCTAGACCTGTCTTAACACACAGTTGTGTTCCTGTAAAGAGTACGGACAACAGCTCTTCCTCTCCTGCATGCGATAGGTTTCACAGTATTTTCTGCAAAATACCATCTTGTCCTTACAGAACCTCTGTGCTCAGATCACTCTTGAAATGTACGTTTGGGGTTTTTGAAAGAAAGCACAAACACGTTTGTGAATTGTCTGGGAAGCAAAATTATTCTTAAGGTATCTGACACCTTAGAGGACTACGGTAACTTCAAAAACGACTCCTAAAATCTCAGTCTCCCAGTCCTGCGCTCATCTGCCGTTGACTGCTGAAGGCACGAGAGCTCCCCAAATACTTCAATTCCTCCCAGGAGCTTCTGGCTCACCTGAACGTCTCTCCCTGGCTGTACAAACCTGCCCCCAAATCCTGAGAGCTCCCTGCCTGCCCCAGGCGCTGACCTTACCCAGGTCTTTCACGTGCAGCAAGACAGCTCCCGCACACCTGAGAAACATCTCACCCCAGAATACTTGGCTTTTCATGGGAATACCTCCACTGGCAAGAGGAGGGACGTCGTTTTTCAGACCAGGAGACGTCTGGTCTCACCACGCTCTCCCATGGCCCCTCTTCCCAGGCCAGGGCCTCTTTCTTGCTGAATTTCTCCCTGACTGTCCAAAAGTTCAAAATTTGGCCTGCACTGAGGTTTAACTCAGTAGGGGGAAAGCAGAGCGACTCCAGCACAGACGCTCATCCTCCTGAGCTTCACAGGAGACTGCGGTGGTGTAGAAACCCAGCCGTCAGGTTTTTAAACCATTATAGCTCGTACAGAACAAAGCCACCAATCTTTGCTATCAGTATTTTAAGACAAGATCAAGCATCTCTAACTGCATCTTTCCAGAATCCGTTACAGCCCAAAGTTTCCAGCAATGTTCACTAGATCAATGGAACACAGAATCAGGTATCATCTCATGAACTCAGCTAATCCTTTCCCTACATCCCACGGCTGGATTAAAAATATCCCTAGCAGAAGTTTACCTAACTTGTTCTCGAAAAGATGCCAAGATGGAAGCTCAGAAAAATCCTCCAAGATAATCCCTTGCCATCCATCTATCTAGACATGCCTTCTAAGCACCTCTGCTGTTTTTAGGATGGCCTTTCTATACCAACCTTTCTCTGAACTAGAAAAATATTCTGCTAATTTTGCATTTTCGCATACGTCTGGTTATAAATCCTCAGTAAGGTGTCATAATATTATGGCAAAGACCACCATAAAACCATATAAACAAAATTTATTCTTACTATTATCATCATTATTACTGCTTATGCTGTGCAATAAATGTGAACAGCTTACCGGTTGTGCATACCAAAATAAGGACATTAAATCTCTTGTTTCAACACAAGAAATCCCAACGCTGTGGTTCAGGAGATTACTCTTCTCCCCATCCCTGGGCATCAGGTGCTTTTCCCGCTTGTTGCTGCCAGCACTTTCCCCTGAAGCACCTCTTTGGCCATCAGCAGCGGCAGGACTCCAGACGGGATGACGCTACAGCACATGGAATTCCTCCAGCGTCCAGAGCCACCGTGCACAGTCCCCCCATGGGCCCCCACTGCCTGGGGCTGTCACCTCACCTTCGGGAATAAACGATCGTGTCTGGGCTACATGGCACTTCATCCTTGGAGCTGCGTCCCGCGGAAGGTTACGCCTCATATCCCTAAGGTATATTTACAACTTTGCATGAGTTCTTTCATTTCAAAGCGTCTTAAATACTCGGGGCTGTGTTGCAGCTCAGTAGAGTGCAGCTTTTCTAGCAGAAAACCAGCGATGAGTTGCACGCCATAGGATATCTCAGGGAAACTCTCCTGCAGCTAGAAGCAGATGTTGAGGGTGCTGAGGCTGCTCAAATGGTCCTGGAGAACCGTGGCCGATGGAGAACCGTGGCTGATGGAGAACCGTGGCCGATGGAGAGCGACGCTGCACCCCATCCGCGTGTCCCTCCTTGGGAACGGGACCCCAGAGCCACGGACAGGTTTTCTAGCCAAGAGCCCCCAGGCAACGTCCAAACCAGAGGCGGCGAGCGAGCCGGGGTCTCGGCCGTGGGAAGGGTCCCTGGTCCAGTGGAGGAATTTGCCCCCGCGCGCTCATTCATTTCTAGCCGAAGCCCATACGGGCAGTATAACTCACACCACGTGACTAAATACGCCTTCAGAAAATAAATCCATTTCCACGTCCCAGTGGAACTACCGCTCCCTGCATTAGAGAAAAAAAAAAATTCTACTCTGAAATTTATGAGTGGGGTCTCGAAAAAGTCTCTCACTTCTTTCTTCTGCCCTGCCTCTGCCTACACAATGCGAAGCAGCTCTGTAAAATTTGCTATTTCTAACTCAGGAGACAGCACATTCCAGCTTCCTCTGCGAAGGCAGGATCGGGATTATTAGCACAAAGATGTATCTGTCCAGCCTCTTTTTAAATTTCCAGTAAACAGCGTTCCTCATCACTGCTTTTTCACTGGTTTACCAACTGTTAAAAAAGAAACCCCATTTTTCCTGATATTTGAAATCACGGGGCTTGTTTCAGACTAATTTTACGGCTAACCATAAGCAGAATTAACATACGTGGTTTGGCTTTCCAACAGACCTGCAAGGAATACAAATCTGATGCTTTAATGCCAATATAAGCTCAGTTCCTTAGAATAGAGATGGATTTTATTTTGTGGTTGGTTTTTTAATGGGGAAGCAATTATAAATAACACTATAAGTAATAGAATGAGTAATACTAAATAATACTTATGATAACAAAGGGAGGGGAAACGGTGCCTCACAGAATGTTTCTGTAACGGGAATTCAGGGAGAGAGGAAGTTTTTTGAAAATTGAGTCAACCCCTGTTTCTCTCGCAAAGAAAAGTAATTCACAGGTTTCCAAGCTGAGTCTTATTATACAGAAATGCAAAGATCTTGCGCATGCAAAAATGTTACATCTGCTAGCTGCTAAGCTGGAAATCTGACATGAGAAGGAGCTACGCAACTTGTAAGTAGAGGAATTAAAAATAAAGAAAAAGAACGTGACAAAACTGACAAAGCCAACGGCAGAGAAAGCTGAGCCCGCGCAGCGGGGCCGGGAGCGAAACACCCGCTCGATGGGGCCCAGGCCACCCGCCACCCTCGGCGCTCCGCACCCTTCCCTGTCTCCCTGCGGCATCCGTCTTTGGACATCATCCTCAAACATCTGGAGATCACCCGTGGATGGCCACGCAATCCCTTCTTGAATGCCAGGAGCGAAGACTCATTTAGTCTCTGGGAGAGGGTGTCTTCCGACGCTGAAGATTTTTCTGCAGCAAGGAATTTATTGCAGGAACATAGCTAATAATTACGCTACCGTATACACAAGTTGACTATTTCAGGGCTGGTTTCTATCTGAACTTCCACTTGCTAGAATAAAACAATCCCTCCACACGTCTCGTGAATAGCTGAAGGACGGATCCATGAGAAGCCGGCGGCATAAAAGCAAATAACTGTCTGGGAGTTCTTTATAGGAAGATTTTCCTCTGGGATGCTCTCCTCATCTGAAGTTATGCATGTCCATCACTCACCACCACGCTGTTCGCTATTCATTTTCTGGGTGTGCAAATAACAGGTTTTATACAGCTATAAAAATAAGACAGTCAGCTGAGATCTCTTTCATCTGCTTTTTCTTGCTGAGAATTTGTTTTCCTGTACATGCAAGCCGAAGTACATATTGTAGGCTTTATTCCTGGTACCTGCTCAATACGATCGCACATTTCCATAGACCGTATCAAGTCCATCGCCCTTTAGCGGAGTTAGGGAGCAGAAACAGAGGAAGCCAAGCAGCGGAGCGGCCTGAGAAACCCAGAACGTGCGTGCTGGAGATGAGAGAACTGAAATCCTTAAATCTGCCTCGTTTATTGCTTTGGGTTTTTTACAGAAATCCGAAGCATCTGAAGTTTCTTTTTCTTTTTTTCTTGTTACAAACTGGTGAGCAGTTACCTCCTAAGAGGGTAACAGTAAGGTTGTTAACGGGAAAGGAAGGAAAAAGGAGAAGAAACAATCCCAAGTGCCTTTTCCCCAAGTGGGAATCCACAAATGTACTTTGCTTTACTGACTCATGTGTGTATCGCAGACCATCTACCTCCACTTATTTTACTCTAGTTCATAATGCACCGTGAAGTACAACGCCTCTCCAGTCATAATCTCAGTTTAAAAGGACGGAAATTTTATATTTCTCCGGGAGCTTGTTGGCTTTTTACAGTCTAAGCAACACATACCAAAATAGTTTTGAGCATCCTATAGCCACATCTGGAATACTAAAAGTGGAAGCTATTATCTGCATGAGCTCACAGCCCATTCAGCTTTCACTACTCATTTCAGTACTGTCTAATTCCGATTTAGCATCCCAGCATTTACAAGGGGTGTATTTGGTCTCAGTCTGAGCTCGTTTATACTTGCCTTAATGCCAGCTTATGTGCTGCTGCTTCAGGTTCCGCAGTTAGTGATGGTCAGCGATGATGTGAATCTACATGTCCGCAGAACAACAACGGCAGTAGGAGCACTCGGACTGATTGTACATTCCTATCCATATAAAACTTTCAAAATCCACCCCCTCCCGCCCCAAACACACACAACGTATTTAACCCACGGAATGTTCCAAATTACTTGCTAAACTTAAAGCAAACCCCATCTGTAGGACTACGAATCACTCGCACACAAAAGTAAAGTAGTGACTATTTTACCCAGACGTAAGTTTGGGGTAGAAATCACTGTTCGGGTAAAATCATTATTAGTTCAATAAAGGGTTTATGGGACCCTGGTTTTCAGGAGAAGGAAGCTCAGATGAGCCTTCAACACGACTCCCTTCCACATTAACGGCTCCGGAAGGGGACGATAGCTATTAAAGAATATATTGAGATTTCACTGGGCTCTCATAAAACCACGCCAACAGCAAGCGTGGGCTCTGCTGGGTCGTAGCGGACCCCAGGAAGGGGGGGCAGGGGGGGAGTTGGCCAGACCCCAACTCCTCGGTGGTGCCACGGGGAGCTCGAGCCGAGCGCGGCCCAACGGAATCAAAGCAGAGGGAGCTACGTTCCTCCCGCCACGGCCAGCCCCGCCGCTTCATTTGTATTTATAGCTGGCTACCCCACCATCTGTGCACGCTGGCCCTCCCTTCGCCTCAGAGGAATTGGAGTGGCATTGTTTGAAGATCTGATTAAATAGCCAGAAAAAAGTAATCCATCACTTAAAAAGGGAAAACGGAGACAGTTTACAATGGCGTCCCGTAGCTCTTTAGGATTTTCTTTTCATTTTCTTCTATTTTAATTTTAATCCAACGCCAAACATAATAAACACCAACACGGAGCGTAAAATTTACTGACAGCATTTCGCTTGCAATGACTAGCTGGGAACAGCAATGAGTTATCCGGTTTTCCCCTAGGATGATCCTAGCACCAGCTTAAACCCCACTACAACAGGAGATGGCCCGTTTCCTTCCGATGTTCACGTGTGTAAATACAATCCAAGTGCATGAACTGAATATGAGATTCATCTTAAAAGAAAACAAACAAAAACCGAAGGCAAAACAACTGTGCATCTCCCCAGAGCGAGATCGGAAGCGGAGCAGGTTGCTTCTGAGCAGGAGAATGATCCCAGGCAGCCTTCCCCAGTATCACATAGACATTGTTTCTGCCAGTGAATCTAGTTTGTAAGTGCCTTCTCATTCTCACATTTGTCCCTTCGGGAAGGTAACCTCATCGTCACCTCTGGTGACTGCTCAGAGGGAAACGCTCAGCAAGATCCTGCACATACAGAAGTGGGAACCCAAATAAATATCTGTCTCTCGATGCCAATACCCAACCACCAACCGCGGGTAGTCGATTAGCCCTGCAAAGCAGGGCGAGGAGGGAGCCCAGGCTGGAGGCTCACGCTAGCAGGAGGAGGATAACAACAATCGCATCTCTGCGGACACCACGTTTCTTCTCCCTTTACCCCCCCCGGGATCTCCCGCTAAGCTCCATGGTTTCATGGCTGCAAAGCGTCTGCGGCATGAGCCTGTAGGGCAGAGGGAGGGAGGGACTGAGAGGTCTCCGACAATTCCCCAGTTGCTACTGGAGTTGCTTTCAGGCAGCGGAGAGAAAAGAAAGAGAAGAGGCTTATAAAGGAGATGCTGAATCACAAGGGAGAAGGAATGAGAGGGAGGTGAGCTTCAAAGATGTGCAAAATCCATGTTCAGCCATGCGTTTGGGATCGGGACAGAAAACAGAGGGAAAAACCTTAGCCCTGTTCCCATTTTCATCTGCCTTAAGTATGTGCAAGGAGGCAACTTTGCAAATTGGGGATCCAAGGCTTCCAGTGCCGCGTACTCCTCGCTTTTGTCTACCAGATGTCCTCAGCTATGGCCACGGGGTAGAGCCACCTCCCTCTGTACTGCCTGGAACCACTCTGGGTAACACTGCCCGTAACTCAACAGCTTACGGGACTGAACTTGGATGGATCTCAGCAAACATTCCTGATCAGTGTTCAGACAGGAGTCCTTCAGAGTCGGACTACTGCAGCTAACAGGAACGTGGACCGTTGGCCATACTTATTTCTCCGTTTCCAGAAGGCCAGAGTTTTGGCAAAGCTTTAAGCTTCACACTGAAGCTGTGTGGAAACGTTTCAAAGGATTTCCCAAAGAAATGCTGTGGTGTAAGCCATCAGGCTAGTTAACTGATCTCAGCAGGGCCGTCTCGACCGAGGATTTGTGGGCCACCAAGATTCTGCTCTTCCCAGTCCAAATCAGAGAACGAACAACACTTCAGCATTTTCTCCTGTTCTCAGCTTACTGCCATAGCCCATGAGAAGTATCAGGTGTAACCCGCAGCCCAGGGCAGGTCATTAATCATTTACAACCCAGAAACTTTGAAAGGCTTTTATCCATGTTTTACATATCCTCTAGCTTAAGATGAAGACATCTTTCTGTTACTTAAAACCCCATAAAGCTGTAAACACTTAGGCTGCCGCACAGTGCAGTCCATAAAACCAAACACCTATTCATTTCAGAGCAACGAAAAAAAAAAAAAATCCTTCCAGCACGTAGGCACAAACTTTCTGATCTCAACGGTTGGCTGCACTTGATAGAACAGTTCGTCAGTGGGCTTTCTCATACTTTCTTTTTCTTCTCTTTCCCTTTCCCCAAATGTTCTACAACAGCTTGATGCAGAACTATGTATAATATAATTCTCTACTGCTTTTGGACTACTTTAGTCCATCACCTCACCCATTTATGATCACCTTCTCTTCTTTCAGCAGGATAAAGCCCACCAACAGAGACTACGACACGGCTGTTGGCTTTCCATGCAGGTTTAGTCGGCCTCCAGAGTCATCTCTAGGACAAGGCCAGCATTTGTAATCGCCCCAGTGAACAAAATGCCTCAAACTATCTGATAGCCTGGACACGCTTTTAACGACAGCCAGCCAGCTGGATAAGTAAGAGGGAGTAAAGAATAGTAGCTGCTCATTTGGGATTTTTATGTTAATAGCATTAATTACATCTACAATTCTGTATGTCCTTTGCATCTTACCAGGCTCTGGGATGATTAGCTGTGCACTGGCCTGTGCGTTTCCAGCTTCATTTTCAGCTACACACTGATAAAAACCTTCATCTGACTTTACCAAGCCCAGAATCCGTAAGTTGCTGCCACCCTAGAGAGACAGCAAAAGAGAAAGAAAGGAAGTGGAGAGAATTAATTAGAAAAACACCATCCAAAGTGAACGTGGATTATAAAACCTTTCCAGAAGAGCTACACTGTGAAACAAGGTACTGCGTACGTCGTCTCAGCCCCAGCGCACATAGCCCCGGTCCTTGGAGGGCTGTAACCACAAGCCCTTTCATCGGGAATCTCTTGACACCTCGTGGTCTTTGCATTTTGTTTGATGGTGCCCACGGCCCAAGGGTAAATTCACTGTCTTGCGCCGAGTCCAATCAACACCCTTCTCGAGAATGAAGCTCCAAATTACAGCCATCACTTGAGCAGTGCTCTGAATTTTGTCTTGGCCCTTTGCTGCAGGGAAGATTTAAAAGAACTTTCAACTTCTGCACCTTTGAACAAATACTGCTCTGAAGGTCAAACCCTCCTTATGGCTTGGGGCCTGGAGATCCTCAAGAAAAGGTCACTCTACGCTCACTTCATTTGAAACAGATTTAACTTTTGACTTCTGTTAGCACAAGCAGAAACCAATTATGTTGGGTAAAATAGCTCAAGTGAGGGGTATGCTTTGGCCGAAACGTCCCTCCCGTTAACTATTACGTGAAAGAATTTTCTAACACCTCCACCACACAAGCACGACAGCAATAGAGCTGTCCTTCCCATGGACAATAATAAGCAGTGATATATATATATATATAAAAAAAATGAGTTTGCTATTATATATGGCAGAATAAGTCTCTCCTGCATGAAAACCACATTAGAAATAGATTTTTTTTTATAGGTAATTATAAGTCATGATGATAGTCAATATTATGCGTTACGAGGTGAAAAATTAGAAAGCGCTGAACCAAGCCAGGTCTCTGAACAAGCCACACCTCATGGCCCATGGCCATCTTCACAGCGGCTGAAGTTTTCAGGGGTGTTCCCCAACGTCTCGGCTCACTTAGAAGTGACACTGACTGCAGGAGAACCAGCTAAATCAACCCTTTTAGAAAACAGCGCATGAATTCTTACCCCATAGAATAGTGAAACTTGAACTAAAAGAGGCTGGAGTCCCGGATGGGGATGTTACTTTGGGTAGGACGCACAACAATTCTCCCTGAAAAGTCGTAATTATATGTCAAATAAGCCCCTGTGTCCAACTACTATTTCTTTGGAGAAGAGATCTACAATTTTTCTTCAGAAAGGACAGTGGTGAGGAAGGGAAGTCAGTAACCCCTGGTAAACAATATTATTAACAGCAACTCAAAGCGTGACCTGACACTTACTTCTCCATGAAAGAAACTCGTTCCACTGTCACTAAAACTAGGAGACAATGGCAACGTACTAGCCCTAACACATCTCAATGCAACGAGCCTTACTTGTATTAGAAAACAAAATTTCTTCCACCTCCTTCGGGAAGACCAGTACGTTTACGAAGGCAGTAACTGCATCAAATACCAGAATGTATTTCACAACTTCATTAAAAAAAAAAAAAAAAAAGAAAAAAAAGAAAAAATAAAAAAAGAAGAAAGAGTTAATTCTAGTAAGTAAAAGCCAGATAATTACCACTATCTGAAAATAGTCGCTCGGAATGACCACTTCTCCATTCTTGATCCACTCCACCGTAGGAACAGGCTTACCAGACACGGCACATTCAAACTCAATATCCATACTCTCATAGGCATGAAGATTTGAAGGGCGAATTAAAAACCACGGTGGAACTGCAAAAAAAGATGGGGAAAAAAATGAAAGTGGCAATTAGTGGATATAAATTAAGGCTTAGCGAGTAAATCATTTCAATGAGCCTGAAAAATATTAGACATAAATAGAAAATAAATCTGTAATTCAAATTATTCTCTTTAACCCTGAGCCTATTAAATACTAGGGAATGCATTTATTCTAGAAAATACACTGAAACGGGTCGATGTTAACTTTTTTTTTACCAAACAAAGAACAAAACCCTCGATTTAGGAGACACGGAAGATTTACGCATTAACAAAATATATGTGCAATTCTTACTAAACGAGCATGGGGGTAATAAAATCTCGCTCATTTCAAAGGGATCAGATGC
The DNA here is from genome assembly GCA_026212715.1 of Elanus axillaris. NCBI lineage: Eukaryota > Metazoa > Chordata > Aves > Accipitriformes > Accipitridae > Elanus > Elanus axillaris. The sequence continues at coordinate 81,216,680 of JANZLQ010000079.1, read as the reverse complement.
CAACTGCATACGTAACAAGGTCCTACAAGTCAACATATGGACAGGCACGTACGGGTACAAGACAAGTCCACTAACAAGCAATACAAAATCAGAAATATTTAAGAGTGGAGGTATTTTCGTAAAACCAAGAAGGACTTCTGACTGGGTTTATAGAAGATGAGGAGATAATCAATAACCAGGAAATCTGTCCGTAGTGGTTGGAAGAAGAAAAAGGTTGAATTATCTTTGCTGGAAATGAATTCTTATTAAGCGAGCAATTACCTGTTGCCTTCTATTACTATAATGTATTCACAGTTTTTCAGTATGCTAGATGATATGCTAATTTAATTTCATCATTATTGTAATACTAGGATGATGGAAATTAGCAATTTGAGGCAAACTGTTAATAACATCACATTTGGAATGAGGCCCCCCCCGCACTGTACTGAAAAACACGCACAAAAACTCAGCAGCCCACGTAAATTTTGTCCGTTTCTGTAGGGGAACGACAATCTCCGTTTTGAATATCCATGGTTGCCAGAAAGCCAGAGTAGATTAATTTCTAAGTACCATCCATGACTTATCATTTCAGACAGAAAATCCAATTGTATTTCTTGAGCCATCATTCCCGATGTCTGATTATAATATTTATAAAGCCATAATATTAAAAAAACTCCTCTAAATTAAAAGGCAGCGAAGATTATAAAATAAATTGCACAGAAGCTAAGCAATGTTAGAGCCGAGGCTGCCCTCGCGTCCCCGGCTCCGTGTGCAAGGCTCACAGCACATTTCTCAATGACATCACCAAATTCTGTTTCTTTGCCGCCTCCCTCGGCGCTCCAGGAGGACTCCGCTCGCCGAAAGAGCAATTCAGGATTTAATTTCAAGCTTCCTTCTTAGTACACGGCTTCACGTTTGCTAGTTTTCCAACTTTTCTCTGCAAACAAAACGATTGATTTCCCAGTGGTTTGGTTTTTATTTTTTTTTCCCCCTCTGGTTCCCATTTCTACAATACCTGCGGGATCCATAAATGATTTTGAAGTCGTAGGAGTCGGACACGAAGAGGTGCTGCCAGGCAAGCTCCCGCTGGGATGGCAGAAGTACCCTCCTCGGGTTTCTGGTCCAGTTCGGTATGATTTAGAGCACTTTCTGTTACACAGTGCTCCAGGTACTGCTGGGGGGTTTTGCACATCGGACCAAAAAGTCTCGCTGGGGATGCAGAGAATGAGGAAAATAGTTGCAACATAGGAACGTGTTGCGTAAGCGACCGAGCCCATGTCCGGTAGGAAAACCACGGCAGACGTACAGATAATATTGTGTTCTTCGGGGTTTGCATTTCATCACCTTAACTACAAAGCTCCTTTTTTTTTTTTTTTCCTTATCGACGATAAGAGTTTCCAGCTTTGGTAATAAATGAAGGCAGAGTCCTAGACATCATCACCTCTTCAATCATTACGCTCCCAATTAATCCCCAGCGCTCTCCGAACTTGCGTGCACAATGAGGTAAAAATACTTTTGAGAAAATGAGATTATTATATTTATAAACTGCGTATAGCGCATAAACCCAAGCAGATCAAAGTAAGACTGCAAAGTTTTTACGTCAGCTTTTTCTTGATTTTAGCAATAGTTTCTGCTTTTGAGCCAAGTTACCTACATTTAAATCAGCAGCTGTCCCGGGCCCCTCCAGCACCGTTCCCATGTCCCATCTTCTCTAGTCCTCCTGCAGATTGGTCTCTTGTTTACCATGTGTTTAATAATTTAGGATACCTAGAAGCTCCCGATCCAGTTCAGATCAACCCCAAAGCATGCAAATTAAAACCAATGAGGTGTCCTGATGAACTTAGCTGCCTGATTTCCTCCCGCAACGGCTCCGGCGGACGCGTGTGTGCGGGTCAGAAAAGCTCCAGGCTGGGCTCTTCTTGCTCTGGGGCCGTGCAGACGTTAAATCAGGGTCTCCAGGCCATAGCACCACACGGTAGATGATTTTTCAAATAAAATATCACTCTTAAGGGAACACTAGTAACTAGGATGCTGATCAAGAGGTTTTTAAAAAATAGTATCGCTTACACTAGAGATGCACAAAAAAAAGACAATTTGGTGGCCGAGTTACGAAGAACCAGCATTGACAGCATGGCTCAAGGGAAAAGAAACAAGCTCTTTGCGTAAGAAAAACCCGAAGGAAAAACAAAAATGAAGATGGAATCACATTCATACATTAATTTTTAACACTTTTTTTTTTTTTACGCTAGAATCCTAGCGTAATTTATTCAACAAACTCACATAAAACCACCAGTATCTATGTAGTTTATAAACCATATAATTTTTCAGAGCTGACAAAATCATAAACTACTCAATCTTCATTAATGTGCTTTATGGCGATGTCACCAGAAGCCTGCAATTAATTTATAGACTTGTAATTCACAGATTCCCGCCAGTTATGCTTTACGACGCACACGCTCCCAGACCTGACCCCGCTTGCCTGCAGCTTTTCATTCCCTCCACCAGCACTGCTGCTCCTCTCCCCCCATTTCTCTCCCTTTTTTTTTAATTGCTGACATTTTTCTAGACTTCTAGAAAACTTGATGCCTTCTTTTTCTATGATTTATTTTCAGTATATGCGTATCGAGGTGTTGACTTTCATGGATGTATTGAACACTTATAAAGCACACACCAAACCCCTTCCTACAGTGGGGTAGGAGTGCCCCGTAATTTTTTTAAGGATGCCATTAAAGAGAGTAATTTGCATAATTACTTTGGTGGAAATTACGCAGTACTGACCACAGGTAAGACACCAGAAATTAGGACAACGTAACACCCTAAAGCAGACAGATGTAACACATTTAGACTGAAAATATGTATGCATATAGATACATATATAAAATGTCAAGCACTATAAATACACATTCTATAAATATTTTATACATCAATAAATGTCAAGCACTGCCATATTTGCTCTATATGGGTTTTTTCTCAGTACTGAATATTTTAAAGGCACGCATATGTGAACAAGGCTGGTGAGGTGGGTTGCAAAGGAAATAAAAATACACGCTGTTTTCACATTCTTTCTAATTACATTGTGGCAATATTAAAAGACTTGAACAAACTGCAGACTTGTTTTCCCCAAGAAACTTATAACGTTTCAGAGAGATTCTTTTTTTTTTTTCTTCCCCTCCAGAAAATGTCTGTGAATTGTTGGGAAGTGGGAGTTCAGGGAGATTTTTCCAGAACAGCCTTGCACTGCACAACGCTTATATTGTACTCTGCCCTGGCTCTGGGTGAAAGCCTTACAATTCCATCTTCAGACCCAAATAATTTCAAATAGCATCTCAGCAGGTTATGCTTATTCAATATCAGGATGACAACGCTTTTCTGCAAACTCATTTTCATTATTTCACGTCAACCTAGCCCTATCAAAATGCCCCAGTCGCAGACTGAGGCTATTTTATGCTAGATACTGTACCAAAAAAAAGGGAGAACACCCTAGAAGGTTAATGGAGATCTATAAAAGATGTCCACGAGATTTTGAGTTTAACAGAATTTGTATGAGCTAGTATCAAAGTCCTCACTAAACGTCTTTGGATAAAGGATTTGAAGAGACCCCAGTGTGCAACCCTATTGACTTGGGAGGACTTTTAGTCCTGTGCATGGCGTAACTTAAATGAAATCCAAGGTAGGAGCCATTTTGCAGCTAAGTAGTTTTGTATGAAAGCAGACACAAAAGTCTGAAGTTCTCCGCGCTCCAGCGGGTGCTCAGTTACGGAGATTGTCCCCCAGCAGACAGCGCATCGGTACGTGGTATCGCAGGCTCCGACATTCAAAATGCAATAACTTATCCGTGTGCCAGCAGATTCCCGACACCTCGGAGAGAGGAAGAGTGCTTCGTTTTCCGCAGTGCAAGGAAAAAGTAGATCTGAAAATCGTATGGAATGTATATGCTCTTGTAAAGATGACGCTACAGCGCTGACCTTCGCTTGCCCGAAGGTCCGTCGCGTGAAGAACGTGCTCTGAAGTCTGTCCTGCGAGCAGGTCAGGACTGAAGCAGGTCGTCGTTCCGCGGGGTCTTTAAATAACTCCTCGAAAGGCTGCGTGGGAATTCTGCGATGCCGCGAAACGCAGGCGCGGGTCTGGCTTTCGGGTCTCGAACGCTGGCTTTGAACAAATGGGCTTTTCCCGTCAAGGGCCGCAGCAGGCTGCGTTTATTACCAACAATGTCAAAGATTTGCTGTAATGAGCCTGTAGCAGAGACTCGGCGACTAATCGAACACTTGCCAGCAGAAACGGCTAGTTTAGAGAGCTGTGTGTTTGGACGACCTCCCTATTTCTAGAAATACCTTTTGCGAGATGACAGCTGATCTTGCGACAAGAGGAAACGGTTTTAACTCAGAAAGATGTCAGCATTTCCTAATGCAAAGCGTCTCTTCTTTGCATGTTTGAATAAGGAATGTGTTTCTACTGACCCAAGAAAGATAACTGCTGTCAGCAAGTGCCCAACCCTGTCAGCCTTCTGAATGGGAAGACTTTCAACTGCATGTACTTAAAGGGTGGCTTTGGCATCTCAATAGATGCAAATCCTTTTTTTTTTTTAAAAAATCCCCTGTACTCTTCACTGCTAACTTGCACAAACCCTGAATTTAAAAATAAAGCTACATCAAGCGAATGTGCCAGGTTGTGCCTGCCTTAAGGGGAGTCAGCACAATCTAACCCAAAGCCAGTGGAGTTCCTCCAGATCTAAAAATGACAAGAGAATTAGGGTTTTATACGAATTTATATATTGATATATATGTGTGTGTATGTATGTGTATTTACTACTCTTCCCTGTTATATATGGTAATTGAGGAACTCTGGGTTTATTGCAAGAGGTTCAAGAAAAAACTATGAATGGTGTTACTATGCATGGAGTAGGAGGCATAAAACCCAAACTCCACTAATGCGTCTTCAAAAAATAGTAGATTAAAATTACTGGTTTTCTATCTCTTACCGCAGCTCTGCATCCTTGTCTTACTCTAAACTCTATGCGCGACAGGCAGAAAGACAACACGATCACAATACGCGTCCCCTCAGACCAGCCTTGAAAAGACAAAAGTAAAAATGAAGCTGTTACTCTACGTAAAACTTCATTCTTCACCTAAGTAAAGGTATTACTTGTCTTATTTAATGAGTTAGATTATTTTCATGCTTCTTTCGTTCTCAACATGAAGGTCAGCTTATACCATTGCTGCAGAACGGCAGAAGTTCGTGGTTCCCAAGAGGAAAAGAACCACCAAAAATTCAAATGATACATCACCGCAATCCCACGGGCACGAGAGAGGAGAAGATGCGGAGGCAACTCCCGCCGCTAGAGCAGGGCTTTCGTAGTCAAAGCGTTCTCGCCCGAGAGACGCGTCTCACTTTGTACCGAATGCATTAGAAACGTATTTTAATCAGTCTGAATTAATCAAAATGTATCCTTGTCCCTCAGCCTAACTTGGAGCAGCCTTTAACCTTCCAAAGTTGCGCGTGGTTTCGAAAGCATCCGGACAGTAAAATCCTGGGAGCTGAGCAGAGACTGGGGAGCAAAGGCAAAGAAAGCAGAAAAGCCACTGGAGGGGGGAGGACAGAGAACAGCACTTGTCTCCCACTTTGCATTTTCTAGGGTGAGCTACGGCCAACTGAAAAGCTGCTAACCTTTCCCCTCTAGCACTATATAAATGAAAAATAGTCAAAATAAGAGATTTTCTATTCACTGACTCCATTGCTAAACCTACTTCTATGAATGAGTGCACTAATGACACGCTTAAACAAAAAGACAATTTTAGTTTTATAAATAATGATGAAGATTCTTCATCGTTACATCCCGAAAATACAGTGAAAAGCAAAACTTCACATAGCTCCCACTTCTGTTTCCCAAGGTAGAAATCCTTCTGAAACGCTGCAATGACCCGTGCTGTACTTGAAGAGCTGAAAGTCTTGAACTTATCTAAATAAAAAAGGTACTTTTTCTCACGGATGTGTAGGAGTCAGCCCCTCAGCCCAGCGCAGAGGGAAAGGAGACAGTGTTTTCGTAAGGAAAACTTGTTACTGTCTCCGCATTGGTTCAAATTGCAGCTATTGAATGAAAACTCAAAGAGGATAAGATTACTTGTGAAGTTTTCAGATGGGGTCAGAGCAGCAGGGAAGGACGGGTTCGCTGCAGGACCGTACCTCAACGCTCAGTGAGTATGAAGAGGCTGTTAAGAAAAAGGGCCTTTCTTGGTAAATCGCAAAGATTTCGTTCACACGTCGGGAATCAAGTTAAGAAATTCCCATCGCAAAACACGACCTCCTCATAGACGTTGCCGCTTTGCGTCATTTGCCTTTTTCCTAAAAACTAGTTTTAAAAACTTGCCAAGGGCATAACGTGTGTCTCGACAAAAAAAATAAGCTCTTGGGGGTTTTTGGGGGGGAAATTTGCGCTGTCGGGTGGCTAATAACAACTCCCCCTTCATTGCCCTCCCGGTAGCCAGGCCCTATTAAGTTCAGCAAAGTTGCTAACGACCCTGTGAAATCGCTGCGAGTTCCATCTGGCTGCTGCTGGGCGGCTGCAACGTCAGCGCCGAGGAGCAGATGCAGCCGTTATACACATTCGTGCTCACAGAAAAAGCCTATACGCTTAAAAAAGTATTGAAACCAGACCAAGGGAAGGCAGGATTTAAGCTCTGGGTAGGGAACGGGCGCACACGCTCATCTACAAGTTTCTGTAGAGGACGCTCTGCGTAATTTCCATGAGCGGTATTGAATAAAACCTAGCCATCTTGTAGACTGCCACATTCTACCGCAGCGCAGAAGATTTCAGGATTAATGTAAATCTCTGCAAATTTCTAAGTTTATGAACAAAACAGGATCTTAAGCCTTTCACATGGATTGTAATGCTAAAATGTTATTTTAACGATATCCTGGAGGACTTGTGAAATACAAGGACTTCCCCACCGCCAGTAGAGAAGTTAAGCACGGAGAATGGATTTTTCCCCACGAAAACATCATTTCACGTATGACCACCAAGTTGAAAACAACATAAAGATGAAACAAACCATTCCTGCCCCTTGTAATAGGCAAAAAGTGGGTCCAGCTGCTGAATGGGTTCGCCGGGCTGGAGCCCCCAGCAGCAGGACGCTAATACGTGTGCCTTTTACGTAACGCACCCAGAATGGACAGCCTGGGAAGAGAAAACTAAGGTCACTGATATCTGTCAATTTATAACTACCTAAAGATTTTATTTTATTGCTGCCTTTATGACTTATAGTACAGACAACAGTTATTGACCACCTATCAACCGCCCCGGGAACAAACGAGCATTTCATAATTGTGTATTGGGTCAAACTTTATCTTTAGATGCATTAACTTTATTTCTGGCAAGCCCAGGAACACATGCATCACCCAACAGCCTTTCCAAAGGCTAATACGCTACTGACAATTAGCTACGTTTTGAGTAAAGAACGTGAAAGAGAAAACTAGGTTGCAAGAAAGGTGCAGATAGAGCTGAATCATCTCAGTATTTCTTTTAAATAATATTTCGCCCGTGTGCGTAAGGACAGCCTAAATGGGTATCGACTTAATGGGAAGATAAAACTCTTGAAACCGAATGCAAAGGCCACAGAGACCTTCCAAGGTCTCCGAAGGCATGCTCGAGGTTTTTTTTCTTTCTTTCCCTTCATGAAAACACCAAGACAGTCCGAGTTAACTCAAGAGAAGTACTTACAGGCACCAACCTTCACCTCGTCAAGAAACCCCAAGAAAAAACAAAAATGCAAGATTATTCTACAACCACAACTTCCACGCATCTGTGCAAGAGGCAGGATTTGTGGGTAGACGGAATGGTAACTGTTGTGCCTGGATGCTGCAGCATCTCCCTCCTGTTCCCTACGGTACGTTAAGGACCAGCAAAGGATCTTTTCCGGAGCTCTTTGCTGAGATTCGGGCCGACACCAGCGTGCACCATGCCATCAGGCTTGATAATTGCAACTATAATGCGTTTCATTTTGGGCTCTCCAAGCAATACGTAGACATTAAATAATTCACAAGCATTTTACAGATAGATACACACATATAGAGTAAATGACTTGCTCAAGGTCATGTAACATATCAGTGACAGATAATTAAAAGCCCGTCTAATTAATAGATGTCCCTGCGAGATTTCTGTATATCTAAACCTCCCTGCCCTCTCTAGCTGGAAAAGAAAGCCACCTCTTCGCAATACGGATTTCCCAGGTTTACTTTTGGACTTTCTCTGCGAAAATCATTTTCGGGATCTGCCCACCTTTGCCCTGATTGCAGCCGGTAAAGCCACACCGGCCGGAGGTTGCTCTCACCGGAGCAGGAGCGCGGTCTCTACGCAAGCCCCACGGTGGGCAGTGGGGACCAGCTCTCATCTGCGAGTGGGTCGGTTAATGAGCCAGCACCACGCCGCTCCATAAAACTCTCCTCTTCCCCCAGCACTCCTCATTAACGTTAAAAGCAACTGCTATAACCTCATCAGAAAGAAAATTGGAGAGGCTGAAAACAGATAAAAATACAGTAGAAGCGCCGGGAACAGCGTCTGAGTTTATTACCCTCTCTGTAGCAGTCCTCATCTCTAATAAGGGCTTTTTTTGTTGCTGTTTCTCACAATTCCATTCCCTCTTCCACTTCTGCAATGCAGCGTTAGTGCGGAGGGACATTCCATGGCTTTTCCTGCAGGGGAGGAGCAGGGCCGGAGGGAAGGTGGTGGAGCAGCCAGGGACGAGGCACTGCCACGGCTCCCCTGCCATTAACCTCTGCTTCTTGTCAGTGGTTCCTTATTTTTTCCCTGATATCCAAGGGCTGCAAAGCCCATAGCAAGAGGCTGGGGAAATGAGACTCCAGTGAGATAAAAAGTGCACAGGGAAGGGAGGGAACCCCAAAGTACAACTAATCGGGAGTTGCTCACAGGAGGTGCCTTTAGAAACTTGCCCGGGCTGATGTCACATTTTTAATTCAGTAGCAAAACTTCCAAATAAAACTATCAAGAATTAAAGGCGCATAGACGGTAGCTCACTGGATTCACTCGGTGACTCAGCCAGGTCCACACATATGGGCAGAGGGAGGATCTGCGCTTGCTCAGGCTCATCGTCACGCCCCAAAAGAACAAGAAAACCACTCTTTCACCTTGAGAGCCTCCACCATGTTTGGAAGCATTTAAAAAAAAAAAAAAAAAGGAAGAAAAATATTTTTTAAAAGGGAAAAAAAGAAAGTATGTCAGCCCCTCTGTATTTTCCTTTCTTTAATTTCATTCCGTTAGTCATCACACTACTATCTTGGAAGGAAAATAATCACCAGTTGACCACATTTCAATAACCTTTACAAAAGTATGCAATCTGGTTTCTGGAACAACCCAAAAAGTACATTAAACTGTTAATCCACTTGAATCTCCCTGTGTGTAGCCTGCCTGGAGGAAATCTGATACTAAAGACTGGCAACAGTTTGTCACTCTGCAAGAGGGGAATATTGAGAAAATGTGCTGGAAAGGTACTTATTTTTGAGCTATTTATTTGTATGGCTTCAATCTTCATTTTATCACACTGTCTTAAAAGAAAGGGAAATGAGAAACTGAGGAGCAAATAGAAAAGACAGAATATGTAGTACAGCAGTATATATAATATTGGACACATTATTGCCATCTGTTAGGATGCTTACTATACTTCCAGACCCCTTGACGTACCTGGCAAGTTAATGGGTGGATTCTCATGTCATTTATTCAGGCTAGTACATCCATTCTTAAATTATCCCCTTCAAACAGAATCACTAGCATGAACTGAGGACAGATGCTCAGAATGAGCATCCTGGAAAAGAAAGATTTCAGCTGCGCACGAAAGGCTTTACACACTAAGTTGTGTTGGACACAGAGAATGAAGAAGTCACCGCCGCAAAGTAATAAAACCTTCCAATTCCATTTTAAAAACCCAGAAATATTGACGAGGAATTCCGAGTTACCGCAGCCCGCAGGTAAAGCACGAGATCGCAGGGTGCGATGCCAGGGTCCTCCCCGTCCCCCTTTACCCGTCTCCTAACCGGTGCTCATCACCTTTGAGGAGGAACAGCTCCTCATCCCAGTCAGGCAAATGAAATAAGCCCTGTTTAAACTGATACTAGGAGTTTTATCCCCCCCCAATTCCCATAACTCACAAGAGTCGGGAACCGCAAGGCGACAGCCGACGGGAGCAGCGGTGCTCACCGCCAGGTTATCACGCTCAGAAGTCAAAAATATACTCTACATGAGACTACTACCAGTCCTTGTTTTAGATGTCAGGCCAGTTAGCGGATGTGTAGCTGCCTGTCCATACGGGCCTTTAAATAAATAAGAAGTCAACTCATCTTCCTTGCAGAGATCAGGCTAAGAGCTAGCAAGTGCTAGGTCTTAACGAAAGCATCTAAAAGCTCCATTTAGTTTACAAACTAGGCAGATTTATTTTGCTTTATTTGGTTAACAATCCTACCTGCCAACCGAGTACAAAAATATGAGCAAAGGCAGAATATGAATTATGGAAAAGACGGCCGGCGCGAACCGCCCTCTCCACCGGCCGCTCCGGCACAGGCTGACCTTTGTTCTTGGCACTAAAAGTGAAGTGCAGATAGATGAAAGGGACTCGAAGCAGCCCTTGCAGCTACAGCCACTCCATTACTCGACACCCCNNNTGCTCTGGGCGAGGCGGTTGCATTTTGATCAAAGAGAAAGGAATCAACAAGCTCTAATTCGATTAGCAAGCCAAAACGACAAACGATTTTTAAGTAATCCAAGGTCACCGAGAATAAAAGTGACCGAGGTATACACGCGCTGTTCACCAAAATATAAATCAGACGGGCGTTCTCTTGATAGCAGCTACGTCGCCTACTCCAGGAACCAAAACCATAACTGTTTTCCATTCGTTCGCCCAAAAGGCAGGAGTAAAGCAGCCGCAGTTGCTGTACCACACGGTGAAGATGGAACGGGGTGAAGAACCCCTTGTCCTCCAGGCATTGCCATACAGACCTCGCTACAACCCTCTTACCCCAGATTCCCCGTGAGCAACCATCAGAAGAGAAGAAAAAAAATGCCGATTGTTCCAGCGAAGCAGGGAGAAGGGCGGGATGGAGCCCGCGTACCTCCCGCTGCCCAGCCCGGCACCCCATCGGAGGACGCTGCCTCTTGGAACACACTTGAACAGCTCAGAGGACAACCAGGAAAGTGGAATAAATGAAAACTGAGAAAGCTCTAGGTTTTAGAAAACACCATGCTTCATTCAATTGCTTCCCCGGGACAAGACACATTAATCTTTAAAAACTAATATAAATTAAACAGACTAAAGGACCGTGTATTCTGTGCGTGCATAATGTCCTTTAGTGCACTGCTTCTGAATCTCAACGCTAATGTACCACAAGCCGCACCAATGTAGCTTGAATGGACCGCGCGAGTTGAATTACTGTCAGCCAGCGTTCAGATCAGTTCTTCCAACTGCCTTAACCTTTGATAAAAAAGTAATAATAGTTTAATTGCTATGACACATTTCGCCCGTAGACATTAATGGGTTTGCAATACCCGAGTGAAGGAGATTGACATCTCGGTGTCATTTTAGCAATGGGAAAATGAGAGCACGTGGATCAGACTTCGGAGATCAGGAGGATAGGTTACAATGATCTAGTCCAACCTAAGGCATAAATCAGAATAGGACTTCCCTGAATTAATCACTTTTTGAATTATTGTCTATATTTTAGGGAGCTCATTCATTTTCTCCTACTGATACAAAACACACCGTGGCCCTTGATACACTGCTCTACTGATTAATTATTCTCACTTAAGGAAAAAAGCATTATCTTACTTCCAGTCTACACTTGTCCTTTTCCAACACTGGATTTCTTCATATCTTTGTCAGGTAGACTGTAAGGCTCCATTATGACATTTCTGTTCTGTGCACCGATAGCTACAGACCATGATCAAACCACTCCGTAACCTCTGACAAATTAAATAAATAAAAGGGGCTCTTTCATCTTAAGTATCTTTTCCAATTCTTTAACCAACGTCATGGCTCACCCTGGATGCCTTTATCACTTCTTTAATTTTCTTCTTGAACTATGGATGCAATTTTTCAGCAGGGTTTTCCCCAGTGCCAGGTACAGAGGTGCTAGGCTTATCCACGGGTCCCATTTTCATAAAAGCCTGACATCCCATCAACAGTTTTGGCTGCTGCATTGCGCTGGCTCTCATGTTCAGCTGCTCGGCAGCCTTGACTCCCAAAGACTTTCCCAGTCCGTATTTTCCAGCAAAGCCTGGAGCCGATTCCGCTGGCCTCTACCCCAGAGAACACAGCCACGCCAACAGCATTTGCTTGTGCCGAGCTCCCCTAATTACCTGATGATTGGATCGATCGGTGACGTGTTTTCTTCATTAATTCCTGCTCTCACAAAACAACGTATCTGTGCTCGCGTTATCTATGAACTTTGTCAACGCTTTCTTTTCTTTCACGTCATGGGTCAAAATGTTAGAAAAATATTTTATCCGATGCGGAGCCCACAGCCCCCGGGACATCCCCTTGGCCTTTTCAAACCTCGGCACACGGGCAGCTCCCCTCCGGTCTTCCACAATTACCCACTCTTTAAAGAAGTACTGAAAAAAAGGAGCATTTATAATTTAGACGTTTTTTCCACCAGTTCTTTTGGATTTCTTGACTACAGTATATTTAGACAAGCTAATTTGAAGTTAGACATTTAAAGACTTCTAGTTTAGGTGGTACTTTTAGAATTGCCCGATCTACCGTTTAACTCTTACTGAAGCTCCCCTGACGCCGTGCTATGCTCTGGATACATCACCCACCTTCTCCTCTGATCACACGGAATATCTGCGTATCCACAGCTTTACTGAAAATCCTACCGCATGTAACTGTGCAAAGTACTGGAGCTCTCGGACCATAACCCTTTGAAATGGGGCTGAGGTCCGGGCTAATTAGTCCTGCTTTAATAAAGTTCTTAATTATCATTTGCCCTTTCCGCCCAGCTGACAGGCCTCTAAATTTTCTTTCATTTCATGAATTTGAAGCCTTTTAAGCATCAAGCGTGTATCCTGTATCTAGGGGATTTACCGTCCACACGCAGCTTTCAGAGCTAACGTATTTTTAAGTTAGGGAAGGGATTGGCTCTTTGCTGGCCTGGGATGAGTGCAGGATCAAGAACTTCACCGTGAACCTCTCCTAAGCGCCTCGAAAAATTAGCAGAAGTAGTGATATTCTCCAATTGCCTTTTGAGAAGTCTCAAAACCACAGCACGGGGCCAGAGAGGGGCTTCGTAAATCTGCTCCGTCTCCTCCGCAGGGCTGGGCTCATGCTGGGAGCAGTAGGGGTGAGCGCCTCCATTCCCCGGCTCCCCGATCTCCGCAGTTACGACCATCTGCGACAGGGCTGGCACAGCCCGGAGGGAAGAAGGCAGAGCGGGGACCAAAGTATTCCTCCAGGGATGTCCGGCTGCCTCCCCATCCTTCCTTTGGAGCACGTTACAGAATTACAGCCCATGCCCCAACGTTGGGGTAGCAAGTTAACAAGCAGCACTTGGCATCAAGGGCCCAAATACTGGCGTATTTTCCAGCCACATTTCCTCTCCCAGAATGAGCTGGTGTCAAAATGCATAGGTGCATGAGGTATTCAAAAACCACCAAAGAAAGCTCGGGTGAACACAAGCCTACCGCGTAAGTAAAGCATTAAAACAACAATAAAATTAAAATACAACCCTTTGGTTTTGCGGCGAGGTCAACAGATTGCTTCTTGCCCAATTCAGCTCAGGTATATAGAATTGTATGCAAGCGTCTATGAATTTTTACAGATGAAACCACTATTAAAATATATGCAGGTACACATATACACGCAAGTATGTACTTCCCCCAGCTCACAGTCTTATTTATATTCCAGACACTATCTATGTAAAACCAAAAGTGACTTTTCAAAAATACAGCTGCTCATTTCATTATCACTACTGCCCAATATTTTCCCGACAGTTATCTCTGTTATCCCTGCTTTCCTATGTGACCCACCTCAATACGCTATAGGACAGAGATATCGGTATACACAATAATACATTGTGTCACACAGTTTTCATGTCTCTGTGACAATCGCAGTCTAGCATCTCTAAAATGTTTTCCAATTTTATCTCACTGTCCTTGGCTATTTTGACCCCTTATTCTCTCCTAATATAATCTCTGCAATTTTCAGCATATGATTACATCAGGAAATAATATTAGTTAATTACAGCTTATCGCATTTGAAACTTGGTCTTTTATTGCGACGAGCTCTCAGTGCACCAAGCAGCTATGGGAAGCCTTGTATTTACCGGGCAAGCTACGCGTTGTGTCCGCGTGTAAAACCAGCGTGCAGCTGAGCCTAATCCTACAGGCGAGCTGCCAGAAGAAGCGTTCAAGTTAAGTCGAGCAGAACTGGCCATCCTGCAACCTCGAGTTGTCCTCCGAGCAGGTGCCGGGTCACCAGCGGGTGGTGGATCTTCATGGAGATCGCCCGTTAACACGTGGAGAAAGGTAACGGAGCGCGAAGGCGCGTGAGCACGCGCACATCCCACCCCTCCGGACAGCCTCTACCCCCACCAGGTGGGTGCCAACCCACTCGTGGGGCTTCAGTGCTGTTAATGTGACGGCAGTAACTCATCGGATTAAAGTTAAGCCGGTGTTTAGCTGAATTAGGGTCACATTGCCGAATTTCAGGCTCTGTCAGCAACTCTTCCCTGGATTACTAAATCAATGCTCTATCGCGCTAGCGGTAGACGGCCCTGGACTGCTGGGAGCGCTGTCTCTTCTTAATTAAAAATTAAAACTTGAAGCCTTCACCATTTACTGGTGATTAAAGTACCCGCAGCACCTTTTTTCAACAAGGACCTTCAAATCCTGAACGACTATCAGCAGGAGGAATTAAACTTGCCCACATATATGTCTCAATGCTTCAGATACAGTCTTTACAAGCATTGGTGCACATTGCGATACCATTTTTACAGCTCTTGTATTCTCAGCCGTTTACAGAAGAAATAAAAGCTATAATCTATAACCCTAAGGTCTTACCGGTATGATCCCAAACCTGCAGGCTCTGATTGTATTACTAGGATTAGTGTTTACTACTTTAAGTAATGCTCTTGACCCCTGTTTAATAATAGATATTTCATCTCCGCTCTTCAAACAGCCCACTAATTCATGGACTCTGGGTAAAATTCACCTTCACGCACAAAGCACGACTGTTTCCTCGAGGGTTTGTACAGAATCTCAGACGGACACACGGGCTCTCTGCCAAGCAACGCATTTCATCCAAAGAGCATCCTTTTGAAGAACCTGTTAATTATGTTCAGAGGAAAAGGCTACCTTTCAAATCCGTCTGGAAGGAGGGTCTGGGTTGCTTCGCCCACCCGCCACACGATTGCTCGTACCTTAATTTATGCACAAGACAAAATTTTCATCTGCTTTAAGTACTCCGCTGCTGAGATGTGATACGAATCACTCTGACAGCTGTCACTCCTCCCATCACCACTTAACACATTTAGCTGTTGAAGGGAAAACCAGGCTAGCACACAAATAAAAAGGCTTATTCTGCAACAAAGAGTTTAAAGATTTGCCCCTGGCAAGTCTCAGGAAAATTACAGTTTTAAAAGTGTAGATAAGAAAAAAAAAAAAGCTGAAAAAGCTGATGGAAATATTAGTAAAAACCAGCTTGAGTTTTAAGGAATTATGTGTATCAATCAAAATTCACTGCACTTCAGGCGATGCGAGGAACACAATTTATCAATTTGTGAAATGCGTTTTGATTCTTCCTCAAGTGTTCCATTTATTACGGTAGGAAAACATACTCAGCAACTAAGAATACGTATGCAACTCTCCTACCACACGAACTGCCCTGCTGAAGTCCAGTTATCCCCTGAAATGCCATCCTGCATCCCACCGCAACGAGCCACTTGGCACGGAGCAAACGGAACATGAAGCCATCGCCTCTGCTGGGTGGGAGCAAACCTGCAAGAAACCTCAATGGCAACAGATTTTCACCTAAAACTCTTGGTTTAAAGCCATGTTTTCTGCAACCAGGCCATGGTCGGTGTGGAGAGAGAGGGGAAAAAAAACCCAAAAGATTCACGCAATGAAAGTAAATCACTGCCAAAGCGGAAAGACCGTCTCCTACAATTAACACAAAACCCGCACAATTCCAGCTGTGCATCCAGATAGGACTCACCAGGGCAAACCCACTAAGTCGCCACTGTGGGTTTATTTGCATTCTTCCTTTTTATATTCCTATTTTTCCCCCTTTTTTTTATTATTGGGAGATATCGCATATACACTTGCCAGAGATCCTGTGTGTTCACTTTCTGCCTACTAAGAAAATGAACCTCGACTGAAAAGTCATCCTCAGCAGCACTTTTGAATAAGTACTGAAAATGAAATGCAGAGTTGAAAGAACCCTGTATATAAGTTTATATTCTTTTTTCTACTTCATTAAATGAACACTCCCTTAGTTCTCTGTTTTCCTGTAACTTCCCAAGTCTTCCTTTTCTTTTTTCTTTTTTTTTTAAAGAAACAGAAACTTTTTCAAAGAACATACAGAGTACCAGAAAATATGTTGAAGGCCAATAAACGCTTGTGAAAAAAGAATCTTGAGAAGCTTTTTTCACTGAAAATTAAAAGCTGAGATGAAGGAAAAAGGAAAACCTCCGACATTACATACAAAGCTTTACAGGTATATGAGGGAATTGGCCATTTGTCTGGAAAATCCTGACGGCCAACATCCAGCTGGGAAAAACGAACAGGCTGGGGTAGACGAGGAGCAGATATGAGCTCGTGTCCAAACCTCAGGCCGCACTTCTTCTGAGGCTTTAATGAAGTTTGGAAAACAGCTCATTTTGGATCGGCAGCCATGAATATTTGCTATACGATGACAGCAATGCTCTCTGTTCTGCACCTAAAGTATTTTGTCTCAGCACGTTAACTTTTAAATATCTTCTGAATAACTTACTGTATTGGAATTGGGAACCCTTTAAAAACCAACCGAACAAAAAAACCCATCCCCAAAAGCAAAATAACCCCCAATAATAAAACCCGACGCCAAAGGAGCAGCAGCACAGCAATTCTGCCAAGCGTGCAGGTTGCTCTTGCCGGAGCGAAGCCTCCGGCCGTGCCGGGCGGCTCCCAGCCCTGGGCGGGCTGTGCCCGACGCCCCAGCTCATACCGAGGATCGGCCTCACGCTCCCGTGACTTCAGGGATTTATATTTCCTTCTGCTGATGGATCTCAGTAACATCTTTGCCATTTTACTCTATCAAAAAGCTAAAATGATGGCCTCGAGGATTTTCCTATTATAGTCACATGTACTCTGTAGCTTGGTTCATTGCCTCCTGACTTATTTCACATTTGTCTATATTATACTGTATGTTTTCATGCAATTTTCTCGATAACCATGAAGCCTAAAACCTTCTAAATGCGGTTGCATTATTTCTCATTAAACACAAAATCGGAATTGATGACAAAGCAGGTTCCAAACTGGAGCGGAGAACATTATAAGCTACAAAAGTCTTCTGGATGTACGCAAGACCCTAATTTTGTCTCATTAGTCCAAACTTGGTATAATCAAATGTTTAATTACTTCTCTTTCCCTCCATTTTATTGAGGATATGCAATTATTTATCTGTGTTAAATTTATACATACAAATTCCCAAGGAAATGACTCGCTTTCATGAACTTTTCACGGAGAATTACTATTTACAGTTTCCAGTATGCTACCTCTGGTTTATACACAATGTCCAATTCTACCAAGTGTCGTGTTTTAACCCCAGCCAGCAACTCAGCACCAGGCAGCCGCTCGCTCACTGCCCCTCGCCCTCTGCGATGGGGGAGAGAATTGGGGGAAGAAAAACAAAAAGTAAAACTCACCGGTTGAGATTCGAACAGTGTCATAGAACAGAAAGGAAGAAAATAATAACGATAATAGTAACAATAATAAAATAACATTAGTAATAATAAAAGGACTGGGATCTACAAGTGATGCAGGACGCAATTGCTCGCCACTCGCTGACCGATGGCCGGTTAGTTCCCGAGCAGCGATCCCCCCAGCCCCACT
>JANZLQ010000079.1:81186877-81198468 GCA_026212715.1 Elanus axillaris | reverse complement strand
GACTAAACCGAAAACACCAGCGTGTTATCAACATTCTTCTCCTACTGAACCCAAAACCCAGCACCGTACCAGCTACTAGGAAGACACTTAACTCTATCCCAGCCGAAACCAGGACACCGTGACTTAGTATCACAACTCTGAACCTAATCTCAAGAATTTACTCCCTTGTAAATGGTTTTGAAAGACTTACGACATCCTCTGCCTTGCTCTGGTCTACCAAAAAGGAATCTAATAAGAAAACAAGAGGTTATTAGACACTACCAGAGTTAACTTCTCAACTTGACAAGAACCAGTCAATA
Organism: Elanus axillaris; assembly: GCA_026212715.1. Classification (NCBI taxonomy): domain Eukaryota; kingdom Metazoa; phylum Chordata; class Aves; order Accipitriformes; family Accipitridae; genus Elanus; species Elanus axillaris. The sequence goes on along the minus strand of JANZLQ010000079.1, from coordinate 81,198,169 downwards.
CAGGTTCTGTCACTGTAACTTACACCGTTTTATTATTTAAATGTTAGCAATACGTATGTATAAATAAAAAAAACCAACCCTTTTCTCTTTATATATGGAAATATTTATTTAGAATCATAGCTGATGCTACCCAAGAAATCCTGTAGCCTAACCAGCACTTTGACAGCCAATTTCCAACCACTTGGACCCAATTTAACACCCCCCTGAAAACTCAAGGTCGGATACAACCACGCGGAGCAGCTGAACCAGCCTCGGGGGAACGCTGCCAGTCACGTACCCCCTTGCTGACAGCGCTCTATTTGTTCTGCTCGGGGGATAAAACCGATCTGCCTTAAATTAACACGAGTTGCCCCCCTGCAATTTTTAGGTGGTATTTTCAAACACACAACCTCTTCCAGATTTTTTTTTTTCTTAAGAATACACGAAAAATGCTACTGGAAATGCCATGAGATACCCTTCCCTGCTAGCTCACCTGAGCATTTGCCCTCGTCATTAGGCAAAACCGATACAGTCCCTAATTCCCAATTTAACCCCTGTATCTTCCCATCCCAAGTAGGAACCATGAGATGGTAGATAAGCCTGCCTGTCCTAATCAGACTACGCAGACTACTTCAATTAAACAAGAAAAATAGTGGAAATATTTCACTCTCGCTATTCCTTCAAGCAGAAGAGGAGAAAGACACAGAGAAACTCCTTCGCCTTCTTTCTACCCAGGGAATTTTATGTAAAATATTAATACTTATTTGACTTTAATTGTATTTGCATAGATTCAGGAAATAAGGTAGGGGAAAAAAAAAAAAAAAGAAACACCAACTTGATTAAATATTTGTCCAGGAAAATGTGGTTTAGGCAATCACTAGGAGACATCTACCACCTGATCCTCACCCACTGGAACAGCAAATACCCTGCACTCACGCTGCTTGAAAAATTTCTTTCGAGACTGGTAGACTGCAACGACTAACAGACACAACACTAAAGAGACTACTGCTCCTACTTTTGTATTTCTGGAAAATTCGTATTTTAATAACGGCTTGTATGTTTTCCCCAACACATCTCTCGTTTAACTGACTCCTCACCCTGTAAGTTCAATCACCAGATAACGCGATTTCTCTTGGGGTCTCATCAGAGAAGCACACGCAGCATTTTTAGAGTGCAAACATTCAAATGTGTTTATCTTTCCGACAAAGAAACGCTGAGTCTTACGTACCCCACAGCCAACGGCAAGGCAACTTCTCGCCTCTTCCAGCTCTTCGCTCAACACACCGACTTCGGGAGTTCCTAACCTGGCGTATCCTTAAGCAGATGGCAACCCTCTCCCTACCCACTGCGGAAGACTCGCTTTCATGAATGACAGTGTTACAAAACGATTTCATTTGCATACGTCACGGCAATTTCTCCAACGATACCAAACCTGAAAGCCAAAAAGTAAATCTCAATCTTCAGTTACAACCTCTTCAGGGACGGACAACGTGCGCGTTTCCACACGGATGGTCCTTCGGGCGCAGGAAATGGCAGTAGAAAAAGAAAGCGTGTGGGCTGTAGGAGAAGAATCTTTTCTTGCAGAGGAGAACGGGAGCAAAGATCCCTAAACTTTTAACAGCTGTGGGAAAGAGTTTGATATCGAACCGCTGCCACCTTTTTTCAGGCCATTTCATAAGTAAAAATCATTATACTGAAGACTGAAAACCTAGAACAAACTTCAGGTGAATTAAGAGATTCAAAAACCCTTTCGGTGTTTGTGACAACTGCAAAATATAATGTCGGCCAGGAATTCGCAGGCTTTTTTTTTATTTTTTTTCCTGGTTGACATCCATCAGCAAGCATGTTCACCCCTAGGTAGCAACATATTCCGACTAAATTTAAGAATCCACCTTTTATACTCATGGGTATGTATTTAAGTATTTTGGCATATTTAGCAACCTATACTCTACCCTTCATTCTTGAGGGCCTTTTATAACCTCAATAACTGTGATGATTTTTTTTAGGAGGCGTCCAGCTGAATACGCCTTTGCGCCCTCAGAGGAACACTACAGATCCATTCAACGTCATCTCTAACAGATGGGTAAAAAAAAAGCACTGGGGAACGTTGCGAACCCACAGATCAGTCACCTTTGAGATTTTCAAGATACGAGAAAGGAAGAAGCCATTTAGACCTTTCTGCTAGCGAGCAAAAGGTTCGGGTTTGACCTTTAGGAAGCCATTGTTTCCATCCAACGGAAGCTGTATTTACAGTGGCTGGAAGACCACCGAGAACCACGACTCTGATTCACGAATGGTTTGTAAGCCGCAAGGAGACAAAAGCTGTAACCTGCCGGACTGAAAAACCCTGACGAGACATTTAATTACTGCACTGGCTGGGATCCGCGGGAGAGGCAGCATCCCCTCGCGGCAGGCACTATTGCCGCTCATGGAATTCCCACATTTATTTGGGAGCGCGAACACGGCGTGCGATGCAAGAGAAGCCTGCGTGGCCTCAGGTTAATTAGCTTCTCCACATTTCCCCTGCCTATTTTCCGAAAGGTATTATACAGTTTGCTGCTGTTAACAGATCCGTAACCCTGCAAGAAGCACTTAAATACTTCACCGCTGAAGTTAAAATCGGAGGCCTGAACCTCAGCTGGCGCGGATCTTCCCGAGCCGAGCTGCGGGAGCTGGTTGCTCTCCGACGTCCGAGCCCGCCGTAGCTAATGGTCAGACCCAAACCTGCCATCCATCACCCAGGACACGACGCCTTCTGCTCTGCCCGCGGGGTTTCTCAGCGTTCAGCCGCAACAGTCCCACGGCAGAAGTCGCTGATAAATTGAACCAGAGGTTCAGAAGCCAAAGTACAGTTTAAATCTTGCCCGTCTCGATGTGTGTTTCAACAGGCTTGTTGCAATTTCTGGGGAATCCATAGTTTTGCTTTTCTGAACTCCGCTTTATCGGGCATTTGTTACTTCAGTTTGTACATATTGATTATTTCTTCTTATAAAGTGATTTCAAAATACTTGTTGTGGGAGTGCTATAAAATCAAAGCGCCCTATTATTGTTGTTAATGCCTACAGTCCAAGAAAATAGGCAGAACCCTATTTTTTCAATATCCTGCAGTCTAAAATACAGTACAGATCGAAAAGCTACGCGTACTGGAGAACTAACCCTTTCCAGCCCCAACCTAACAGAGTGTACGCTTAAAAATACATCCAGTGGGTTCTAGAGCTGGAGAACAGTACCTGGAAAACTGAAGCTTTCCGTTAGGACATCACGCTGTGGGATAATAATTCCAGATGCCTGAAACAAGCAGAACTATTGCTAAAATAACAAAAAACCATGTCTGCCCTGATCTCAAAAGCGTCATAATTTTTGTTTCCTACCGCTGTGTATTGAACAGCCTTCCAACAACTCTGTTATTAAAAAGTTTTAGCACCCCTAAGCCCAGTTCAGCGATATTATTCCATTCTTCTTGTAAATTTTGTCCATGTACCCTGCCTTCATTGTCTTGTTCAATGGAGCTGCTCACATAGTATTCGGACACTTTTCAGTGAGAGTATATGGCTCCTAATCTGGCTATTAATTTGAAAGGAGCTTGTACGTTAATTTATTATTTTAATACTTTGCACCTATGTGGCCCTTTTACATTTATGAGTCACGAAGTACTTTACAAAAAACTAATAAATTAAATCTCACCATGCTCCTCTGAGATAGCTATTATTAATCACATTACACACGGTGGGGGGAAAAAACCTTACAAAAATGCTGAACGACTACCCAGGGTTGGGTAAGAAGTCAAGAAGAAGAGCTCAAAATGAAAAAGATTTTAGCTCATGCCTTTGACAATTCCTCTCAAATTTACGAGTACAGCCCAGAGGAACCCAAACACGTGGGAATGAATCCTGCAACTCTAATGAACCAGCTGGGAATTTCCCTACACACAACTGCACCTACAAGATCAGCTACAGTTTCACTGAGGTCAGGATTGGTATTTCCTTAAGGACGGTGCACAGCCCAAAACAAAGAAACGAGTCGATTTTTGAGTTATAGCCACAAGAAGGGATCCATGTTAGTGGGAGCTGAACCGCATAGCTAAAATTAACAGTTTTGGGGTAAAAACCCAGTGATAACTACGCTGATCCAAACACTACCGTCACCTACGAGTCAAGGTTCTACGTTAATGGCAGTTTTTCTTAATTAAATACGTGGTATGTGTCCCACGGACATATAATGAGTATGTGAAAATCCACCTAACTCTCCTACAGCAACTTCAGATTTTAGTAACTTCAGGATTGTGCGTGTGCATTTTATATATGCATATGAAATAAATGCACACCCAAATCTCCTAAACACACCTACACTTAAGCATCCTTCCAACCATGTGCTTTGCTTGAGCTTAGTAATTCTAACAAGTAGATGCTGGGGCTAAATGCAGAAAGGTTGGGTTATGGTTTGGGGGGGGGTGGTGTTGGGTTTTTTTAAATTAAAAATAAGCAAAACTGAACAAAAAAACACCTTTCTATGATTAAAATGTTATTAATATTTTTGCAAGAGCAGTTCTCTCTCGTAAAGCTTCCTGCCCATCTTTAAAGATTTGAGAGGGCCAGGGCAGCGCTCAGAGTTTTAATGAGGCGATACTCCCGTATACACTGGAAATACATACGTTGTTAACAGAAAAGAAAAAAAAATGAAGCGTTGATAGAGAGAGGAGGGTCACTGATAAAATTGGCAAGCAAACTCCAAGGTGGAAATCCTCCGATTTAAATGCCAACTAAACAACTCAACTAAAATAATAATATGATTTGGCCTACCATACTTCATATATAATGAAGAGAGCAAGAAACAATTCCGTAATCCAAATATTTTGATGGCCAGTCATACTTCAAAGAAAAAAACCCAACACATTATGCAAATAATAAGTCTAAGAGGAAGATGAAACCTGTAATTTGGGGCACAACAGAAGAACCTTAAGAGTTGGTTACCTGAAATCTGCAATTCTTCGGACCGATTTACCTCATACAGTTTTTCATTAGGCTAAATATTATAATCCACCACAGGATCCACAGAAAGCTACTAGGGAAGCCAGAAATTACTAGAAACATATGCTGCAAGCAGTAAACAGACTGCTCTTCACAGCGAAGAAGCAGTTAACCTCTACCCTTTACCCCAAACCGCCCCATTCAGTCAATCAAACGTTTAATAAAAACAGCCTTTCATCCAATTTTTCTAGGAGTTGGATAATCCCACTGCTTGGAAAGAAATCAGCCAAAGGTGTTTCTCAGTTAACCAGAAATGCTGATGAAATTTCAGAGTGACGCCGTTCATTCAATTCCCTCTACGCCTGCCGCCGGGGACCCCAGCCTCTGCTGGTGGCATCCCGCGGGCACGAATTGCCGGCTCTTCACACCAACCAAATGGCACCGGACCGCTCTGGATTAAGCTCCCGTTTACCTCCCACAGGATGCAGCATCGGAACAGCACTAGACCCCAAACCACGCCGCACTTCTGGTTTTCCCATCTGATAAACAGAAAGACCATTTTTTTCAATTTATTAGTGTTTGCATACAAGTATTTTGAAAATACTCCAGGATTGGAAGTACTTATTAAACAAATTCTCCTCTGAGAAGGAAGGCACACACAGAGGATACATCCCAAAGCTTGCAACAAGATAGATTTTGCCGATCCTGAGCCCAATTTTGTTCCTGCTACTTTCAAACCACGTCAACGGGCGCAGAACTAGCTTCACCCCTTGCTGCGTGCATCGAGATGCGGCATTTAGCTGTAACACACTAAGCCACCTCTACAACCTACAACGGAGTATGAAAGGGTGTAAAAGTTGCGACGAAGAGACCGTTATCTACGCGCTGGTCGGGCAACCCTCCTAATTAACGGCACCCATCTGAAAATGCGGTTTGTTTCTAAAAGGTATTTCCTACCTGTGGCAGTTTATTCCACTGTAGGAAGAAGAAAACACGAAGCTATCGGAAGCCATCGCTTTTAAAGCAATCATAATTTTGTGAACCAAGAATTATAATTTTGTGAACCAAGAATTATAATTTTGTGAACCAAGAATTATAACTTCAGGTTTGAGGTAAGAAGCACCGGCAAATCTACGTGGAAAACAACATCAGGTTCCATCCAGATTTGTTAAGTATAAGAAATAAGAAAAAAAAGAAGAAAATGTAGAACATAAAATGTGAATTGTTTCTAAACAGAATGTTTAGTGAAGATTTTTGCAGAGGAATGAGTAGTTCTTCAAGTGGCAAGTTATTGGTTTCCCGCAGATTATATGTTATACAATCAAATTGAATTATTGAAATGCCTTCCATCCACCAATCTATTTACATCAAATATACTGTGTTATTTTTTCATACTGTGATCCCAGCCTTCACAGGAAGTCTTTCCAAAGTGGGCTTTAGTGCATTTTATTCATAATAGCGACATTTTTACAGCCGTTTAATATATGGAATCCACCCCATTAATGTATTTATCCTGTTTCACCTCAGTTATTAGATCTTTAAAGCAACACAGGTTTGTTGTTTTTTTTTTAAAGATAGTAAAACAAAAGCGCAAGACAAGAAAAACCAAAATATGACATACTGTCATGCATTTAAAAGGGTATTCTGAAAGACAGCAGGGTGGTCCGATGGCCTGACCAAAGACTTGCCAAGGGCCTTGATATCCCACATGACTACAGCAGCTTGCTCTTCGACCTCAGGCGATGCACTTACGTTCAGAGGTCTCAAACAGCCTCAACGTGAGCTCTTAGTACACCACGGTGGCTAACAAAGCCAGAGTAAGCCTTGGATGTTTAGAAAGAACAACGTCAAGGAGAAGAAAGGGTCTGATCTTGCCTGACTACGTAGCCTTGCTGAAACCACTACCGGAGCGGCATTCCTAGTTCTGGTACCCGCTTCAAGGGAAATACGGAGATACCAGCCTGAAGGAGCACAAAGAAAGGCCATAAAAATGGTTCAGAAGCCCAAGACTATGAGACTTCACCTGTTTAATGTCTTCAGCTGATTGAAAATGTGGAGAGGCGACTACACCGCCTTGAAGAGCAACTGTATTTTAAAAGACTTGTGGCTTGTCCAAAAAACTGGTAACGCTTCCCAACTTAAGCAACTGGCTAATGTTTTTTACACAGTCTTGAAAAGGGTTTGTACTTAAAGGATCGCAGAGATGCTATTACAAGCTAGTTATGTGGATGCTGCCGGAGAAGGCACGCGACCAGTTTTGCCTCACGTGCAGCTACGGCAGATGATGCCGCGTGGTCCCCACGCCGAGCAGCGAGCTTCCACGCACACCCCACTTGAGCTGCTGCATTTTGCCTTCTGTCAAAACAAGCTCAAACCCGAATTAAGTGCATTAAATGCCAGACGACCGTCTCTTCGTGGAGCCCCTTTTGACTGGAAGGAAGTCGGGAAAAAACCTTTGGAGGTTGGTATCAAGAGAGAACAGGGCTCAGCCACGAGAAGGAGAGAGGAGGAGCTCAATGGCAGCAGGCTGGGAAGGATTGAAAAGGTGTTTAGGGTTTGATTTTGTGACTGCTCAGCAACAGATCGGTGTCCAACCAACACAGTGATCCGCCAATGCTTGGGAAAGGACAAATCTAATCACGTAGTTGCTAGTTACTGACTTGGGTTCATTTATAAGCTCCAGGAACACGCTCCTGCTGCTAGATGAATGCTAAGCAATCTTATTTCACCTAAAACGTAGCAAGTGTAAAAGATTTTATTCATGCACCAGCAGTAATTAGATGTCAGGGTTGCATTTGTTCTACTTGAAAGGCATTTGCTTTTTTTTGTCAAAGTTGAAGATAGTATTCATTAAAGCCCATATCCACTGCCCAAGTGCTTACGGCAGAGCAACGGCAAGTACTGTGAAGCGCATGTTATTCCATATTGCCCAAAATAAGACCAAGAAAACGTAACAAAGGACTGTACCTGCCTTATTAGATACTTATTCTTCAAAACAATAATTAGATTAATTATCCCAAGCTCGTCAAAACATAATTTTATTACTCTTTAACAAAACTCCATAAACCTGCTGTTACCCTAAATCAAGATAACATATCTGATTAGACAGGGGGGTTGTTGCATTAGATTTCGACAAACCGATCATGGCATGAAAGCAGCCCAGGGATGAATTAGATTTTTGCTAAGATTAATTGCAACATTAACAAAACAAAACCAAACCAGTATGAGGCAATATCACACAACTGGGCCTAATCACTTTCTAAGCAAATTTTAAATGGTAATCCTTGATATATTTGATTAAGAAAACATCTGTCACACATACTTTAAAGAGGCATTCCTCTGGCCTCGCTGCATCTTCCCACTAGGGGAAAAATACACCGTGGGGAAGCTTAAATAATGCCAACACCAACCGCACTGAACATTTTAAGACAGTTGTCTGCTCAACAATCATATAAGGACACGCATTGGTTCCCATCAGATTTTTTGGAGAACTGGGAGTATTTTACTTTCTTCGTTAAAACAAGCCCAACACAAACAACATCATCTCTCTCGCCCTTAAAGTACATGTATAAATCACAGTGGTTTAAGACTAGATTGCCATCGCCAAATTGCAATACTTGCACCACTGTAAAGGAGTACCTTCGTGATGATTTCTATTTTCTATCACTTTATTATCTCCTTGCAGCTCTATAGCCCATGGTGTCAAAAGGTGAGAAAAGAACAAATGAAACTGTTCGAACAATGTTTGTAAATGTCTCTTTCCATCCATACAGGAGAAAGAAGTGTTATCGAGACGACGCTATCTCTGTTTTTATTATACTCTGGGTAATTTGGGGAATTTCATGCATAAGGTGAAAGAAATCATTTTACCACATCACTTGCCAGTTCCAAGATACTTTCCTAACAGGAAAAGAGGAGCAGTAAATTTACGATTACCCCGCGTCTCCATTACTCTCTTCCACGGCCTTAAATCAAAGCCTTTCTGTCAGGCAGGAGGTAGGCGCGCTGGGGGAGATGGAGGGAAGACCAAGGCAGGGACAACCTTGGGGACAGGACGGTGCTGTGCCAAGGACCAGCGCGCCGGTTAACCCCGGGGAATCGCCGCAGCTTCCCGAAAAGTGGCGTTTTAATTCTCAAATCAAATTCTTCGGGATGATGGATGAGTAAAGAACAAAACAAGAGAAAAACAAATGGCAAAATGGCAAAATGCCAATATTGACAAGAAAAGGGAAATCTCCTTTCCAGCCTAGCCTCCAGCTTTGAAAAATCAAACATGCCAGTCTAAGGAAGGTTGTGCTGGGGCTAAAACTGGAAAGACGGGCAGCAAGTCACAGCGGGTTTTCTTTTTACTTAGTGACTAGTGGCGAAAGCCATCCAAGCAGCGGACATCAGCCTACCCCACCACCTTTCTGACATACGACGTCTTTCCAACCTCTTGCGCTGCCGAGGCGCAGATGACGCACACTGCCTCTCCCCACTCTCACCCCTTCCACACCGGTGCCTTTGCCCGAGGAAGGGAACGGGATCCTCCTCTTCCTCCTGAGGATCCCTGCTGCCTCCCACCCAGCAAAGAGCAACGCTGGCTCGTGCCGGGAGCGTTTCCTGGATGGCAAAGTTTCCACTTGGCAGTGCTGCATGGTATAAACCTCATTTAAATTTCTTGTAAATCTGATCTCTTCCATCTCCTACATCAGCACAGAGACAGTTTTATAGCAGCTGATTTGTTGTCATTGCTCCCAAGCTGCACTGTACTACAATCCTTTAAAAAACAGGGAAAAATCACAAACGATGTCACGTTTGGGGCCTTTTGGCTTTCCCTTTCTTTCAGTAGCTTCCACTTTGACGATCATCAGCTAGGGCAGACTCCCAAATTTATTCTCTCCTTTTGAATCCTATTTCACAAATTCCACCCGTCGCCCTTTTCTAACAAAATCCTCCTGCCTCGGTGGACTCTTCCGTTAACTTTCCAGCTCTTACCAAGTGATGGAACAGGCTCTTCATACAGCTGACAGTTCACAGCAAACAAATTGATGGCCTCCATTGAGAATGCTGTACCTGCCTTCTGCATATTCAGCTGATGACATCCACATCTGACCTTATTGAAGATTTGCTCTCATATTTTTCAGTGTCAATTTTTCCTATTACCCCAGCAACCTTACGGCTTTAAATTATTGTATCCACATCTAAATCTTCGCCGGTACCTGAAGATTAACAGGCAGTCCAATCTCGCTGCCTCTTTGCAAACAGGCAGCTGAAGTACAACACGTTCTTTTCATTAATCCCATGATTTTTTGGCCATCCACATGTAAAGCAGACACCTAGCCTCTATCCATGTTCAGTTCTGCAGTCCTCCTGTAATAATCCTACATTTCCACTGAAGTATACCCAGTAATTAAGGCGGCACTGTTGGTATACACCCCGCCTGATAGCGTGGTGATCCGAAGGTTGCTAAATAATTCCTCCAGCTCTCCAGGGTCATTATCATTTGTTAGGGCACAGCACAAACCTACGGAGACCTTGTTATGCCCTGACTGAACTGAACCAGCTGCCGGATATTTATCGACAGGGCCCAGGACTTAAACCCTTCCTCACCAGGGCTGACAAGGTCAGAGCAGCTCGCTGGTGCTAAACCAGCTGGCCAGATCAGCTGCTATACGAGGCGGCTTTGCTAGCCGTCTTTATTTCTCTTTATTTCGTTCCTCTGAAATAGAAATCATCATTTATGCGTAGATTGCTCTAGTTTTAGGCAACTGCCAGCGACCAGGCTCTGGATACCAAACTCATTAGAGAAGTACGACACCTACTAAAGGGAACCGCACATAGCACAACGACTTGTTCCTTCATTTTGCATCTCCTGGTGAAATTTAGTCCTCTGTGCACTTCTTTCCCTAGGGCTCTAAAACAATTTTATTTCAAAAAACTCTCTTAACCTTGCTTGGGCCTTTCTTTTTTCATATTAGAGGAGATTAACACCATTCTCTCTGGGTAAGTATTTCCAGGGTGCAAATGATACCGTTACGGAAACTTCCACATCACCTCTTCTTTGCTCTAATCTGGGAAATGGTGGGGGCTGAAGCACGCTCCAGGAGAACTTGCAAGTCTACAGTTGTTTAATAGAACCCCAGTTGTCAACTTTAACCAAAACACACAAACGTCGTCTTTCAGATCTTAAAGTACCTCGGAGGATGACGAACAGTTTTAGCACAGCCAACACGGATGTCCCTTGCATTGTTAGTGTCGTCAAAACGTCTTGGGTGTTCAGAATAATAGCTAAGAAATAAGAAGAGGGCTAAGAAATAAGAAGAGGGCTAAGAAAGGCAGCAGCAGTCATTCCTCTACCTTGGCA
>JANZLQ010000079.1:81130916-81186639 GCA_026212715.1 Elanus axillaris | reverse complement strand
ATAAGAAGAGGGCTAAGAAATAAGAAGAGGGCTAAGAAATAAGAAGAGGGCTAAGAAATAAGAAGAGGGCTAAGAAATAAGAAGAGGGCTAAGAAAGGCAGCAGCAGTCATTCCTCTACCTTGGCAGAAGGAAAATGTAAGCAGGATGCACTAAAGCCCTAGCAAAAGCCCCCAGAGATGCATTCCCAGTGACATTGCCATCGTCTCCCCCAGCAAAGCCGGGTTTCCCTTACTCAACAGTGGCCTCAACGGGAGATGCCATGGGAACGACACTGATTTTCACTCCTCCTTGCTGGAGGGACGCTGGGCTTTGTTCACGGGGACAGGCAGAGTGGAACAGTAACTCCCGCAAGCTGCACACGGTTCGTTACCGCAGTAGAAAAGAAGATTAAAAGCTACATTTCAGCAGGAAAAAGACACGAAGCAACTCGCATCCAAACCCTTCTGAAGGGCCAAATAGATTTTCTTTCCCAGACGACGTTTTATTTTATATGAAACTTTGAAGACTGGATAGGTTGGTAATTAAGAACTTAAACTAGCAAGGAGCTGGTGCTCCAGCAACGATGTGGGAATTGCAGGTACCTGACAGCACTCCCTGGTTTGGAAACCACACCTATCGAAACCAAGGAAGATACAACTGAGGGTTTCAGCATGAAGCTTTAAGACACATCAAGATAGTATCTAAACACTTACTTCAAATTGTGTTTTCCTTTCAACTATGCACACGTCCACAACTCCAAAATCTTTTGTTAAATAATAAAAATGGATTTTGACCCACCCGTGGGAAACACTTTGCTTTGTTACTCAAGACATTTCTCCCAGAGAAACAAGAGGCCGCCACCACCGCAGCCACCCAGAGCAGCAGTAACGGGGAGATGCATTTCCCCGCAGCCCACCCCAGGACCACGGCGGGAGCTCGCACCACCACATACCAAAGCCACCAAAGCCATCAAAGCCTAATCTCTGCGACGGACTCTTGGCGCTTGTTCTGAGAAGTTTGAGAAAAATGATTGCGCTGCTTCAACAAGAAGCAGAGAGCTCTCCGTGAAGAAATACCGAAAGCAGCGCGAGCAGCAGCTGGGTAGCCAGCCACAACCTGCAAGGCTTTTTTAGAGATGGAGCAAACCCAACACAGGAGAAAAGAGCACGTAACGGTCGCCCATCTCACCCAAGGCACCCTCCATCCTTGCGCGGTGGGTCCACCACACAGCTACGGGGTGGGACAGCGTCCACAGAGCTTTGCTTCCTCCTTCACGGCCATGAGGAACGTTCGCGCCTAATTGCAGAAGACCTTATGAAAGCAATGATCACCTTCTGAGTCCCCGAACCCACTTTACAGAAGAATAACAACCAGCTACAGAGTGCTTTAAAGCTGTTTTCTGCTTTGAGGAGGACTTAAGATGTACATTAAGTGCCAGGGAGCCCTGAGACAAAAAGCTTTCGCTCCTCTGTTGCTAGCTCTTTTCTGGCCTTTTCCATCCAAACACATCACCTTTCTAAATAACAGGTGTAAATAGAAATAGGCATATAATAGCATAAAGGCCTTTTTCTCCTTTTTTCTGGTTGTCTACTGAATTCTAACAGCAGTGAGATTATTGCTTCCGATGCTTCAGTCTTTTTATCTTTGGGTGCCAACACCTTGGCTGACTTGAAACAGTCTCTGTTCTACCTCCTGCTGACCAATGTTCATTTATGATGTAGCCATTGGGAACAGGCATCACTCTACAGCGAAATGTGTCCAAGAACATAACCTATGGAAGATTTTGCCTTTTTTTGGGGGTGTGTCTACATGACACCCAGATCTGTATTTCAGTATCTTCCCACAAACAAGATTATTACTCATAAGCATCGTTTCTTTCCCCCAGATTTGTACAAAAGTTAGTTAACCCTAGGAAAAAAAGAAAAGTGTAAAGTTTATTACTGTGGTCATAATGACCATAATTGTAATTTCTGAGTGTTTGAACTTCCCATGGCATTTTTTTTCATGTGTTCAGCCTTTCTGTTTGAAATATGGCGGAGCGGGGGGAGCGTGTGCAGTGGGAAGGGGGAATAGATTTAGAATTTTCCAAAGGCAGACCCTGGAAGAAACGTAAAGCAAAAAATCGTGCCTTCTCTCCGACAAAAGACATTCCTCTCGGCTCCTTTTATGCTGCCTTTTTTTCCTTAGTTCTCAAGTATTTTGATCATCACAGACCAGGTTAAAATAACCAAAACCAAACCAAAACCAAACCAAAACCAAACCACCAGTGAACTACAAGTCTGCCTTGCTGTTCGCTGGGGCTGAGCCCATCTTCTTCCAGCAAAATCATCTCCTGACTCTCCCTACCCACTGCCACTGCAGGGACATCCAGAAAATCCTCTAAGTCATCCTGCAATCCTAGCTTTTTTCCCCCTTTTTATTTTTTCTTAGTAAGCCCCAAACGAACAACAACAAAGCAACCCTCGGCACAAAAGCAGTGAGAACTTACTGCCCTCCTTCACCAAACCCGTTTTTGTTTCTACCCCTACACGAAAGAGCCTCTTTCATTCAACAAGCTTTGCATGGCCACCAGAATGATGAGCTGAAACAGATACTGCATTTGTTTCACGACCTATATCTTTTGAAGACGACTGCAATGGTTTGTGAAGCTACACGCTGTACTAGATATTTGCAAAAGGCGCGTCAAGGTTGAAACAGATATCCTTTATTAAACTTTAAAAATGCTCAATAAATTAAGAGAAAGAGGCAAAATGCTTTGACTAGAATGAAAACCAATGCAAGTGGGATTCTGTGGGTATGCGTAACCCCAGGCTAAGCTGTTTTAAAAAACAGTAAGACGGCTCTGTTAACCCTTTCCTTCTTCTAAGCAAAAAAAAAAAACCCGAAACCAAAGTAGGACAAGGAGGGGGGTGGGGTGGTTACCACAGGATTGGAAAAAATGATCAATGAAGAAGAAATATTCACGCGCGAATGGCTAACGTGGACCATAAAGCGTACATCTTAGTTTTATGTGCGGGTCATCAGCCTTCATGCCAGTTTACGTGTTGAGGGGATGGGATTCTCATGACATGGCTTCTTCAAGCCAGGTTATACTTCTAACACGTTCATTCTAACCCCTTCAGAAGTTGTGCACTGGACACAGAATGACTTCATGGACGTACCCTGATCTGTGCTATGCGGGAGGTCAGATCATTAAATCCTTCTCCTGCCCTTCAATTTCCATGTGAGATACCTCCTTGATAAAGATAACGGAGTCTGCCACTGACAGTCCATTCTGCAAGTGTACTCAGTACTCATTGAAAGAGAAGGGCATTAATTTACAAATAAATAATGCGGGAAATCACGTTTTAAATATCAAGCGTCTTCCTTTACCTTGAAAAAACCTCTAGTAGGTTTACAGCACGGTAAAACTGCTAAAACAGTTGCAGTTACTCTGCTCACCACAATTAACTGAGTAAAGGAAAGTCGGGATTTCAGTGGTTTCACCTCCTGCATCACGAGTGTGAGCCCCGGCCCCAGCTCCTGCAAAACAGAACCCCCTGCCCCGGCCCTTTCTACTTAACAGCCTTTCCAATCATTTATTGATGATGGTTTTCTTCCAATAATCAAATATGAAAACCAATGATTATTTGGAGCACTTCTAGAAAAAGCACATGACTGGCTAGGGGTTTGCCCAACGCCAAGGAAAACCCTTGGCAAAGCTGATTTACTGTAGCACGGTTTTGGACTGGAGTTGCCGAGAACATCAATTTAATGTATTTTTGGATAAATATCAAGTCCAGCAGCACAACTACTCATCTTGTGTCTTCTTGGTTTCTACATCCAAGTTTCAAATAAAGGCTCCAAAGGCCGAAGTCTGGGTTTTTCACCAGCTCACTGCCAACTGGCAGCAATTTCAGATCTGTAACCGTCTTAAATGAACCCTGGGTTATGGAGTGGTTTCAACGTCACACTCCCTCACACACGTGCAAAAATAATAAATGTATTGCCATGGGTGGTTTATTTTTTTCAGCAATAAATATCGTCTTTGCCGAGTCTAAGGAGTCTTTTCTTGGGCTCTCAGCTGGAATGGACAGATGACAGTAGCTTTGACACATTAAAACGTGTGCCTTGTGCAAGAGGGCAACAGTGCATAGGCGTGCCGTCACTACCGACACGAATTTAAATTCTACACTTGAGTTCCTTGCAGCAACGAGCTGTAGTCTCTCTGTTATTCTGTAGTGCAGCAGATTAAGGCTGGGCTTGGCATGATCTAAATCAGAATAAACTGCCTGGGTAGAGCACAAACACACTGATAGGAGAGGTCTGCTGGCTGTCCCCCCACATCAGCACTACCGACTATATGGATCTATACGACACTCTTCGGTTCACTCCTGAAAGGAGCCGTATGCCTGTCTTTCTCACTGGAGGTAAAATGTCAAGACAAGCAAGAAAAATTGCACTGTTCAAGTGCAGGATGAATGTATGCAGCCTTCCCGTATGCGAGTGTATTAGGAATTAAATCCATCAATGATGGACATAAATAAAAAGGAAATGACTATCAGAAAAGAATAAATACAGGGGGAAATGGAGATAAATGCATACTGGCAGCTTCAGACTGATGGAAGTCATTAAGACAAGTCACTCAATCTGCAAATTAGTCTTTTTTTTCTCTAAAGAGCGATTCTATTAATAATAGTAATATTACGAATGCTAAAAATAAAAAAAAACTTATCGAGAATTATAAATGCAACAGGGCTTTAATTATAGCTACAACTATCACAATATATAAAAATACATTTCTTTATGCATACAACATGTATAACTATAGCTTCTTTACAAAAACAGAACACCAGCTAAAGATTTTTGATATATGGTTATATAAAACTATCCTCCTATTATTCTATAGCATCCCGCCTTGCTTATTTTTCTGGGGCAAAAATTTCACTCTTGCCATTAATAGCCGTAGGTCACCAGGGAAAAAGACTGTATGTTTTAAGAAGAATTAAATACAGCGAGAAGGAGAACTACTGCCTATATGAAGGTTAAGGAGACGCTTCTATTTTTCCTAGGAGAATCATACACAAGCAGAAAGCCTTTTTCAAAAGGGAATACTTGCCTCCTCTCTTCACGTACCTCCGTGAGAGCTCCCGACCCAAGACAACTTTGACCGCTACTCACGGTCTCGCCCCTTCTGGGAAGGGCCCAAAGACAGACTGGGAATCTTTGGCCACACGCTCTTCTGGCATTATATGAGGATACTAAATTCTTCATCAAAACGACCAAAAATGAAACGTTAATGGGTTGCAGCTTCTCAGTGCTGAAAAGCTTTAATTAACATATATATTTTAAAGCCAAAAATGTTTTACGTTTTTATCAGACTGAAATTTTCTTCCCTTTGAGTTGTACCCTGGTTATCACTGGTACAAAGGAGGTGAATATATTTAGAGCCATCCTTCAATTCCTGTCTCGCTTGGTCATAAGTTCGAGCCAAAGATAAAGATACCCGAATATTTGCACGGCACGATGCATCGCAGCCCAGGGCACAGCGGAGGAACCCCTGCTTTAGGCAGTCGGATCTCCAAGTTGAGCACCCAAAGTAAACAACTGACTGTGGCCCTAAATTTTCAAGCTGATACAGTAAAGATCGTCTTTTCCTCATGACGACGAAGCATGATCTAAGACTTCCTTAGTGCGTTGCGGAGCTGTCAATCACTATTTAGCTGAAGACCCTACATTTTCATGACAATGGCAAAAAGCACTGGAGCACCAATTTCTCAACTAGCAGAATAAGAGATAATTAATTTACATTTACTTGAGGGTAAAACTTTTCTTAAGAAAAGGAAAGCCTGCACTCTGAACACAACGTATACTTCTTTCAATCCCCTTCTTTCAGCTGGGAAAGAACTAGTTATCTCCAAAAAAAGCACAGGTCAAAGTCTGAGCTCTGTAAAACGAGCAAAAATCATGGCTATATTTGAAAGAAAACATATAACACCAGTAAGATTCAGCTAAGAGCCCTAAAAGCTGGTTTTCTGCAGGATGGCATCTAAGTCTCTCACTGGATTAGACTCCAACTCAAGATTCAGAGTGGCTCCAAATCAAAGCAACAGGGAATTCTCAAGACATGCAGACCCCAAAATTTTTATTTATCTGTAAAACGTCCATGATTCCTTTTTTACTGTTTAAGAGATCATAATTATTTACTCTAAAGAGGAAAAGAATTCAAGTCAATATTTCTAACTGGTAATAGCTCTTTTCCATCTATCCGGATCCCTGTGACGCCCAAAATAATCTTTTATTCTTTCTCTGTAAATCTTTAAAAAAAAAAAAAAAAAGAAAGAAAACTAACAGAATATTACAAAATACACCAAAGAGTTTCAATGGCTATTTTTCCTCTCTAAACCAGAGGCATCAGTTATCAGTAGCCTATTGAAAAACGTTTCGTAGTATAGGAAGCACGCGCCATGAGTAAGAATAAGCTAAATCCAGCCTAAAGTACAGCACTTGCTTGACACAGTTGGGTGCTGAATGCTAGTCTTCACTTTTTTTTAGCCGTAAAACATACTCCTGCATAATCTTTATATAGTAAGCATACTCTGATAAAAAATCTGTGAAAACAAAATACAGCAAATAGAAAGCAGCAGCAGCTTAGACCGTTTATGTGATCATTTCTTCAATAAATCCCTGATATGGACTCAAAAGGAAAAGTCAACAAATGATGCAAAAGAAAATAAGGCATGGGCTTAGCTCGTCCAGGTGGCAGGCAGGGTCTTCTTCACCTTTCGTGTGTTAGAACAAGACAACTACACCTGATTGGAAAGGTCTGGCCACCTAAAAGCATTGTCTGCAGCCTGCAGGGAGAGGAGAGAAACAGAGAGCTCGCGGTAAGAGCCACTGAGGCCAGATTTTGAAGAAAAAAAGATAGTTTAAATAAATTACAAGTGTGTGTGGGGGGGGATTTTGCACATCAGAGATGAACAGACATGATTTCTGCACATACACACGACCCAAATTCTCTAGGTATGCACAGGAATATGTGGGGGGTAAAACCAAGCCTAAGTTTTTGACAGGACAGAGGGTCAACGGCAGTGCTAAGAAAGCAGCTCACCGCGTCCGGAGCCACGCGACAAGGAAATATTTTATAACAGCGTAGTCTCCGCTTTCAGCAACTGCGCGGACTGTTGCACATGACTCTTTCCTCTTCCCGGGCTTCAGGTGGCCGAAAGAGAATTAAGGCAAGAGCAGGGCCCAGGGACCTTCTCCTCTGCAAGGGAAACATCGGGAAATTCGGTGTCTCCTCGCTCCCCGTTCCAAAACAACCTCCCGAACAACGCGGTCCGCGCCTACGCTGCCAGCCCAGGCTGCCTGTCAAAACCCATTCCCATACCTGCTATCAAACAGGAGTTCCCTACAAATTATCCATGAGATCGAACCCCAACAGAGGAGAAGCTCGAGTCCTCCAGAGCAGCCGGGGCCGGTCTCAGCACTCACAACTTCTGCTTACGAGGGAAACGTGCTTCTCCCTTGACAAGGCTGAAGGCGCTGCCAGCAGAGCAGAGTAGCTGGTACTTGCCGTCATTTAACATGCGGCTCTGAAGACATAAAAGCCACTGACATGTCTGAATTCCTGAATGATTTAGGCTCTGCCTTCTAAGAGGACGTCTACAGCTTTAACTAGAAAATGGCACACAACAAACAACTTCTGATGCATCAAAGCAAGTAAAAAATGCTAAAGCGACCCTGAGCTATAGGATGTCTTGCAACATCCTGATGAAATTCTTCCGTAAGAAAGTACAGTAAAATACATTGCCGGAGAAAGGTTAAGGTAAGCTGTGTGTTGCAGACCAAAAATTTTATTCTTCAGTAATTTTAGCAAACATGAGCTTGCAGAAAAGATACACTGATGGGAAAAAAAAAAAAAAAACAAACCACCAACAAAACCCCCCACATCTATATTATCCTTCCCTCCAGGAGTATACGACAGCTATTCGCTATAAGAAAAATAAAACAAAAAGCCCAATAACATCAACTCAAAACCAAAAGGCTGCTAAAAGCTCAACTCCAACATCCAGGACGTGCTTTTAAAACAAAACGTATGCCCTTGTTTTTAGCTTTCTCTAAAATTTGAGCATGTCTGCAGAGAGGATTAGTCTTTTTGAAGCAGAAGAAAAAAAAAAAAACAGGCAAACAAAATGCTGGAGAAACGCCATTCTCAACATCCAGGAATAGCTCCAGCTCAGGTCAGACCCCAAACCTCATCTTGCAATATCAAAGAGCTTGCAAAGACAAATAACCCTTCTCTCGGGTATGTGATCCAACATAATACCCAAGTCATAAGAATCCTTTCGTCACTATCAGGTCTCAACACAAAAGGACATAACATCCCCTCAGCCGAAACAACCTCAGCACCTTTCATAAATTCCTACAGCGTAACAGTCATTTTGAAAGGAGCGGTTTTCATGTGGGTAAAATCGCCCACAGACACTGAAAAATTTTCTTTCTTGATACTTTGCTCTTCTGTAGTGTTTGTAAGAACGTAGGTGCATATTTAGAAAGCGAACAGGCAGCACAGCTCAAAAACTCCCATCGATTTTCCTGTGAATTCCTAGAATGGGGCAGCAATAGAATTTCACCTCATACGTTAAAATCTAGATAAGCCCTGACAACATACCATAGGCAGAATTTCAACCCGAAGCCACGTCATACATAAGCAATACGTTGATTGCTCTAACCGCCAATTTCTGTGCCATCATTGATCACGATGCTGAACTAGATCATAATTTGTCACTTGATGCTACGCAAACTAGACTGTAAACGCTAATTTTCTTTGCTGTCCCACAAAGACAGGTCAAGCGTTAACTCCCGTGTCCCTGTCTCCAGGAGTAGGACGACTGCCACGTTCCCGAAAACCGGCTCACAGGTTTCTTTCCCATTGCACCCACCAGCAGAAACCGTTGGATTTACTCCCAGTGGAGGTCTGTGTCGCGTCCCAAGGGCTAAGGCGACTCTCCCCAAGAGCAGACCGCCACGATGAGACGCGATCTAACTGTATAGCCCGCGTCCACCGCAGGAGCGAAGAAACCTCCGGGCTCCACCTGCTCTGACAACACCGGCCGTCGGGCTGACGGCGCAGCCGGTTGTGACCTGTCAGCTACTGTCCAAACGTTGTCGTCGCGGTGCTGGTCTCTGTTTAATCCGGAGACTGGAGCTACTTTAGAAGTTTTCAAAAACTTTTCCAGCACCTTTGTTCAAGTAATTCCCCACCTTTCAGACCCAACATGTAATCTCTCAAAGGAAGGAAGAAAACCACTTAAAGGATGAAAAACTAGACTACGGACATGGTATCTTTATCTGCTCCATCCAGTCTCACGCTATTCCTTTGCGTTAACTTCTGTGTTCCCTAATAGAAATCACAAAACAATTACGTTTGGCTCTAGAAACATTTATTTTTAATCATTCCTTATCAAGCTAGATGGGAAAAGACACCTATCCCTGGGGACACATAATAATATAATTGAATGTATTAACAAATCTTTCCCTTATGCCGTGATCTTAGGACAAATCTTTCACAGTAACGGAAAATAACAAATAGAAGACTTAAAGCGACAACAAAGTCAGAGCCGGTATCTTTTAAGGGAGCATTTGCCCCCAGAGAAGATCCTGGTATTACTTTCACCAGGACCAGATTATCTGGCCAGTTAGATAGGATTCTAAAAAGTCATTAGATAAAACTAAGCATACTGCGTAAGCACAAAGAAGCCGAAAGAAGAATAGATGTCTTGCAAGAAACACGAAACTAAAAAGGGAACCACTACATCACTTAAGGACAAAACACTGAAAATCTGTGCTTTGAAGTCCTCCTGCTTTGTTTTATTCCAAAGGGAAAAGAACACGTATTACACATATAGTAGCAAGTGAGTAACAAATACCAATACAGCTTAAAACGAGATTCAACCCCAAATTCAGTCTGACTCACCTCTTGGTTAGCGTGGGTTCATACTCGGGTTGTCCTATCCCATAGAACTGCTGATTTGTAAAGCAGAGAAAGATGAGGTGAGAATAAAGGGAAATGTAAAATAATAAATGTATCGATAAAAAACCCTGAAGTTACTTGAGGAACCGAATTTCCAGTGTCACCCTGAGTTTGCTTTTCCAACTTCCCCAAGGGAAATACATTTGCAAGAAGGAGCCGAAGCCACAGAGGCTGGAAGCATTTCGAAGTGCATGCAAGAAGCCAGAAAGAGAAGAATTACAGAAATTACCCGAGTGCCCTGGCACCTTTATTGCAACAAAGGGACAAAGTAGGATAGTTTGGGGCCAAACAATGCAGATGGAGACGTCATCGTGCAGAATGCTGAAGGTAATTTAATTTGAAAGATAGAGACAACCCGCTATAATTAAACAAAGATGAGAATAACGCAGCCTCGAGCAATGACCTAGGTAGGTGGTTTGGACAATTGCCTTTGGATTTGGCTGCTGCCTTTGGGCTTAACTGAAGGAAAAAGTGTGTTCAGATGATGTTAATTAGCACCATACTGCTGGAGATTTGGTCATGTTTCACACTAACCACTTAAAAATCAGCAGGAAGCCAGATTTTGAAACCACATCAAAATTAAATTCCCACTGGATTAGCTGTTTAGATCAAAGACAGCGAAGGTCAGAACTCAGGGGTTTTTAAAGTAGAAAATTTATCTTTTTTTTAATCACAAAGAAATAATCCTTTCAAGACAAATATGTAGGACATGATTTTATTTTTTTTTTCCTCAGGGGCTTTTTTGGGAAGATGGAAGAGTAATCCACGTGATGGATTAGAAGAAAAATCTCTAGGATTGCCCTTTTTTTTTTTTTTTTTTAATATAGCACTCCCACTGATGCGAAAGAGTAAGAGGTACTCATTTCCAGGGCAGCCATAAGGAATACAGCCACGGTGGAAGTTATGTGCCAGCTTCTTGAGCATTCATCTTCATCTGCTCATTTCCTTCTCAGGAGCAGCCCAGAAAACGCATTTTGCCGTGCCACACATCCACGCGGCAGGGAACCGATATTCCAGCACATTCGCGGTTTCATCCCCAATGACAACACGGTCCTGTTTGCGCGATTCCCTCCCTCCTCTGCGGAACGGGGAGCTGATCCATGCCATCCACTGCTGACACCCGTGTCCGTTCCTCCAGGGCATCCAGATAATTCTCTGGTTGAGCCTGATAAGCCTTCTGCAATTTAGAAACTCGGGAACGTGCTAATGGCAGACCCAGGTTACGCCTTCCATCCTCCTGCCCGGCACACACCACCTCCCCGAGCCGGAAGGTCTCTCCGGCCTCACAAGTTTGTCTTTAGTCCCACAGCGTTGGACAGGAGCGAACCTCCAAGTTTTTTTGTAGGAGACAAAGTAGTCACCCAACCCAAAGCAACAGGAGTCGCTTTTAGATCCTCATTTTCTCTTTCCTTAATGATACAATGGAATTATAACCAACTGGACCTCCTACAGTCCCGGCTTTGCCAGCCAAGAAGGAAGAGCGTTGCAACCGAACAGCCGGGACCTGAGATGGGTTGTTCATCCGCAGTTTATACTGCTTTGCGCCACGGCTTGTGCTGTCCTGCTAAGGAGGCCTGCAGAGAGGTTCCCATGGGGTCAAAACCGTAAGACCACCCATGGGTAGAAACTGCTTTTTTTGTTTGGAGAGGGGGAGAACTCGGAGGGCTTTTCAGAAGTGTTCGACCGCCTTTCATTCTTCTCCAACTAGCAAGAAATAAACCCCTGGACGCTGTCTGTTAAGACGAGTATGTTATCTGCTTCTCTGCAGAGGTTACTATTACGAGAGGGCCCTAAGGGGTCTGCCAAAAAGGGGACGCTTTGCACGGATCGTACAAAACCACAGTGGGTCGACAAAGTTTATGCTTTAATGTTAGAATCCAAGAATCTGATGTGACTTGCTATCTGGACAGCTGAAAGCAGTAAAAAGAATGCCTTCAGATATGACGGTGCTTTGTCAATTGGATCGAAATAACAGCGAAGTGGAGGGAAAACTTTCCTGCTCAAGGGAAAGCTGCCGCAGCGGAGTCAGGAGAGCTGCGTTCTGGCACCACTACCCAAAGCCCGTGGGTTTTTCCCCTAACTTTTACCTGCTCAGCCTGAAGGACAAACCGTTTAGATTGCATCTGATTCTTTTCCACATATGTATCATACCTGTATCGCATATGTGTGATAAAGAATAGAGTAGGCCTTTAATCTCAGGGACTATTTCTAGCCCCTACTATCATGCTAGCACTAACACTAAACGTCGCCAGTCTTGAGCGGAGTTTGTAAAAAGTCATCAGTGGAAACAGTATGGTTTACTGTTACAGCTACTACGAAAACCATCATCAGGATCCCGAACAAGTCCAACATAAATCCAGCCATACTTACCCAGGGACCAGCTCCCGTTGGCATCAGAGCAACTTGGTGTAGAACAAACGTTTTCGAAACCAGGCTTCAAAAGTTACGGTCAAGCGTCCAGACTGCGCAAACCACAGAAGCAGCTCCTCTTCCCTCCTGCTTTCAAATGAATCAGTGGACAGTTCACACAGGCATCCCTTTACCTTTTGCTGGGTCCCTGGTATTGTTTTTTGGAAAGGATATTTTCAGTCTTACACCGTGTTTTAAATAAACAACTTGCTTAATAGGAGTACCTTTAGTTGCTGCAATGTGACATGAAGCAAACAAACCAAGCCCAGTATTGCTCATTGCACTGGTAGAAAATACGGCACAGGAGGCAGTGAAAAACGACCAGTCACTTCGTTTCGCCTAGCTGATACATATCTTTATTTATTCTTTCTGGTAATGTGTGAATGCTGTGCCATGCCCTATTTTGTCTTCTGCCTCAATTAAAATGCAAATTTCTGCAGCCCATCTCTGTAATTCCAAACTGCTCCGGGCAGGGGAATTTAAACTGCTTTTAATAAAACCAACTACAGATGCTGCAATAAGATTCCTTTCAGAACATTTGAAATCTATATTTTTAATAGTATTCTGTATATTACACAGTTATGTCGTTGCTCTGAACTTTTCCATTAAAGCTGGATCTGGAAAGACTATGCCTGACCCAACAAATAACAGGCAGACTCCAGCTGGCTCCGTGCACACGTACGCATGCACACCCACATACCCAAACACATATATGCGCCTCCCACCCCAACAATTACTTCCATTAATTGCCGTTTCCTTGACTTTCAGAAGATGCAATATAATACGCTTTGGTCTGTACGCGAGAGCTTGGCACCTTAGAAATTCTCAAAGCCTTTTCGCCAGCCAAGATCTGTAACTAATCTCTGGCAAATTAAGTTTTCAGGTAAGAATCCACAAACCTGCATTGACAAGAAGTTGTGCTGGGTATTCCCTAATTTTCTTTTCCCCTCTTCCATAAATTCTGTCAAGTTCGGAAGTCCACATGCGTCCTGCTGAGTTAGTGTACTTAAAAGGCGCGTGTCACGCTCGAATTTGTAATGATGTGAAATGCTCTTGAAGGGCTTCTTTCCGACAGTGCGGTCTTAACTACCCACCTGCCTCTTAACAAGCTCGACAATCGTAACTCAGAATAAACCCCCACCCACCGTACAGCCGGGGAAAACCCTTACACCATCACACGGAGATGATGTTCCATTTGCAGAAGTGGTCTTGAAAAAACAGGAGTTGCTAAAGTCCCATACACCAAAAAACTAGAGGACTTATTGCCAAGCTGAGAAATAAAAGTCAAGACACCCGCAAATATCGATTACATTTTTCCCGGGGAAAATCCTACAGAGGAAGCACCAAAATACCAAATTTAACCAACATGCAGACCTACAGCATACAACGTGTTACACACACTGACAGCATCGCACCTGAAAGCACAGAAGAGCCCGTGGAAACACTCACGGTGCTGGTTAGCGCTTCCTAGGTATCTGGAAAATAAGCGTTTCATTCCAAGACGCTTTCAAAAGCAGATTTGCACAGAGAATGAGAGATGGTTCGGATCCCGGCGTGTAGTGCCTGCTTCATACTTAACGCAGTACTTAACAGATCTCCTGATTTTTGTTTCACCTCTCCACTTTTTGATGATAATTCATTTATTCACCCGATTCTTCCCCGGCAAACCTTGAAGAGAGCAAAAAGCCCAAAACCAAAGCCCGAAGAACGAAGAGGGCCAGCAGCTCGTGAGAGCTGCCAATTTGGAAACCCGATTTCCAGGTGGGATGCTCCGAAATGTCCAACCAGGGAAAAGAGGGCTTGTAATCGAGGTGGTGCTTTCGCTCTCCGCCTGCCTCCGCAGGGTACCCGGAGCTCCCCCGGCATCCCCCCACCCCGCCTGCAAAGCATTTTTAGTTTCAAGTCCAGAAGCAACGTTCATCTGCGGTTTTCAGTCAAAATAATGACAAAGTGATAATTGCCAATATTGAGATTTCAAAATTAAGAGGAGATTCAACAAAGCAACGCCCAGGAGCCTGAAATCTCTCCTTGAGCAGTCTCAGGCTCCAGTGGGAATCTGATGAGCGAGAGTTTTCATCGTGTCGCTATTTGTTTTTTCACTAGCATAAAATCTTGACCGTCAAGATGGACCCTTAAATCCGAGTGCTGGAAAAGCCAAGGTACTCACTCGGTTCAGAGGTGGACTGAAGTGTTTTTATTGACAAACCGCCTATTGTTGCGTTTCTTCTAAACTGTTTTTGTCCTTGGGTCACTGTTTCGCATTCCTGTTACAAAGGATGATGGATCTTGTCATTTTTTCATTGATTTTTAAACATTTGATTCGGTAAGGGTTTAGCCGGTGCTACGTTCAAACAAATTCGGCAGGTGTAAGACAGAGTTACTTGAATTAATAGAAATGTTACCACGTAATACCTAAAAACCATGTGCGTGGCTGCAGGGTAGTCTGTTGACGTGCGCATCCGCGTGCGCTTTGCTGGTATTTCAAGTTTCTGATAGAACTGACCACATACGATCAACACATTAAATACCTGAAACCGTATTTCTGCACCTAAACCAGATGTAAACAAAGGTGAAGCGCAACTCCCTCCGTTACTCTGAGCGCTTCCCCACGCAGCGAGTTACCACATTCTTCATCCTTAGAAACGCTCCGCACTCCCTGGGATCTAACACTAATTAAAAACTCAAAACTCCAGGCAAGTCAAGGGAAAAAAAAGCAAAAATAAAGAGATCAACCACAGCCCTTATTTGCTTCTCGGGGACCGAACTTTGGTCTTTTTTGCGCGGCCTCAATTCAAGTATTTGAAAGACAACTTAAAAACTACCATCTCAAGGACATCTGGACTCCGGGAATTTAGTAATTTTAATTCCCCACGACTAGTTCAGGCCACCCAGAGAACCGGAAACCCTTGTTCCTCCGGTGGAAATATGAGAAAACCTTTACCTTCTTCCAAGGAGATTTTAATAGGTTTTTTTGTGGGTGCAGAGGGACTGAAGGGTATTTTTGGCACTTGCTCCGGGAAAGCTGCCGCAGTATTTAGACCTCGTCCCTACCTCAAGAGTAAGCGAGACAGAGAGCTACTTCAAAGCTTCGATACTGGCACACTTGATTTATCGCGTATTTTAAGTTGCCATCTACCTGGACTGTCAACTTCCAGCAGAAGTATTTTTCAGCTCTAATCCACTTCTATTTGGCCAGGAAACGTGGCTTGTATGGAGCCTTAACAAGAAAACACAGCTTTATTTAGATGAATATAAACTATATACACTAGGTCATAACCCTAGTCGAACAGGAGCTGCGTGCAGTCTGCTTATACGAGACACTTCTTTAGACGGAGTGAGGACATTGCAAAAATGAATGCTGGCCTTCTGGATGGGGCAGGAGGTGCTGGATATAAATATATATCCCTTTTCACAGAGGTCAACATCTGCATGCCAGCACCCACAGCCCAGCTGTGGCCGTGGTGCAGTGCCAGGCTACCTCTCTTTCTACTACTTCCAAAACCAGAGGCAACAGCGGAGTAGGTAAATCTGGGGCTATACGGCTGCTTCCCTTGAAGCTAGCTTTAATTTGCCATCGTCCCGGTCAAAGCGTAGTATTCCGGCTGCAATCCTGGGCCGGGGTGACTCACACAGGCAGGGCAGGCGTTTCTTCGGTGTCAGCAGGCGAACGAGAGTCAACGCAACGAGCGTCATTTTGGGGAAAACTCTGCTGATGGCTAAGGATGGGAATCGGAGAGTTGAACGCAGGCATCGCGCATCCTCCGTAACATCCAAAATTACTCGAGATGGGGGCAAACATTACGCAGGAACTTTGGGAAACCTGCACTGACCCGGAGCAAAAGCTGGCAGGCAGGTATGTAAAGCGAAGGCTCCGCTTGCCCTTACCTGCGACGCGGCACAAGGGGCCGCTGCACGAAGCTGTTAGCAGCCCTTCTGATTTGAATCCAGCTTTTATTATTTTTATTAATTAATTAAAGGACTGATGCTTCCTTACGCTCATTTCAATAGCACCACATGCTGCAGGGTTCCAGCTCAGTGTTCAAGAAGGTCACCTGTTACAATCTACAAAGAAAACCACTGTAAAATATTGGAAGATGAACATGGTACCTACACAATTTATTCTGGTCAACTTGCTAATTGAAATTATGTTTTCAGCAGCTGCTTGGTGAAGAAAAACTGGTGACATCAGAAAGCTTCCCCATTTTTTTCCTCTCTCCAGGTATCTGTGGGCTAGCCTGCATTTTTCCCTTTGTTTTATTATACGCAACAGCAACCACAAATAAAAAACAAATCACAGCAGCAGAGATAGCACAGAACTAACAGAAGCAGGACAGTCACACTGGTGTCGCAAGAAGCACACAGTTACACATGCGTGCATTTCTACTGCCAAAGCAGTAATGAATTTTTGATCACAAAAAGGAGGAATAAGGGCCCTTTCCAAGGTGTGAAACACACTGGAGGAAGATCTGCAAAGCACTCGGCTCTGTCAGGCTTAACTTGGGGAAAAAAAAAAAAGTGAGAAAACCCTTAAGAAAAATTTTCTGCATCTTTGTTATTGCAGTGGTATTTTTTCAGGTCTAATAAATACACAAACAATATGACCTTATGATTTTCAAAAAAAAAAAATAATCTTGTTTTGTAAAGGTTAAGGACTTGCTAATTACGTTTAATTTGTTATAAAAGGCTGAGATTCTTGAACCAAAGATGAAGCATTAAAAAAATAAAGAGTTTCTTCATGAACTTTTCAAGTATTGTTTTTGACATCCAGATATTATAATGTTTTTGTATTTATACACGCAGGTATCACGGCAAGGACTTGTACTAAAAGGACAAAAGGTTGTTCTAGAAGGGAAAAGAATCCCTAGTACTCCTCCCATTTTCTATAGCCAGTACGCTACGGATAGGAATATTAAATCTAAATCGGACATTCCAAATATCCGTACACCTAGGCAGCTTGTACTCCTGCTTCTCCAGACACGATCCAGTTCTTTAAGACCACCCTGCCAGCAGCTGAAGCAGGCAGGGCTCAGCAGAGGTCCACGTGCCGGCCACAATTCCCCTTTCCTCTCCCTGAAGCGAAAGGCAGCAAGAAGAAAAATCAAATCCTCCCCTTCCCCATCAGCACCCTGAAGACAAGGAGACACTTCCTCATCCTTAAATCCCAGGGGAATAAGGTGGGGATGTCTCTTCTCCCCACGGCCAGAACATTTCGGACCCGTTCTTTCTAATTTACTAGTCGATCGCCACCGTGGACTCGGGAGAAGCAGTCCTGGGAAATATTATTAGGGTTGCAGGACTGATGCGCAGGGACGAGCAAAGTACGAGCCTCAGCATTTAGCACTGCCCTGCTTGCTAATCCTTCTCTCGTCGCCTGAACCGTTCCTTCTTCCTCCTCCGTTTCATTTTGGTTTGAATGCAGATGAAGCAAAGTTAACAGTCTGCTGCCCCGCATAAAAAAAGATATACAGCCAAAGAGACGTTCAACACGGGATTCAATGATGCATTTGAAGATAATGTGGCACAACAAAGACACAAAGCAGACTTAACTACAAACGCTGAATAAATATCATTTCTGCTTTTAAGAAGAACTTACCAGGGCCAAAGGCAAATGCAAAGAGGATGCTGTCTGAAGGGGGACCGGGAAACAGAAGAGGAGGAAAAAGGGAAAAAAAGCCTATGCTAGATTGTGGTTTCTTCTGAAAAAGAGCTTTTATCCACGAGCCCCTCACAAAGACACTCTTATCGCACACACGTATAAGCTGCTCAGAATTTTTATCCCTCTCTTTTGAAGATAAAGATTCAAACCTTGCTGGTCTGATACAAACAAGGCTCCCGCTGATCTCGGTGGGTATTTCGGTTGTGTAAAGCCATAGGGATGCGGTGTCATCTCTCTCGGATTACTCCCTTGGAATATCTTCTGTTGTCAGGAGTCAGCCAAACCGTGCCCTCTCCTAAGGTTTCCACCGGGAATGGCTGGAAGCTCGCTGGGAAACGGAGCAATCCGGACATCCCCTGGGCTAAACCGGCCACGGTTCCAGCGGCGCTGCGCCCGTGGGTTTCGGGACAGAGTTAGTTACTCCCACCGGCTAGCTGGGGAGCCGCAAAACTCTGACACCTCGTACAGCGACTCATCAGTCAGGACGTGAAGGCTCTTCAATAGAGAGCTCGGAATACATGCAACAGTAGACGCAAAAAAGATCTGAACTGGCTCTGCTAAACGTCAAGTATAACACAGAAAATCAGTCTTCTCGGTAGAAGCTATTAAAGAAACGTCTCTGGGACAAAAAGCACGAAACACCACCTCCCCGTTCCACTCCCCCCCCAAAACCCACCACCAGAAAAGAGGAAAAAAAAAAGTGACTTACCCCTGTCTACATTTAGCAGTAGTACCGTGTTAGTACCCCAGCCCCATAAGCACGCTCACAGGATGAATTTATTTCACAGGTACGACTTGTGCTTGTATATGGTGCTAAATAAAGCCTTTCACGGACAGCTTCCCAGGCTTCCCACCACCGTCCCAAGGCTGCGCGACACCCAGCACCCAACTAAGCTGGCTCAGCCCCAAGTCCTTCTTCAGGGGAGGACCTGCTGACATGCCGTAAGGAAAGGCCACAAGGAGAGCACTTCCCACCTCCCGCCTCCTCCACAATTACGCAGTGTTGGGACGCAAGGTCGTAGTGATGTCCCTTCGTTACTCACCTGCATCAACTTTTAACTGTTAAAGCCAAAGCTGAAGGATGAGGGAAATGGCGAGTTCTAATCTTACTCCCATACATTCTCCATGCCACCACCCTTGATTTTTTTTTTTTTTTTTTGCTTTAGAAGCTGCTTTTTTTATGGTATCAGTTGTAAATTTAAGTAGTAAGGCAAAATCCAAACGCTCACTGGGAAAATGCTAAATCTCTTCAGACTTGTCAGTCAATACGAAGAGCTCTTCCACTGGAAACACGAGAGTAAGGTGCAGGCAAATCAGCTTCTACATCTAGGAAAGCATTTCAGGCGTTCAAAATATCATACGGACAGGCTGATATGAAACATGACTAGTTTCCTAAATGATTTGATATATTAATTTCATTTGCAAAAATCGTGGCTTTAAAATACCTATTTCTAAGCAAGCCATTTCATTTTGCTTTTTTTCCCCAGAAAATAAGTCCAAATTGTTGGTTGGTTTTTTGGGGTTTTTTTAGAAAAGCACCTTTTTTTAATAGATGCAATCATCTCGGCTGCCTGTGACAACGTTGCATGAAAACATACCACAGGCAAGGCTGTCTCTGTTCCAGCTCCACCTGCCAAATTCATTTATAATTATGGATTACAACATCAACCAAAATCGTATCATTAACCGAGAGGCCACGGCCATTTTACGATTTTACAAATTGAGGTCCTCAATGGAACAAAGGCATTTACCTATAAATATTACAGCTTCTATACGAGACGGTGCATTTCCCACTGCTTCTGCTCTCTTCAAGATGATGTGAAGCTCCTCCAGCCCCAGCACAGACATACCCACTATCCTACCTTTGGCATCGATTTTCTCCAACAGATCCGTCCTAGATATTCACAGAGAAATAATTCTCATCTTCAGTGGCGCCTACAGTACCAAAGGGAAACTCCCAGCTTGTTTGGCAAACAGAACTCAACAGGCAATTCATGCACCTAATGCTCACATGAGAAAATGCTTCTATTTACCCACAGAAACATTAGAAAAGGACGCAGGCGAGGACAAGTTGTCCCCGTTAACCATTAAGTGATGGCCTCCAGGACGGGGACTGCTTACAGCCGTGAATTATCCAATTATGCTGGGGGTTTTTAAGAGAATAAGCCCCAAACAATGCCACGGCGTCCCACAGGCACTGTGGCACAGCATCTGCAGAAGGAACCATTACTCCAGAAGACAAAAATGGGTGTGGAACAGTTTAGCTTTAACCCTTTATCCAACCGGTGGGAAGTTTTTCTTGCCACTCCTTTTCTACTGGCACTGCTAATGGGAAATCAAAAGAAAAAAGAAAAAAAAAAAAAGGTTTGTGATAAACAAACTACTTGTACAGCAGAGAGGGAGGAAAGGTAGTGGGGAAATCATTACAACCTGCGGCGTTCACTGGAAAGCAAATGTGGAAGCTATTTCTAGCCCACAGATCTCGTCGATGATTTCCAGAACTGTCGGCCACGCTCCTCCTCCTGAAATTTCATCCTTCGGTGGTTTCCATGTCTCTGCTCTGGCCCAGTTCCCACTATCTTTCTAATTATTCCCTAAATGCATCTTTCGGATGCTTCTCCTAACCTTTCCGCGACACACGAGCTTGGCCTCGAGAGCTTTTGCAAAAGCCTTCACGCCGGGGCAGCACCGGAGCCGCCGGCTCCGAGATCACGTCCGACCGCGCCTCAGACAGCTACTGCCTGCAAAAGAGAACGACCCACTTCTTTTCTCATTTTATCAGCGGAGAACAGTGATCACAGCATCCATAATCGCAAAGCAGCACCTCACACTTCCCAAAGGGCATCAGGTTGTCACACGGGAAACGGCAGGGAGCGGTGGCTTGTCCAAGGTCTCTCAAGAAATGATCTGCGTAAGTGGGCACCAAAAAGAGATTTTTTCCGAGTTGCAGTTTCCTTAGTTATACGGAACAGTAACGGTCTGGATAGAGCCAACTGCGTACAACCGCTGGCTTTGCAATCCTCTGCATTTTCACGCAATAAATCGCAAGTTTTCTTCTGAAGGGCTTTGCCTCTCCTGCCGACCTTGGACTTCAAAAAGTCCTTTCAGAGTAGATGACACCGGAGGGGTCTAGCAGGAACCCGCTCCATACCCTCTCCTACCCCACAGGCTGACCTTCTTTTTCCTAACAACCTGGTTTAACAGGAAAAAAAAAAAAGATGACTTCCATTTTTCTTTAAAGGCAAACATTTTCTGTCATCTTCCAAAAGTAAACTTCTTGCACGTAATAGCCAACTCTTCTTCAGTTAATCCATACGTATCAGCGGAAAGATGAACGGGAAAATGGAAGTTAAATAACTGAAGACTTTGAAGAGGTTACAGAGAAATAAAGGAGCGTAATTACTAGATAGATGTCCGTGGGCTGGTACACAGAGATGACCAAAGAAATCTTCCATGCTGCAAATTAGTGTGAATTAGAGACTGAAGATTTAGGCAAATGATACATGGGCAGGAACGTAAAAAACAAAGAAAGGAAAAAAAAAGATGACTAGAGCGAACCAACTGAGCAAAAACCTATTGAAAAAATATTCAAAATACTATTTGATAAAAAACAGGTACACTGCTCAACAGGATTTGACAATTTCATATAAAATTGAGTTGTAAAACTTGCCTTGCTTTAAGTATCAAAAGCCTCTGCACCGTGAATGAATACACTCTTCTGATATTTAAAAACAGCAGAAGAAAAAATAAATACGGCTGCTACAGACCCCATGCTAACTTAATCAACTTGCAGCCTCTGCGATTTCTTCTTTTAGAACAAAAAATATTAGCTGAAGTTAATACAATGTTATGCCCCTATTAATAAATGATTCATTTTCAGACTTCAAACAGATCTTGTTTTGCGGAGACCTGCGTTTCAAGCAGCTCGATGCAGTAGAAGTCCAACTCATTTTTTTGTACACTAAGCAATTTATAAAAGGCGGGTTCAGAAGTTAAACCCAGAAATGAAAAATAGCCTAAGAAAAAAAGAGCCCAGCTCACGGCACCGTAAGACCGTGCTAACGGCATTCTGGTAAACAGGACCGCAGACGTACAATTTCCCAAGCCGAATTTGGAGGAAAACCCAACAGAAACGCAGATTAGTGGACTGCTCTCTTTTGAAGCCATTATTTTGGAAGAAAGATTGGATTCATGGGGAAAATGCCCGTGTCCTAACCTTCCCCATGGCTTCCAGCTCCAGAAGGATGCCAACGAGCTGGGAGCCTGAGGAAGACCCTGAATCCAGAGAGCGGACACGGCTCCATCCCAGATACTACCTCCAAACCGGACCTTGTGCTCCCAGGAGCGCTGCGGACCTTTCCTCACCTCTGCGGGTTTGCTTTTTTCCATCCTCAAGCCTCCCCCTCCTTCTACCCTCCCTTCAGGAGTCCAACTCGGCCCAACAGCCGATCTTTTCTAATGAACTTTTCTGCTTTAAAGTTGGCAGCTAAAATAATTATTTTAAAAACAGCTTGACACTTGGACAAGGGCCTCAGTGATGGAGAGAGCAGTACGGTCCTACCCAGAGAGGGTACGAGTACAGGTCAGAGCCAGAAGGAAAAGCTCCATTTTCTGGTTTTGCTGTAGTTTTCCCTTCTGTGCACGGCTGTCTACCAGGATCAGAGGGAAACAGCTTCAGAATTGCAACCACAGCTCGTCCGCATCTCAATTCAATTCTTTCTTCTCCAAAATTGCATGCAAAACCAACGGTTTGAATGAAATATTTATATTATTTTCCCTCTTCTTTTGTCCTGGCTGCTTACAAAAGGTCCTAGAAAAAATAATATGGAGAGAGACTATCGTCACAGCAATGAGACCCAAATCCTTTTATCCCAAACCCGAAACCTGTGTGAATCTCAGCACTACACATCTCAGCAGCCTGGGCTATTTCATTCACAATTTTATGAAACCTCGTGGAGAACCAAAATACCCAAGCTTTTTTACTCGGTTTGTTTTTTTCAGGGCTTGCCTCTCAGTCCAGTTTTACGAATATTAGAAGTGAAGTTTTACTTTAAGTTCCTTCTGATCCAGAGCTCGGGTTCCAGCTGCCCAAAAGAGAAGCTTCCGCACAGATTCACCTTCAATTCTTGGGCGTCATCTCTGTCAAGATACTGAACTCGACCACCTCTGAAACGTAAAAAGCTCCAGCATTTTGAAATAACACTTCAACTCCATTTTACAAGCCTTGGAGTTTATTTGGAAGATACCATGTTCTCCATGAAAACAAATTCAAGTTCATGAATTCTTCTCTTATGTATAAAAAGCTGGTTAAAACCACTCGTGGTTATGTCTAATTGGCCTACAGCTATGCTTTAATTAGATAAGTTGTGACAAAACGCTGCTCACAAACCCCATGCTGTGCATATCTAATACACCTCCAAGGTTTAAAAGGGAGAAAAAAGAAAAGAAAAAAAAAAAATCCTATCAGCCACACAAGTCCTTCAACACTAACTAAAGTCAAAGTTATTTAAAGTCTGTTAGAAACGCTGCAGATTTTAAAATCTGGCTTTGCCCGAATGTGCTTTTCCTATTTCTAGCGGGCAGTGGTTGTTTCAAATACCTGTAGCTGCTGCAGAGCTGAGAATAAAGCAAGTTTTGCACCGGTGATGTGGTCGGCGTCTTCAACGTCACTCTGCTGCTGGGGCAAATAGCGAAGTTGGTCTTTGACAGAAATTTTAAGCGGCTGTGTGCGTATATCATAAATACCATCCCCACGCACTGTCCAGCTGCATTCGTTCTCCACTGGAAAACTTCGCCGCTTCAGGAGCTTTTCTCGAGTCCAGGACCACGTCGTAGTCAGACTTTGCAATGATATACGGAATTACAAGAAGAAGAGTAATCTTCTGTTAACTGTGTAACCATATATCTAAATATACTTAGGAAAAAGAACTTGTGCTCGTGTTGAACATCTCCCTTGGGCAGCAGGAAAAAAGAAATCCTGTTATTTCAAAAGCCGCAATTATTTAGCAGTCATAGCGAATTCAGTGCCAGCTTGTTTATGCAGTTCCTATGAACGATGATGCAGCCAGTGTCTAAATTGAGTTTGCTCTTTCCCCCGGCATAGCAAACTGTTTGTCTAAGCTAATAAATGTACATATTAACCCAGCCACCTCGTAGGAAGCCTGTTCTACGCTCTGTTCAATATTTTCTAGTTAAACTAATCGGAACCGTTTGCTCAAAAGACTTTTGAGAGCCTCTCCCTCGCAACTGGAATATACATATTTCACATGCTGAATTTGAGTAGTCTCAAAGTCCCAAGCGGTTTTAACAGATCGCCACTACTGTTAGCTGTAAATACTTCCCCGGCAAGCTGCAAGCGGACCGCTGAAGCCAACATAAAACACTTCTAGGAACCTGAAGAGTAGCAAAAGCTGGGAGAAGTCATGGGAATAGCACTAGACACATTCATTACGAGTAACAGACATTTTTCAGTCTTGGACGCTCGCCTGCCTTCTTTTTTAATAATTGAATTTTGGCAGCTGCATTAATTCGTGTTAACTACGTAGTTTAATGGGAACTACTCCATAACTGAGCGCAGTTCACCATTCATTTCGTTTAGGACCTTTTATAACCATTAATCAAACCAATGACCAATCACTCTTGTCACGCTGAATCAAACCAAAGCCAGAAGGCAAAAGGAACAAAAAAAGGTCTAATGAATGCTGCCACTCATCTCGTGTTATAAATAGAGAGTAGAGGGAATCGCAACGGTCCGTAAGCACAGCGATGCCAACTTTCCTCTTACCTGTGAAACTCTGCCCTAACTATGATTTTAAAGATGTGACATTTAAAAAAAAAAAAACAAAACAAAAAACCAAAAACCGCCCCAAAACCCCAGGAAAAAACCCAACCAAACAAGTTTTTGCCCTCCATCAACACAACTGCTCTGCTAACGACGACAAAAATCAGGCTGGAAGGGACCCTGAGAAATCACAGCCCACCCCACTGCCCCACGGCAGGGTCTGCTTTCGTGGAAACCTACCTGATAACTCCCTGGGCAACCTGTTCCTAAAAACTACACGCTTGAAAACTAAAAGAAGTTGTAATACACAGACCAAAACAATTACTTGCTTATTTTTAAATGACAGGAGTGTGCTTTGCAATGAGATCTACACGCTTTGCCTGTCTTATCGAAAGTATCAGGGTGGCTTAGTCTCGAGCACTTTGCTGCAGAAAGTACTCTGGAGAGCTCAGGAATAGAGAGCAAACCACTCCAAGGGCAAAAGAAACCACTTCTCTTCTTCAAACAGATATTCCTGCAGTTCTCAATTTATAGCAGAAGAGATAAAAGATTGTCCTCGGCAGTAGCCCAGCTCTAAGTCCTTCTCTTGAGACAAAGAAACAAACTAGAAAGAACTGAACAGCCAAGAGTCGGCTTAAGTACTGGGAACTGCTCCTCTCCGAGAAAGCTTTCTGCTTAAGACATTCAGTTTTAAAAAATAAATAAATAAATAAAGCTTTGTTGTTTTTTTTAAAGCGAGCCATTTCAAATGTCTGTAGACATCTGCAGGTTTTATTTCGCAAATCCAGCCAGCAATATGGAGAAACTCTCATTTCAGTTCATTTTTCTTCTCATTTTCAACCTTTTTTTGGAAAGCGTATAACATGCTCTCCTTATTGGAAATAGCATGGTGCTAAACCATGCTAATACATTAGTTATAATACCGTGCTACGAAAGATTCCTAGCATTATTATTAGGTGTTCACAGAAACGCTACAAGCAGATGCCATTGCTAAGGAACTGCACAGTGAAAGAAAATACAGCTCTTCTCTGGGTTTTGTTGTGCTTTGCCTTATCCTGTCTAATGCTCAGCGAGAAAGACTTAATTCATACTTAAATGTGAACACCAAGAGGCAGTAACGAGGGTTACGCGACAATTATACAGTTACAAAGTCGCAAGGCTAGTGCTTTTGAAAAACAGGATGTTTAGTAGGAAAAGATGGGGTTTTTTTTAAATACCAATATACATTAAAAGTCCGTGAAATACCAGCTGTAAGTCTTCTGGTATCCTATATGGCTCAGTCCTACCAATGAAGCCAAGCTTGTCCGCTACATCTAATGCAAAAGTGCCCCATACTCCGCTTCGAGGTTTACAGATCAGCGCTGTTCAACAACGCCCTGGACAAAACTCCTCTAAAGGGGATGATTTGGTGGTAAAATTTCGATAAATGCATTGGACCTACGAAGGAGATTGCCAAACGGGCCCTTCAGCCCCCAAACCTCACCGAAGGTCAACCTGACCCTCAACAGCGAACCCACAGTTTTTCGTCCAAACACTTCACACTGAGTCCACGATACCACTAACTTTCGCACACACACGATTCATGGCTTGCCTGCGTGTTCCTCTACTCAAGGTCATATTTAAAAAACAAACAAAAAAAAGCCAACAAAAACCCAAGAGGCAATAAGCAAGCAGAAAAAAATAAAAACATTTCTGTCTCCAAAGGGTAAGTAGCTTCTCAGTATTGCTCAGGGTCAGAACTGGCTCCTAAAGTTATTTGGACGCGTCCCTAAATCTCCTTGAGCGCCTATGGCCATAAGCAAAAAATCAGTTTTAAGAAATGTGCGCAAAGCCCTACAGAGCCTAGAGCCAAAACGGAAAACTTCAGTTCGAGATGGCCAAAGTACGTGGCTGGGGCAGCAACCTGTGCCATCACCCGCTGGGCTGGAGAACGGCTCCGTCCGTCCCATCCTACCGATGGTGCAGAGTTCCGGCGCCGGACCGTGCGCGGCACGGCTCCCTCCGCGCCCCGGCGGGAATCGGCCCGCGGGCACCGCGACGGCTCCGCACACGGACGCGTCACCGCGCTCGAGGTCTCCGGCAGCAGAAAAGCTCCCTCGTCGAAGAAAAAATAGCTTCTTTCACCAGCCATTGGGCAGAGTATCTCGGCAACTAGTGCAGGCTGATCCACAAAATTAAAAGTTTAAAAATCAGGCTCTGCACAGATCTGGTAGCGTTAACTTTCCAACGTCCATTCTCCTGTGGATTCAAAGGGATTTCTGCAGAAGTATTTTTCCCTTGAACACAAACCTGTAGATCATACCCAGACACAGCAATTTTCCTATGATCAGCCAAGTGAGCATTGGTATCACAGAGCTTGTTAGGTATATTTATTTTTAATAGGACTGAATTTAAACACCATTATCAGAAAATGGCAACACTGGAGCTTCACTCAAGTGCTTTTTACAAGTGTCAGGTGCTGAATAAGTATTTGATACTCATGATGCATTGACAAAAATTACATTTCCAGAATGGTCTGAATTAGGCACTCAACTCCCATTCCATTCATGGCAATAAAAATTAGCTAACTGTCCTTCAATCACACACCATTACCAGGACGAGCTTCCCTTCACCTGCAAGCAGGCATTCACCTCATTATTCACAGACTCCATTAAAGGAAAATCGCTCAGAACAAATTCTTCAAACCGCTCTAAAAGCAAACTAGCCAGCGTCAACAGCATCAGAGTAAGCTGGGAGAAACTTTGTCGCAAAGAGGTGGAGAATAATAAATGCTTATAATATCATATTATTATATAGAAGTTATAATATCATATTATTATATAGAAGTTATAATATCCTATTATTATATAGAAGTGGATGCTTCTTCCCATAAAGGATTAAGTCAACCCTGAAGCTCACACACACAAATATATATACTGACATATATATATATGTATCTTCTATTTATATAAAAAGAGACGCAGAGAAGAGACTGTGGAAATCCTGTTTTCTTTGGCGTTCAACACGCCCATACCCGATAAAATAATACCAAATCCTGAATCGGTCTTGGCCCCAGTGCTATACTCTGATGGGCAGCTCCACAGATTAATGTAACGCTGTTTAAAAGGAAAAAATACATAACCTCATCAGCTTTAAATTTGCAGCAGTGCCGTCATCACGTGCGCCTACCCAAATATTTCGTCTGGCTCGAGGGCATTCAGCAATGACCTGAGATTTTTTGACTCATTGGGGGTGCTGGATAATCCAGTCGTTCTACTTGGACCACTTGGCTGAACTGCTTTACGTAGTTTAAGATACATTAAAAAAAAAAAACCAACAACCAAACCAATGCGTCAGGATGTCGAGCATGTTCACACGTAAAAGAAAAACTGCAAAAATTTCCGCAAAACTCTGCCGATTCCAACACTTGCACTGACTCGGCGTAAGTGCCGGGCATTTAGCTCTCATGCATCTATCATCTTGTGCCCCATCTTCACGTGTCCTATTATCAAAATACTCTTCACGCACCAGCCTCGGCAAGGGCAGCCCCTTTCCCCCCACCAGCCTCCGAAACTGTTCCCACCCTTATGTTTTCCTTCCCTTCCGTTACACCCCTCCAGAAGGCAAAACAAATCTGAGATCGAGAGAAACAGAGGAATTTACAGTAAAAGGCTGCCAGGGCTCAGACAGCTTTGCCATGGAAAACCTGTGGCACTACGTGGCACTTTGCAATTTACTCTTTCTGCCAACACAGACCCCGGGAGCGCCAAGACTTCATAATTTCTGTCACAGGGTTACACAGCTCTGCTAGTGCTGCCATTTTTAGCTTTTTAAGTATAAAAAAAATTAAAATAAAATAGAAGTGAGTAGCTAACCTTCTGAGATCAGCTACAGGGTACCCCCTTAATATTATTTTACTGTCACCATTTGTATGCAGCACCATGCGACCATACCACGCCACCTGCTAGCAATGCAATGGGAGGTAACTGATTTCGAAGGGAAAGGTTTCAGCTTCAGTTGCATAAAATTCGTTTTAAAGCTTCTCCAAATGTTTTTTTTCCTGGATGGAAAAATGTAACTGGCTTCTGTGAAGCCACTGAACACTATTGATTGGGTAATACTTTTTTTAAATTCTCTAAATAAAGGGGAGTGAACACAGAAAGTTACTGATCCATCTAATCTAGTCCAGCACCTTCATCTTCGAGAACCTGGTGACATCTCAGCAGGCAAAGCCAGAATTTCCAACAGACTTTGGGTTGCCTGTCCCACAGTGATGCCCTGAAGACGACTCTTCCCAAAGCCTAATTCGAATATTCGACTTCCATATTTTCAGCTGACGGTACCATGAGTTTTCCCTCGCCTCCGTGAGAACTAGGTAAGTCGGCTCCATCAACCTGCTGGGAAGGGACACTGGAACACCAATTCGGACACTTCTGTCTGCTGCACCTGACAGAGGAGCTCTGGGGATGGAAAACCTACGCCGCCGTGTCACAGACTCCAAGTTAAACCCGCGAGCAATATAATGAATGGTATCAATGTTTCCATCCACACGGAACATTTCAGTATTGAAACTTCTCAGGAAAATGAATGGGAGAGAGATTGCTTTGGGGAGAGATTGGGGTTTATGTTCATTTGTCTCAGTTTTGCCTAAAGTAAACCATCATGAGATTTGTCATCGATTACCGCGTTGCTTTATCCTGCCAGCTCACGAATACATACGCCCCGCTCCACAAAGAACTATAAACTCGGAGCAGAAGCTAATTGAAGTGCCTAGTCCGTGCTTGGTTTCTTCAAGAAGATGGCAAGACATGAGCAAAATTCACTTACCCCTCAGTGTGGGTTGGCAGAGAAACAAATCCCCAGGTTACTCCCATTTTCTCAGGCTCACCAGCTTCTGGAGAGCTGCTGCAACGGCCATCCACGGCAGATCCGCCCGCTTCTCTGCGGGCTTGCAATAGTGGATCATCTTCTGGATTTTGGAAGTTATTTTTCAATGAGTACGTACCCATAAGGCACACCATTGGGTTTGACTTTTAACATTATCAATAGACTAAAACTCCTTCTGTAAATATTTGGGGACCGGCCCGTTTGTGCAAGATCAGCTTAAGCGGCGCTCGCAAAGGAAACGTTAGAAGGCTTCCCATTTTTCACGCTTTCATCGCTGTGTCAAACCATGTTATGGTGACGCAGGCTTCCTTCTTAATCCGACTCTCTAAGTGATTCACACACACCAAGGTGATCCACGCCTGCTTTATTCAGGACTTTCCATGACCTTGATCTCTGCATAAGCATTTTGCTACAGGAATTTATGCAGCAGAGTCAGAAGTAAAACTGATTTGACCAAGACGCGCAGCGCTTACAATCGTTCATCCTTGTCAAGAAGACCGAGGTGATTCTATAAGCCGCTTGTCTCACGTGGCCTTACCTTTGACGTAGCTTTTCTTCTGCAATGGCAAACAAAACTACCGCTAAACCCTCCCTAGTAAAAGGCATTTGCATAGAAAAAAATGCTTCCAAATGGCAGTCATTGTTTGTAGCTTATACATATGGATGCTCGGCAAAAGTTAGCGAGAGCTTTTTTTTCTGCAAACACTGTCTTCCCGATCCGGGGGGTGGGGGGTTGGTTTTTTTGCTACTTTCTCTTACTTTAGGCAGCGACCTAAAAGCATCTCAGACCAGCGCTCCTGACCCAACACTACTGGAAAACTGTTGCCTTCTCTGTTCCTCCTTAAGGGACGTTTTTGGAAAAGAAAACTGAAAAAAAATTATCTGAAACTTGATCCATTTAAAAATAGCTGCCCAATTCAAAGGATTGACAGCATAATTCTGAATATACGCACTATTAGGCAAAGAAGAGTTGACAAATCTCAACTTTCAGAATACGCAATACTCTTGCCCTACTGTATCTGCACAATTATAGTTCGCTCTGATACAATTGAGGGACAACCCAATACTAAGCAGGAAGAAGAAGAAATGATGTATGACAGCGTATCAGCAAATCTATCGAGTGATGACCACCTACAGAAAGCTGGGTTTGTCTCTACCAGGACCTGAAATCCCCGGCATTTATCCCATTGCCAAACCTGGATGCAATCACTGAGATCCCACAAGTAGGTACAGGGTAGGGAAATCTTTTTTCTGGGTTTATGCCACTTGCAGGATGCTTAGGGAATTGGAGTAGGGGGTTTCTCTGCTAAAACCAGCTCAGCAGACTTTCAGTCTCGCTTAACAAAACACAAACCACAAAAAAACTATATAGAAAAAAAACCAAACAACCAAACACCCTCAGAAGCCAAAGGGAACAAGCCCAAAATACACTTCTGAAAGCTAGAAAATACTTAGAAAATAATTGTAGTTGACACTGGTTAACACATTTAATCCTTTTCAAACCTTCGTTTAAACACCAAGCTCTCTACAGCTACCGAGCACGTAGACGATTTACGTAGTAACTAGGTAATCTGCACCGGACCTTTTAATTTTCATTACGCAGGGAGCTGTGGTCAAAATCTTGCCAAAAGGCCACGATACAAAATCAAAACTTAGCGAAAGATATTCTCTCTTCTTGCAAATTCATTCACCTCCTGCAATTTTAGGCCTACGTCCAACAGAGAAAGGGTTATTTTTAGCTCTTTAAAAGAACTAAGAGGAACTCCATTGTGCAACACTGTTTCTCGCAAATAGCCTCATTATTTAAAAGATCAAAAGCATCTTGCTACCATGTGATGTATCTAACTTTGATCTGATGTTGTCTACTCAGACTTCAGAGAAGATAATTATTGGACTGTTAAATTTCTTTGCACTCTGACTGCAAGTGTCTCATCTATTCCTCTTTGCGCTACAGATACATTTGCAATTAAAGGATTACATCAATATTCAAAAATGCGAGTCTCGCAACAAAATACTGGTAGGCAGTTTACAGTGTGTTAAACAAACAAGCGTGTTAACCCTAAGGAAACACAGAGAAGCACCTGCATTTGTATCTAGCCAGCGAAGACAATAAAACTCTCAATTAATTATTCCGTTTATGAGATACGGCGATTACATGAGGAACTTTAGTGCATCTGAGAGTTTCCTACTGGTACGGATGGATTCAACAAACAAACAGGTTCTGAGCAAGTGCGTAGCCCTGGTATATTGCTCTGGAAAGACAGATATCAGGGGGTTGCTGTCATCACCTCTCCAGTTTAATCACGTAATTTCCTTTGAATCCTTTGAGCAGTTTCTGTTATTAATACAAACATACATGAACACGATGTTTCATTTTCAGTTAAGACTGTCACAAATGAGTGATCTACTCGTGAAAATAAGAAAGGTACATCAATCTTGTGCCCAACTTACAGCTCCATTAATTTTTTCTTTGCATTTCTTCTGTATTTGTGAATTCCATACGAGAAGAGGTACTTTACCAAAGAAATCTTTGATCTGCCAACAGGCTGAATACAACTGCATTGTGCTATGGCAATGCCCTTTTGGTTTCCCCTCGAGACTGCAAAGAATCGGCAATTGTGGCATCTTTCATCTTGTGTCGGTCTAGTTTCATGCTTAGCACTCTCTTAGCATTCTGTTTTCTTCTCCTGGAGATTTTCATCATCTTATATTCATCCTTAGTCACATTGCCATCACGTACCTCTCAACGTGCATGAAAATTTATGTACCTTTAATTTCTACATGACACACAGCAGAAGGCATAATGAAGCCAAAGCTAGATGCATTACAGACTGAATGCAGACAAGAATAAATTTTTCAGAAGGTACATAAAGGACTTAGATGCAAAACTCCTATTAATTTTAACGGGAACTGCACGGTCAGAAATGATCTATGCAATAATCTGTGCAGTGATCCTCCAGCCACAGTTGCCTTTGCCAATATATATTGTCATCTATTGTTGGGGAGAAATAGCAGTATAATTTATTTCTACTTCTCAAACAACAATTAGTCACCTGCTGCACACTAGATCTGAAATCAACGTATTTCAGTAACGCAAAAAGAATATACTGCCCAACGACTTACCTGCCTTTTCAGGATTGGATTCCTTTTAACAAAAACAATTCCATAATAAAGGACTTCCACAATTATAAAGCCACATTTTTAATTTTTATCCAGTAAACCAGTGTATTACATTAATGCACCTAAAGCAATAGAACTGAACCCTCCATCACCAGTAATTATTATATTTTATTATGGCTTGATAAAAGGATATTGTTATACAAGCACTGAATATCCTATAATCCAAATTAAGGCTCTATTCAGTAATGAAAGTACTTTTCATGCGTAAGCTTTAAAGCCAGAATGCAAAATGAACAGCACATTGAAATATGTTATTGTTTGACTAAGTATTAACTATGTTGTTCTTTAGATCTGACTGAATAACACTAATGTACTCTGCCTTTGTTCAATGGTTTAAATAAAGAAAAAAGAAAAAGGCAGCTATTAGATTTAAACATATTTCGGATTCCATTAATATTTACCCCGATTAAGGAGCGTGGGGGAAAGCAGGTTGTGTCAGGAGGGTGCTTTCCTAAGGTGCAACGGTGGAAACCCTCAGAGCATCACCATGAGTGAGGACTTCCATGAATTTACCTGGACTTTTGTTAATTTGGTGAGAAGGCACTAAATACGTTGATTCTTATCTTGCCATATTGACTGTTCATGACAAAAAAAAAAATAAAGAGCAGCTACAAACCTGATTTTCAGCTCACTGAGTCCGACATCCTGCACAACAGGGACACCCG
This sequence comes from Elanus axillaris, assembly GCA_026212715.1. Taxonomy (NCBI): domain Eukaryota; kingdom Metazoa; phylum Chordata; class Aves; order Accipitriformes; family Accipitridae; genus Elanus; species Elanus axillaris. The sequence continues at coordinate 81,153,087 of JANZLQ010000079.1, read as the reverse complement.
TCGGAACACCAAAAATAAGGTTTCCGGAGGGAGAAATAAAGGGAAAGGACCACGTACAGAAGGCAGGAGCAATTAGCACCTGATACCGTAAGATGTTTGGCAACAGCAGGGCTATCGGGCACGGTGGGAGGTATTCAAAGGTTTACAGGACTTGGTTTCCGTGGGGGTGAATACCTGATCAAAGTAGGGAAGGGACTTGTACAGTTTGCAGTTACTTGGAGTTCTGAAAATTAAGTCACTCTGGAAAAGGGAAAAATTAAAAATGTTCTTGGAGAAGCAAAGCGGGCGTAGCTCATGTACTCACCCATCACTGACAGCTCTGCAGAGCCACTGCTGTTCTCGTTTTTGTAGGTGACGACACACGTGTACGTCCCAGAATCGTCGTCGGTCACGTTTGCTATGAGTAGGTTACTGCCAGCCAGTAACGAATACTTTTTGGACCTGAAACATGGAGCACACATGTCCACGGTGTGTTAGGGCACTTTCTCTAGCTAGAAAAATACACACAGTAAATTACGCTGTATTTCTCAGCTGTGATTTTTGCTGTTAATAGCTTTGCACTTCCATTTTAAGTATCAGCCAGGTGACATTTATGATCAAATCCCGCCCTCGGATTTGGCGCAGAGATGAGTTATCGCAGCAAGTTAAGAGACGCATCCAGTCTCGTCGTTATTTAGGAGGAAAATCTCATGGCCTCCAAATCCACCCCACTGAATTTGAAACGTTGCTCAGTGGTTTGCCTGTACTTTGCTCAAGGAAACGTACTGTCAGACACGCGACCCACGCAGGACTGAGCTACCTGACGGGGAGCACTTCGTCTCCTCGCAGCCACGTGAAGGTGGGAGGGGGGTACCCAGACATGCAGCACTCCAGAACAGCATCCTTCCCTTCCATGGCCACCACGTTTGACGGTCGCTGCAGGAAAAACTGCTGCCTGTGCAAACCTGGATCTGCAAGAACAAAACAGTTATCATCCATTAAAAAAAACGAACCAAACCAAACCAAACCCCCCAAACGTTCTTTTTTTTCTGGGAATGGGGAATATGAAATGACTGATCAATAAGGGACCCAAGAGACCACCGCTTTCACAGATTCTTACTGATGGGAAAAATAGAAAATCATAGTACAGACATACAAAAAGCGTATCAAATGGCAATCTTGGAGCTGCTTACAGGTTGAACCCGAGGGAGCAATTTGAAGGTAGAAAAATACCAGCTTTTGGGAAAGTGAGAAAGGACTGTTTATAGCCTGGTATTAAAGTCGGGTCTTGGAAAGCCACAGGAAAAGGCACAGTCATGGCAAGGGAAGACAGAAATACACATGAGGTTACGAGCGGTACGGGATTAACGACACTATTTGGGAGTTGCAAGAGGGAAGTTCTTAAATACGGCAGGTGAGAAAAGAGAAGGAAAGCTTCAAGTTCGGAAAACAGAAAGCGCAGGATGAAATAACTTGAAAAGTCCGAATTGAGACGGAGTAAGTAGAAAGATCAGTGCCCCAAATTCTCCCTCGCCTGACCAGAAGCATCCGCGGCTGTCTCGGCCAGCTCTAGACACCCACCCGTGGGCAGGGGAGCCCAGCTCAGGGTGCCCGCTTTCGGGTGAGCTAAATCTCTGCCTCTGACTGGCACGGGCGGATCACCGCTGACCACGGGACAGCCCACCCTCGGGTGGCAATCTAGACCCAAAGGCCACGTATTGTGCCTGAAATACCAGCAAACAGAACCAGACACCAAGGGAATCGGTTGGCTTTGTTTGCTTTTTAAATGAGTCTGTTCTTTCTCTTGAAAGTGACTTCATTTTCTGATCACAGATGTTGAAACAAATGTGCTGGACTACAGCCATTAAACATTACTCCTTGTTTCCTGACACAAACATAAAAATTACACAATATAAATGAATATTCCCACCAAATTAACAACTATAAGATCTTCCAGTACCATCTCCAAGTAATTAGCTGGTTCTCCCATAAAAGTCAAAAGAAACCGCAACGAGCTGCGTGCACTTGTTACGGATTTACAACAGCAGCGTATTTCATCGTCTTAGAGTAACCAGACGAACACGCAATTTCCAGCCCGCGGTAAGTGCAACTGATGCAGAAGTCATCATCGCACACAGCTCAATAGCTTCAATCTGTGAAGACGTCTTAGCTGATCACAGTGATGCCTTTGGCCTCTGAATCGCACGGTGTGTCTTGCAATAACCACAAATACATATATTACCTTACCGATTATATACAGTGCAATTAAATACACAGTAGCTTAACTAGCAGAAAACCAAAGCTCTTTAGTTTTTTTGCTTGTTTTGATTATTTATTTTTAAAGTCAGTTGTCCAAAGATGAAAACAGATGTGCAAAACCAAAAAGCAAACAAAATCTGTAAATAGCATCCAGTTCTTAATAAGGGACTCTCTCCTTCCCTTCAAAAGCACTTAGTTCTGAAACCACGAAAGGGGTTGTCCGATTAAAACGATGATCTTAGTTTGGATGGAAGATGTGAGCAGCAGTAAGAAGCACAGCATAAAAATATAGGGAAAATGACATAAATGAAGATTAAATTTGAAGGCAGAGAAAGGAGATGATTGATAACTGAAAGTATAGGCTTTAGGAGAATACATCTGGCTGAGAGGGTTCTTCAAATACATCTGGAATAAACGGGATTCCAGAGCTGGTATAACCTGGCTATTAGACAAAGCTGCAAAATCCTAAACCACACAAAAGCAGCTCAATACGTATTGGGAAAAAGCAGGATAACACATTCACATTTTACAGCCACGCGAAATACATTTTTGTTGTACTGGCGACAATGTTCATGAGACATCACTATTAACTCCCCCAGTGAAAATAATGTTTTCATTCTACCGCTGTCAACAATTTGAAGATCGGTTAATATCCAGCATAAATTAAAGCAAAACTGTACTTCAACTGAAATGAAACACAACAGTATTTTATTTGGGGTTTTTCCTCTCTTCTGTCATTTGCCTGGCAAAATTTTGGATGTTCCCAAGGGACATACTTGAACGAACATCCTAACGAAAGCAAAACCGTTACCGTTAAGGTTCGCAGGCAGACAGCTAGACCAAGCCCGGGGATAAACTAAGAGGGTACCAACATGAGAAAGTGCGGAACACTGGAAGGGGAAAGTCACCGTCCAACCCCGGACTGGGACTCAAATCATTCGACCATACCGGTAGATGACAGAGGATGGACTCAAAGGTAGTTAAGTAGTTTTAATGATTGTTTGGGCATCTCTTACGTAACCTAAAATTCTCCCTCACCGCCTGGAGGAGGGCGAGGGTCCCCCGCTCTTCTTCCATTCCAGCTCTTGCGCCATTCACCACTCGCCAACAGAAGCCTAAGCTTGTATTTGACCTTTTCTGAAGTCCCTAACGATAGAGCTGCTGGCTGAAAAGGTGGCATCTTCTCCACATCCCTCTTTCATCCGAAAATGCAGCTCAAAAGCAGATAGAAGCCAAACGTGTCGGTTGTGAAGCAACGTTTTGCTGCTTGATTTCCAGTTGAACAGAGAGCGCAGCTTAGAGCCACGTAAAGAGTCGAAGAAAATACCCGTTACAGGAAGGAAAAAAGAAGAAAATACCTCATTCTTTTCAGAAAACAAGAGGAGGAAGAGAGTCGTGGGTTCACACCCACGAAGCTCAGAGCTTGCACCTTATTCAGGCGCGTCCCGGGGACGTACGGAGCGCGGCCGCCCGGACCACGACTGCCGCCGGCCCTCGCGTCCCTGCGGGGAGGCGAGCGTCACTTTTACGACCGGAGGGGTCTGGAAGGATTAACGAACGCGTTTGCTTAAGCACGAAGAAGAAAACCACGGCTTTCGCGACAGGAAAGTCTAGTAAGGAGGACTGACGTGCTAGCGCAGACTATTGAAGTTGGCGTATCGCTACCTCTGGCTTTGTGCCGCCTTCCGAAAAACAAAGGTCGTCTAAAGCCAGTAGTAGTAACTGGTAACTAGGACCCAAAAGTAACTAGGACACAAAAGGCGGTCTTATCTGGAGCTACAATTACTTAACCATAACCCTACAAAGCACCGAGGAGTCTCCAAAGGCAGCCTTTCCTTCGGGAGGACATCCGCGATTCCCTCTCAAAGAGCCGAGCTCCGCCTTGAACGACGGAACGGCGTTGGACATCAAAAGAATTCGTGGACCAAAAAAGTCTGTGGGACCGCAGACTGCAGCAAACCTCTGCGGTACGGCGCTATCCTGAAGGTGGTACAGCTACTTACGCTTGTCAGGGGGAAAAAACCCGAAACAATTATTAAATAAATAAGAATCACTAAACGTGTTCTGAGTAAACCCTACAAAAATTCGCATCACTGACACAACTGACCTTGGGAGGAAATCAGGCCTTTTTGTGGGCTTAACAAAGCAGAACGCGGCTAGCGCCCAGGCAGCCATTTCAGTATCTGATTCAGACTTGTCTGGTGAAATTACTTATTATTACACCCGTGCAACCAGTTATTTCCAGCTGAGAAATAAGAGAGATCAGTCCGTCAAATTAGATTTTCATATTAGAGAGAAAGAAAAAAAGAAAAAAAGAAAAAGTAAGGAGATTTTAAGACTAAAGGACCGCTAAATTTTGTTTCTGGTGTAAGCCAGGCCACGGAATCACACCCATCCTGAGCTCAAAAGCATGTTTGAATAAAGGCCGTTCTTCAGGCAGGCATCCAGTCTTGATTATAAAGATAGCCAACCTCTTGTTACGCCCTTCTCCGCTTGATTAAAGAGCACTCCGTGTTTTCTCCGTGCCAAGGTACTTGTCCGCTATAATCAAACCCACATAATCAACCAACTATGGACTAGCTTTAGCAGATGAGACATTCTTTGCGTGAAGCCCCGGCTCCATTGGAGGCACCGACTTCATTTCAGCCACGATTTCATCTCTTATGCACCGACATGGCGTTCGCGGCCTGAGCTCACAGCTGCCGTGCCCCCGGCCCTACGGATGCGACAGGAAAGCTCTCGGACTTTTCCAGCCTTAGCTTTTCAAGGCAACCGCTCGACGGGGAGCCCGCGAAGCAAGCTGCTCCCTCCTACGGCCACGGACCCCCACCGCTGCTCGGAGCCCGATGCTGGAAACAAGGGCTACGCCGACATCCCAGCCTGCAGAGCACCCATCCCCTTGCTGGCATTTGTTGCTTTTAATTTAACAAATTTCTATAAATTAATGTTTCGGAAAGAACAGATGTGCCTAAAACTAATTATAAAGCAGTGAGCTGTAAGAACTTATTTTCCCCGAACAAAGCCAAACCTTGTTTTATATTTAGCTTTTTTCTTGAGCACACAACGTGCAGTAATGAGGTACAGCTACACACATATTTTTCCATGCTCGTTAAATCAATGACACAGAGTTGAAATTCAAAACCACAAATAGGATCTGCAAATGTGTGATTTCAATAGTCCCCATTACACTGATATCTGAGAATACCACGCTTCCGGCAAAAAAAATATATATACACCTTCACAAAGCCTTAGTAGGATAAATCACTTTATCTCCTTTTTAGAGATGGTCAATGGAGTAATTGAGATATTTTGTGATGAAACTAAGGACATATACGTATTCTGCAGCAGGCAAAGGTCCCGAATTATTATTTTTTTTCTCAGAACTTCTGCCACGTTTTACCAGCATACTTTATAGCCAGTCACTGATTGCTCTCTCAACAAACCCCCAGATCTGCATTGTGTTGATATGCATTGATAAGAGCTGAGGATGTATTTAATTCTCATAGCAAACCGGTCTTAAGCAAGTGGAACTCAAGACAGCGCAATTTATTTCCGCCTTCCAAGGAAAATGCAGCTGCGCGCAGTTCACTTGGATGCAGCAACACAGATACAGCTCTTCAGCACTGGAGGAGAAAAATGTTACCGCAGTATTTTAGCTACATTATATATCGGGGAAAAAAAAAGAAACGCTTTCATAAAAACGCGTTGCATCCTGTTGTATGGCATTTCACCGCGCTAAGCTACTTTGTGCTACAGCGCATTTGTAAGTGTTGCTCAACTGACAAAAGACTCCCATCGTATCATACCCATGAAAATTTTTCTGAACCTATTTGGATAATATTGTACTTTGCCAGTACAATTTTATTTTTTATTGCAGCAGTTTTTATATTGCAAATTACAGAACTGAGATGCCTTTAATGTGACACTGATGTGACGGACTATCTCTAAGTGTTCGTAGTCACATTTCTAAATTCGATTAAAAGAGATAAAGATTTATACCAAATAAAACCCAATTTTGCTCTCTGCTGTCAGTGTAGAAAGGCCAGCGAAATTCCCCAACCCGATCTCACCATCATGCCTGGAGGCTGAACACTTAATCCCAATGAGAAAGCAAGCGTTATGTGTGACTGTCATTAAAATGATACCGATCTCTCAATATACAGAATGCATTAAAATGTATAACCAGAACGCAGTCGCTACTTTGGGATTTTGCTTTTTCGCCTCCACCTCCCAAGCCCCTTGCCAGCATTTTTCCGCTTCGGCCCTTCTGCCCTCCCCTCCCAAAACCGCGAGCCTGGCTCAGCCGAGCTCTGGGAGGCGACACGACCAGGAGCATCCACGTAGTAAGGACACACAGAGATTGCACCATTAGCACCGACACGCATCAGGGCGCGAAGACATTCTTCTTACTGTAGTAACTTCAAAATACATTAACTGAAGTGCAAGGAAAACTGTGCCAAGTCGCAGCTGGAACGTGAGACTGTACATCAGGGGTCCTATTTCCAGCTTTAATGACGGTTTCTTGTGAGATACTCAGGTTCCTCATCCATAATGAAGACAAAAATATTTACAGGTCTTTGACTTGTTCTTCGAGACCCTTAGGTAAAAGGAGAATATAAAATTTATTACTGCAGGGGTAGTGAAGGGTCATTGCTAGCTTGTATTTACAAGAGAAAAGGGGGAAGCTTTTTCTCTAGCCATTAAAGTTTTAGAGGCAAAATTGAAAGAGAATGTGGAACTGCTCCATGACTACATTATCTTCTATCCCGAAAATGGAGATCAGAGCTGAGGCGAGAAAGTAACAACACATTTACACTCGTACTTTCAGCTAAGCAGAGCTTTGGCAGACATTATTTTAGACTTGCATCGTCCTTGAGACGCAAAGACACGAGCAATTAAGAGGCAATGGTTTGATTCAGGTAGTAACTGAATCCAGAGAAGAACCTAATACAAGACTTGCAACGTGGCCCGATGAATATAACTGGAAAGATTTTACTCCCACCCCTAGTCTGTTATTAGTTAAAAAAACCAAAAATAATACAAAACCAAAATCAAAGCCTAGCTTAGTCAACTTTTAGAAACAAGTAGCAGCCCCAAACCGCTGCGTGCCTTTTAATCAGTAGATGGGATCGTCTTTTAAATTGTTTTTATGGCCATTCTCCAAGCTTCCTCCAAACCTCCCGCACCATTTCTGACACGCTACGTCACACGGACCTGAGCGCGGACGTCAGACACGTCTTGTCCCCCGACCCCGCCGTCACTGGCGTTACCCTTAGCAGGATCTCACGAGCCTCTCTTGAACACTTGTTCCGCTGATTACTCAAGATGAACCCCCAAGATTTTTGTCCGAGGTGTTTGCTCCTGCCCCTAGGCAATCCTATGGCCAATAGGAACGATCACATGAATTTTTAATATTTTTTTTTTTTAATTCTGCCCCATTCCTAGAGTTCTCTCCACATTCTTCAGTATCTACCAGCTCTCTGATACATGCATACGCCTTCAACTGCAGTTTTATTGCTATACGGTGTATTAGAGAGCACAGGATCAAGAATATATATCCCTGGTTCTTAGCAAGGGCTCCCACTAGAAATATTTGCTCAGTAACCATTTCTGTTTGGAGACTTGACAGCTACAAATCTGATCTAGCATACAGACACCGTATTTCTTTTCAATTTCTCAGGTGATAAATCCTCCCAGAAATCTATGATAATGATACAAATGACCACCAATAATTTATGCTGACATCTGCGTTCATACAGTGATACTGACTGATTTTAATTCCATGGACCATTCTATTATTTGGTCCCTCAAAGGTGCCAGCCTGACAGACCATCAGGTACTCGAGGGTTGGTTTGGTTGGTGCAGACCCCTGGTAACTTCAGTATTCAAAATTTATGGTCAAGAATTAACGGTCCTGAGAATTTCTCGGCTCCTCCAGGAACTACAATTTTTATCTGGATATAATGACCTGAAAACATCTGGGTTTGGACAAGCTTTTTAAGCCACTCCTGTCAAGACAGCACTAATTTATTATTTTTATATAAAAACACTTTTAAATAATCGATGCCATATGCTCAAGCACGCGTTTGTTGGGTTTGTTTTTTTTTTACTTTTCTGCCTTGTAAATGCTGAAAGAAGTTCTACCAATTTCATCCGTTCATAGTAATATAGTTTCAGTCATATTTGAAAAACATTTACACCCTAAACTTTACTAATTCTTGCTATCTTCCACGTCTTTGATTCCTTTGACTCTCCACAAATTCCTTTTTTTTTTTTTAATTCATAATTACTGTTATCAGATTACTTGCTCCAATTTTTAGATTTTTCTCATTTCTTTGTAACCAGACTGCTGGGGGTTTCAGTTAAGCCTGCCTTTCCTTTCAATGTGTTACAGCACCATGGTACCGTGTATATAGAAAATACAGTTCAATTCCCCAAAAGCCATTTGAGTCACGCCACTTAAATTCTCTCTAGCTGCTAATTTGACTCCCACACAGGGGAATTCTCTTCTGGTTTAAGAGATAACTTTACGAAGTGTAGCGGTGATGGAACAGTTGCGTATGTTTTGCTAGCAAATCGGGTTGACGGCCAGAGAAGCAAGCAACGGGTTTCATGCAGTTAAAAATACAACCACAAAACCCACAACAACAACAACAAAATAACCTCAAAAACCTACAGGTTCATAAAAAGCCAAAACCTGGATGCAACCTTCAGCTGCAGCCATCATCTCTGACGTTTAGGATCTATAAAGTAGTCGTTAATAGTCACTAATAGTTTATTAGTGTGTCATTATTAGTTATTATTAGTATAAAACAATACGTATTAAAGCACTAGTGCCTATATATTTAGTACAAAATCTCAAAGCAGGAATGCAAAGGCTGTTCCAAAACTACAGAATTCCCTTGCGTTTGGGATTCTTTGTGAACCGCGTTTTGCGAGCAGAACCAGGGACAAATCCGAAATGAACGACCGAGTTCTTCTCCGCATACCCCAATTTGCAAAGCAGCCTATGGTCCACTAGTTGAAAGTACCAGCATCCTTAAGCTAGCTCCATTTCATAAGGTTGATCGTACACCAGGAACCTTCCAGTACCAACTTATGCTTTCAAATACGTTCCGAAATAAATTACGTAAGAGTCTTAATGTTCTTGTTCTGAACTCAACCTGTGCTTCAAACACAAGTGCTAAACCCAATCCCATCTAGAGCAATCACCGAAACCTCTATGCATATTTCATAAACACACTAATATGGCAACTAGCCAGGGAGCTGTTGAGCAAACAGCTCTTTAGTAGATATTAGTTATCGTTGCTGTGATTGCATTGATCTTGAGATCAGCCCCGTGGTAAGAGGACACGCTGCCTGTACATACGGCTCTGCCTGCCCCCTCGCTTTTATTTCCAACTCGGCGGGCCACTGTAACATGGCAAACTGATATTTACACGTATTATGTAGGAGATTACTTAAGCACTAATCAGATTTACCTAGGGGAGAGATGCAAAATAGCTCATTCCCCAGGATTATTAATAAGCATTTTAAATTTAACCTTTTTTTGTTAAAGGTCAGAATTCAGCTAGCTTATAAAGCGACCTCAGCAATGGTATTCGTTCATCAGCTGGAAGCAGGGATAACCCAGATACTGAAAGTTACTCTGTGGATATTTTTTAACTCGGAATTTACCTTGTAGGAATACGCAGGGAAAGACAACAGCGCGTGTGCGAATACTCTCACGCTGCTGCCTTCTTTTCAGACTCGACTTTAACGGATGAGACCTTAGGAGGATTTATTTACCAGACAAGAAAATATCTTTCCCTCAATCCACCCAAATACTACTCGGAATTTAAAAATCAGAGTAATTACACTCTTGCGAGGCAACACAGCACGTTCTGGGACAGGGCATACCCCACCCAAATGGTTCTCTCCTGATGAGCTAAAAACGAGACCTTTAATAGAATTTACCCCAACTCAGCAGCGCAAGCGATGCCCACGCCGGGTGCGCTGCTCGCGTCAAGGCTTTTGATCCATTCGGTGCTCGGGTTGAAAGGCAGGAGCAGCCACTAAAAAAACCCACCCGTGATATAAATACAACTGATGGGAAAATCAGTACAAAAATAAACACTTCCAATGGCTGTTACTGGGCTTAAGTGTTTAACTTTTTCCGGCTTGCAAGAATACAGCTTCAGGTCGCTAGTCATTAGTTTTTCATGTAGTTTATAAAAAAATTGCAGATTAAAGAGCCTTTTCCCCCAAGTAAGTGCTTACAGAGCACACTAACAGCAAGTCTATAAAGATCTCCTGAATAAAGTACGAAATTTCCCATGTGTTTACCAAAAGGCAGGCTATGTACAGTAAACACTATAATTTTTTTCTGAACTATTATTAATTTATCACTCCCTCAGCTACTGCCTCAAACTGGAAGCTCATATTCAGTTGGTATTCAAGGAACCGAAATCCCTTCCAAGGGATCCTCGGCTCTATACAGAGACTTGCACTCTTGTGTGCGTCACCTCGCTGGTAAACGAGCATTAAAATAGACGTGGTATAAATGAATTCAGCTTAGACCACGATCTGGATCGCATCGCCCCTGCGATTTGTGCATCTATCGCTGACACTGGTTTTGCTGGGGGTTTTGTTTGGTTATTTTTGGTTGTTGTTGTCTGGTTTTTAGATGTAGTAATTGGAATTAGGGCAAGGCAGCCCTGCAGGAAATAGGCACTGGAGAACAGAAGTGAGAAATTGTTTAGATTAAAAAATAGTAATAAAAAAGCTCCGAACTTGTGAATTTAAGTGGGCCACATCTGTTGGAAACCTGTTTTCATCTAAGAATAAACACTGTTAACCACTAGCTGTTGAGGTTAAGAGTAAGGTAAAGAGCCTACTCAGACAATTAGTGGCTGTGAGGGAATGTACATCAACACAGGGATCCTCCCAGGGTAGAAAAGAAGAGAAGAAATCTTTACGTTCTCTCCGCACCTGGTACAAGCTCAGCGCGTCGCACGAGGACCTGACGGCCGAGCTTCAAAGAAACCGCCCGCTTGAGCTTAGCCAGACCTTCCTCAAGACTAACTTTAACTACAAAAACTCCCATTAAACAACAAACTGGTACCAAACACCACCATTCCGTATATTCCACCCCTCTCACTTCCCACGCAGACATTTACCCAACTGGATGACCTGTATGAACGTGACCGGTGGAAATCAAGCTAAGACAGCGATAACTGCAAACCTCTCTCGGCGCCGCGATGCTACGCGGTATTTAACGCACTCGAACATCGCCATTGCTTGTCTTCTAACAAGTGGAGTCGCTTACGCATCGGAGCAAGCCTGAGCTCAGGAGGCAACTTCTGTTGAACGTGGTTACTTAAACGCGGCCAACCAACCTCTCCTCCCTAATTCCTTCTCGTGGGATCCATCCCTACTCGGTCCTTGTCGCTGCTGTTCTCCCTCTTCTCTCCTCAGAAGCGCAACCGCGAGGAAGGAGCCAAATCGCACCGCAGCAACCAAATTCTATTCGCATTCAATATGAAGGAATTACACGGTATTGTTACCGTTATCTTGCACTGCAGCTCAGCAGACAAGCTCAGGGACAGAGAAGGAACCTCGGTAATAGACAATGGTACAGCGGCAGATTACTTGGACGGCTAATGATAAATGCAGGATTATTATTTATAAACAGAGAATTAATAGCTTTCAGGCATCGAACTACTCAACTTTTGCTTTTCAAATGTCATCTGTATTTCCGAAGTGTACAGACCTCCCAAAGAAAGTTACACGTTAATTTACAGCAGCGACGAATTCAGCTAAGAATTAATTCCTTAGTACTGGTTTGTGCAAGATCTTTTGGGTTGTTTTTTTTTTTCTTGTGCAGTAACGTTATTCCCTCTAAATTAATTAGGTGAGCGCATGTAGTTATCTGAATATGTATTTCCTCATGTTTTCAGTATTTGCTGAAACTTTCACCTGGGATTAAGTTTACGGACCCCAGAGAGAAGAAGAGCACTTCAATTAGAAAAGTGAAAAAATGTGCATTTGAAATGAGCTTTCTGCCAAAAGCCGCAATGGCCGCTCTTAAAATTAAGAGCAATAGATAAAACCTGCCACATTAGAAATGCCAAGAGTTTTGCTCAGGTTTGTTGGGCTTGTTTAGAAAAGCTCTTCCAAATCAGTTCTCATACAGCCCGTGTACTCCTACAGGCACGGGGGTCCCGATGGAGGATTTAGCGAGGCCGAGCTCTTGGTAGAACGTCTTTATCGACGTGCTGGGGGGAGAACCAGCCCCTTCCAAGAGCTCCCCCCCAGGCAGAGCCAACCGCACACAGGAACGTTTGCAAATGGGCACTTGTAAAGCATCTCTTGGTTATCAAAGTAAAAACTTCATGCCCAGCGCCTTGCCCCACCTTTCAGACGCATTGAGCACCTACAAACTCCTTCTCTTTGGTAACGGAGGTCGAAGGCTCGACTATTCCTTCATTTGCGTGGTGAGTTATACTACAGCCTTGGGTCTGGTAGGGCAAATTTTACTTCATTTTGTCCAGGAAATCAGTAATTCCTTCACTCAATTATTTTGGTTTTCTAACCTGGATTCATGTTGGATGATGAATTTTTCTATCAAGAGGAGACGCAAGTATCTCCGGACGGAGGATAATGTCGATCAAATACTTAAGCCACAGGCACTTCGACTAAAGAAGCTAAATGACAGAAGATGTTTATCCCTTGCTCTTTTTTCTTGCGTTCTCTTTGGAAGCTGTAGAGAAGATCAGAAATTATTTGCCAGGATTGTGGTCAGTTGTGCCACAAGTCCTGACAGATAGGCTGTGTGTTCTAAGAAATCACAACCGCTCTCTGTGGATGAAACAGCATTTTAAAAATGCAGAATTGTGATATACCACCTAGACTTTTGTTTGCTTTATTGCCTATTCCTTTGAATGGGATTTAAGACTTTTTTTTTTTTTTCTCTCTCCTCACTAACCAGGGGAAAAAGGCCAACAAGAGTATTCTGCCTTCACTAATTATGGAAGTGGAAAGCTGCAACCGAAGAAGATTTCTACCAGCAAGCGAAAACAGGAGGCAGAATTAGCAGCAAGGTATCAGCTAGCTCTGAACCATGAAAGCGTGCACACGAGAACAAAATTCCCGAGAGGCTCAATAAGATGTGAATTTTTGTTTCAGGAGCACCACTCATTTCGTACAAGAGCTGCTGTCTGCTCACATTATCCTGAAACGAGACCTTGTGCTGCTTGCCCTGAGCCAAAGTCTGACGGACTCCACTAGTTCCTTGTTATATGTTTTCCTCATTATTTGCTCCAGTGTTTCCCTGGTATAAAATTTTAACATGCTAGGAAGAGATAAATTAATTCCCCTCTCTCCTGTAGACAGCCTGAGAGAGGCCATTTAGCCGGGATGTTAACGACCGAAACTGGGAAAAGGAAGAAACATCAATCCATCCACAAACCATCAGAAATGCAGAGGCATGGCAAATTAACGATACCCGGAGGAGGCTGAGAGAAACCTTCCAGGTCTGAACCACGAAGTTTTGTGACTTCTTTTTAATTTTAATCAAGACATATAAAACAACACTCCTCCCCCCGACCCCACGGACCTCATTGCCATTAAGGACGAGAGGCCGGCGTGCCGCAGGGCTGCCCCACGCTCGCCAGGCTCACGGCGAGCCCGACCCCCCCCTCCGAAAACAGCCATCCTGGGGCAGCCCCTTCCACCCGCAAACGCACGGGGAACAGTCCGCGCTGCAGAGCTCAGGCGCAAGCTCTGGTCTGCCAAAAGGTGGGGAAAAACCCGGCAGGAATTGCGGGTGATGAGGTCTTCCCCACTGCTGCCCGCCGTTCCGGCTGTTATTTCGCTTTGCGGCTCCAAAAAGGATTAATACCTACTACTGCAGCAGAAAGCAAGGACGTGGGCTTTGGGTTGTAATCCTAGGTTTAGAGGCTGCAAGGTTCGTTTTTTTTGGTGGCAAATCCCAAACAAAGAAGGAAGTAATCCCCCAAATCCCAGAGCTACAGACCACTCCTAGAAGCGAGGATGAAGGCATCAAGCTTCACCTGTGCTAGTACGCGGCACTTCCCTGAGACCGATCCTGGCTTTCCCGGTATCTATAGCGTTTGGACCTCCTCCGAAGCCCAGGAATCCTGCTCACTTACCTCTCAGTGAGAGCTCATGCAAACCAACATTTGTCTAGAAAATGCATATATAAAACAATTCTAAAAATACAACATCTGTCCCCTTTAATGAGTGGTTACATGTTAGCATGTAGAAATAGAAAAGAAGGAGATTTTGCAGCGATCCCTTTTTCAAACCGTTCTTCTGGTGCTCAGTTCTTGATCTTATACCACAGTAACCATCTATTCAGCTGATGAGTTTATTAAGAAGGGAGAGCAAGAAGCTCGCTTGGCCACGAGTTCAGGAGCATTACCTGTCACAGCTAAACTCTGTCAGATCCCCAACTGCGCTCGGGGCAACTTGGCAGATCACATCAGGCACCGAAGTACCCAAGCAACCCAACTTTGAGTAGAAAAATGCGGCAGCTAGTCCCAAGGGATCGCCTTTCTCGTCAGTGGGGTGAGAGGAGCTCTGGGACGCTGATTACCGGACTCTCAGATGGGAAATACTTCTCTCTCCCCACTGACCACGTAAAAGAGCCCAGCTTCATCCCTGTCTAAATTTGGCACTTGAAGTTGGGCAGCGTGAATACTTTCCTACGGTGTCAACTCCTCACCTTCGCATCCAACTGCTTCTAAAGGTCTCCAGGCTCTTCCATATGAAGAACTTGGAAGCTTGTACAAGTTACTGGAAAGAAAGTGGGATAAATCAGCCTAGCTGCCCCAGGAGAAGTGACCGCCCAAAGGACACGACCAGATGAGAGAAGGTGATGTAGAAGAGGCTGGTTCTTACCTGCCAAAACTCGGACTTCTGCATCATTTCCAGTTCTGGAACTGGCTGGGTTTTTCGCCAGGCATCTGTAGATCCCACTGTCCCCATGCTGAAGGCGGCTGATCTGTAAAGCTCCGGAGGGCAGGACGGCCACCCGCGTGTCGCCGGGGCTCGGGAACACGTCCTCCTGGTTCCGCTGCCAGTGCACCACGGGCATGGGCTCCCCAACGACTTCACACTTCAGCAGAATCGTGTCTCCTGCAAAAGCCGTGACAGATTCTGTCTGGGAAAGAAACCTCAGTGGCCCTGCAAACACAAGCAAAAAAAATGCAATTATATAGCTGCCGAAAATAGAAGTCGCGCACTGTTTCCATGCTGATTGGGATTTTGTTAGCAATCCAGACTAAAAAAAAAAAATAAATAAAAAATTTACGCGATATTCTGCAAACTGCTTGGAGATTGCTATAATGGCAGGGTGAGTAACACTTTCCTTTGTAAATTACACTCATTAACAGCAAAGAAAAGATGCGTTATCAACATAAAGAGTAACAAATCGCACCTGTTACTCACAAACCCGCTCAGGAACAAATTTAACAAAGCGTTAGATATGCTATCACGTAATCCAAACTGCTCAGGACAGGGTGGCATTCAAAGGAAAGCACAACTAAACCCACGCAAGGTTAAGAAAACGTTAGTTGCATCTTGCTGTGTATTTCTTCTTCCCTTCAAATAAAAGGAAAAATACTCCGAAAAACCTCGGCTAAGTAAGTTACTTGGGTCACATAAAGTACTTCAAACAGGGAATGGCCTGTGTCCGTTTTTCCATGAAACAATTTTGACTCGTGAGGGCAGGGGAGCAGAGCTGGGCGCTTTAATTGCACAAGGCATTAAAATGCCACCCAGATATTCAGCAAATCCGCGTCCTGGGGAACGACTGTGTACCAGAAAAGGCGTTTGAGTGGGAGGCCCACATTCACTCCCCGGTTCAAACACCTATTTTCTGGTGTGATTTTGGCGTCCCCACCTCTCGCCTCGGTTCTCCTCCTCCAACACGCTGCTCCCGTCTCGCAGAGCATCCGCGCGGACGAGACCTCGCAACCCGGGAGAAGCACTGCCATGAGCTGAAGCGGGGAAATTCTCTTTAGCGAGGCAGAAACTGGCTCAGTGAAGGCTTCTTAACGGCATTTCCACGCGCAAAAAGGAGCCTACGTGAATGTAGCCTTGTGTGGGCAGTGGTATTTCCCAACGGCCGGGTGTACAAGCTATCCCGACGAGCAAAGCGAGCGAAGAGAAGGCAGTCGTTCCCAATCCCACCCATCCAAGCCCGGCCACCCGCTGCACCCTCGCACCCTCCCCGTTACAGCAAGGATGCGGCTTTCCAGCAGAGCTATTGGCACAGACGCACAAGTAACAGCTTTTCACCCCCAGCAAAGCTGGTGCGAGCTAGAAAAACAGAAGCGTTCAATGCTTTAAATAAAAAGAAAAAAAAAAAAATGGAATGTAAACACAGTATGAACAGTGATGGAAAGCTGTTGAAAACTGCAGATTTTTCCAGGAGGAAAGACAGCTAAATCTAACGATTTACTGTAAAATCAAGGACTAAAATTATTTCCATAGAAGGACTTTCTCTTCCCTTGGCGGCACCATACCTGCCGTGCCTGCGCACACAGCCAGCTCACGCTTTGCCCCGTCTCTGCACCATCTCCCTTTCCGCAGGTAGCCCAACTCTTCCTCTTTTGAAGTTTAAAAAAAAGATCACGAAAGTCTATGCAGAACAGATGGGGACACTGCAAAAAGCCTTTTGCTGTGTCCCAGTGACTTTTTCCATGGTTATGCTCACAACTCATTCATCTCTCTGCAGGACCGTGACATACGAGATCTTAAAACTATCACTGGGTCTTTATAGCTCTCCTGGCTTATGCTGATTTATTTTAAAGACAGTTTGTGAAGCTACACAGATGTTTGGGTTGTCGGGAGCTGGCTCAAGGGAACGGACCAGCAAATACATTCCGAGAAAGTCACTTTCCGAGACGGATCTGGAATTAAACATTGCAGATCCTCGGTGATGCTTCGCTCGGTAGCCAAAGGGTCACAGATGCAGCTCCCTGCGTTATACTCGAACCTACTGAGGAAACTCAATTGAAAGCGGTACCCAAGTCCGATTTGCCATGCAGTCTGGTTGGCAGCCTATCAGGATCCCCATCTTTCCTTACAGAAGACCCAATTATTAAGCAATTAAAGTTCACTTAATAAAAAGGCTTATCATTTGGGGGACAGACCTCAGGGTCTGGAACATGTTTAGCTATTAAATATTCAGCAATTTAGTAGCACTCAGTACAATCCCCCAGAGAAAAACTGCTTTAAATGCTTTGTTTGTTTCAAATTAAAGTCTGCAAGGTTACTTAACATCAAGACAAGACTTTTTTTTTCACTTTCAATTCACATAATAGCTGAAGGGCAAGAAACCAAGGTAATGAAAAAGAGTGATTTCCTTCTGCTTGCCTCAGAAAATAGGAAAGAGAAGCATGGGTGAGTGAATCTGGAAATGTAAATATTTTAGAAACTGCTGTCTAATTCTCTCTTCCACAGGCTGGTTTCCAAAAAGGTGCTATACTTCAGTTACTCTATACTCTTCTTTTGTTTGCTAGCTCCGGTCTACAATTCCCAAAATACCCTGCGCCCAGTTCTGTGCAGCAGAAGTATCAGAACAAGACCTACGCCGAATAATCCAAGCACAGATGCGGTGATCAGGTTCGTTCACAGAATCAGGAGCTAAATAAACTGTTCCCCTTCTTGTTGCAAGCCCCACCTTCCGCTGGACACACAGATTCCTGATTAAGAAGCAACTAATGGGGCGAGCGGGGATGGAAATCCAGCAATACGGCCAGCCCGGGAATTCCTGCAGTCTGGGACCAGGCAGCCACTCCTAGTACTGGCTGTCAGCCTAATGAGGAGGATTCAAAGGGAAGGATTTAAATATTACAGTAAAATGAACATAGTAAGATAGTTTATGCCTTTGCATTTTTTAATATATGAAATTTGGGCAGTTAAGGTTTACACTGAGGGAAGTTAAACCAATTTGCCACAAAGGGCACCTCAGTACAAAGTGTCTTACTGTCTGAGAAGCCGAGGATGGCAACCTGCCTGCTGTTCCAAGAGCAGACGAGGCCAGAATATGACAAATTTCTTTGCTGAGAGGGTTGTCAGACACTGGAACAGGCTGCCCAGGGAAGAGGTTGAGTCACCGTCCCTGGAGGTATTCAAAAAGCGCGAGGACAAGGCGCTCCAAGACGTGGTCTAGTGGGCATGGATGGCAGTTGGACTCGATGATCTTGAAGGTCTTTTCCAACCTAAATGATTCAACGACACATCAAGTAATCATTGGCCTAATTACTACTACCTATTTCCAGCAAGAGAAAAGTTCAACTGCTCCTCAAACTTGTGCCTGATACTGGAAATACGTCATCCTGCTATAGGAGCTGACTATTTCAAATAACACTTACCAACCACCAGCTAAGACTACGCTCGAGGTATGCCAGAGGAAATATAAAATCTTAGCAAAGAGACACTAATTTACTCTACAGTCCCAGTTTCCAGCTGCTTTCTTTGCTTCAGCCATTGGCACGGTGTACAGGAGACCGTGGATGATTTCTTCTTATTAGCACTCAGTTTTCATCAAATTCACACGCCCAAGCTAAAAACATATAAGCAGCATTAATGCGTGAGCGTTAGTCCTTTATGCCTAAATTAGACCGCCCAGCTCCCAACGCTTCCCATGTGAATCCTATGGGATTAACCGATTAAGAGCTCATGACCACTACAAAGAAGGCAAAAATCTACTCTTTTTTTTTTTTTTTAAATACAAACCACACTCGGTATTCCGACTATGCAGAGAGCATATTTATAATCCTGTGAAACTTCACCCTTGAACACAAAGTACTGCAATTCCAACTGCAATGAACAGACACGGTCCCCGCCAGTAGATCACATCACATACAAATACACCGTGACACAGGGAATACGCAGGTCTCTAGTGCTTGTGATTTATGATGTGAACGTACAATTGCCTTGATTTCTCCCGACTGTGGAGATTCGCATAAGCAAATTTCGCTGGAAGTTAACATGGCTGCTTGAAAGAACGTAAATTGTGGGTAATGGCAATACAGTCAACATCAGAGATCAACTGTATCCCAAACTGTTCCACCAAAAAAATAAAATACTGAGAAGTAACTGAGAATTTCAGCGAAAGAAACAAACACAGCATCCTTAGAAGTAAACCTGTACAACTCTAATTTGTTATCTTTCGTTTTCCCTGGGTCGCCAGTGTTACTTCTGCAGCGGTCCAGTTGTAACCCACCACCGCAGCCCGGTGGAGATCACGAAACGCAGCCGTCCGTGCCACCGGGCATCCAGCGGATGCAGCCAAAGGGAGAGCGGACAGAGTTTAAGCACTGGAAGTTTGATTTAAGAAGTCAGACTTCAACAAGGATGACAACTCTGGTCTATAGCCCTGTCTGCAGGAGATAAGGATCGACGCGGGCTCGGCATTAAAATTGCGTATTGAGATGCAAATAATTACTCATGAGGCACAGTGGCGGGCAGGTCCAACTAGCTCCGGATTAACCCAAGGACAGCTAGTTACATAATAATTAATTGAAATAATTGTGTACATCAGTGTGTGCATATAGAGAGATAAAAAAATCTGAGGGCATCACAGGTCTTTAATTTGTATTCTTATGTAAGCAAGAGATAATATCATTTCAATTTCATAGCTGAGGAACTGAGTCTCTAAGACACAGGTTAAAATAGTGAAAGGCAGCAAAGCCACAGAAACTGGCATCCCACCAGCTTATAAAATGTGGCAGCTTCTAACCGGGACGAGGTCCTCGGGCTTTTTAGGCACTTCTGTAGATGCTACACTGACCGACTTGCTTGTTCAAGGTCACCGGAGAAATCCAAGGTAAGCAGGAGTTCCAACCAGGCTTTCCCAAGCCCTCCTGTAAATATATCCATTTTTCCTTCCTTCCTATAAAACTCAGTGGGAGTCTCTTTTGGGGCACCCACAAACTGAAATAGAGTTCAGGGACAACCCAGGAGGGAGAGGAAGGTTGGGTTCATGCCAAGTTCTCAGTTTTTCAGTAGAAAGGAGAAAAATCCTTGTAAGGGAATGAGCTTAAAGTAAAACTCAAGCCTGGGGGCTCAGCTGAAAAGGCGTTGGAAATTTACTGCCTGCAAAGAAAACTGAGGGACCACCTTCACCAGCTCCCCTAAAAATAAAACTACAACAGATGAGTTTAAGTAGACGTCATTACGTTTAATATTCATTGAACCAATGTCAAAAAAAAACCCTACTTCACATGCTTTTCTGCTGTCCTTTTAGCATGTGTCTCATCGCTTTTGGATTGCGGAGTGACTCATCCTGCTCGGTGCCAGGGGAGCAAAAGCAGCTTAGATGTTTTCAGCCAGATTCATCCCAAACTCCAAGCCAAACAAAGCATTTGGCCTCATTTCAGGAGAGCCAAACTGTGATAGCTTCCTTAGCCTACACATTTAAGGGCAAGACAATTATTTCTGCCGCTTGTATCTAGCATTCAATTATCATCCTGGAAAACACATCTTGACATTCTTGCCGTGACATCCTCTAGTCTTTAGGCAGCCCTCAGAGCTCCGCTGGGAAGACTCAAAGGGGCAATCCCTGCACTTCTCTCCACAGCCCTTTTGGGAGGAGGAGAATTTAATTGACCTCAAATAGCAGTGCAGCTCTGGAGGGAATCTTTGTACTGGGTCAACTTCTAACAGCGTCAAAGAAGCAAGGCGCAGATTTTATAGCTGACTGCAAATGCAATAGTGTGTATATACAAAAATAGATATTTAGGGGAGAGTTTAGGCTCGAACACTTGAGCTGTGTCGCAACCCTGACGGTACTGAGTCACGAAGTGCCGCAGGTCCCCAGGCATCCTCACCTTTTGAGGAGCTTTTAATCCCGAGAGTTTACTGTTAGGTCAGGTTCCTCATATAATGCCAGGAGAGCCACCGTCTTTCCTCTTAAACCACAAGGAGATAAAGGTCAGAAGCCATCTGGTCTCACGTAGACACGTTCGCACGAGCGCCGTTGAACTCGTCGTAGATGAGCTAGAAACCGTAACTCCTGAACAGACAGTTCAGAACTTCCCATGTAGGAAATTTTTTTTCCCCTTTTCTAGTACGGGGGCACATCGAGGTCTCCTCCAGCACAGCAATTTTCTCTCCCAGCATGTACAGTCCATTACAAATATCATAGCACCGATTCTTGGCAGCAATCTAATTCCACCAAGAAAGGCTAGCTGAAGGAAGATGAAGCCAGGATCTGCCCTTTGATGCCTCTTACCCATCACAGAAAATAAATGAACTTATTATTCTGAAAAAGACTTTTCCCTAACCTGTGTTACTGATGTCAGCTCAGATTATCAAAACTGCAAGAATTTTAAAATCTAATTTACTTGTCACCTTTTATGCAGCTCGCTTGCTGGCTTCGCTCAGCATAACGCATGGAAACAATCTATTTTTTCCATCCACATATTTATGCTGTAGGGGGATTTTCATCAAGGATTCAATGCCTTCATGGTCAGTTCTACTTAGTCTTCGCAGATCTATCTTTCTGATTCAAAGCACTAGCACAAAGCTGTTGTTCCTGAACATCCCACACATCCAGGATAAGTTCAGAAGAACAAAAATTTCAATTTTATCTGAACCATTCAAGTACAACCCTCAAGATTGCTTTTCTCTTCGTTCTACAGGTTTGTCAGCATTTCAGAGTTGGAGAGCACCAAATTCGTCACTCTTCAAGATCACGGCTTGAAACTACAACCTTCTTTTAGCCACGGGCAAAACACCAATCTCCAGAGCTCCCTGCCTATAGCCCTCTACGGCCGTTTAGTCACTGGGTTGGATCTGGTTCCTCTCTCACAAGTTTTAGAAGATACAGCCACAGCTTTCAGCTTAAGACTATTTGCTGATTTCTCAAAGAGAAGGAGGGAAAAAGAAAATATATCACAGAATCATCAAAGGGTTT
>JANZLQ010000079.1:81106375-81130797 GCA_026212715.1 Elanus axillaris | reverse complement strand
ACCACCTCTCCGGGCAACCTCCTCCAGTGCCTCACCACCCTCGTCCTAAAACATTTCTTCCTTCCATCTGGTCTGAAAGCACAGTAGATATTAAAAGCAACAACTGCACTAATATTTATTAACAAGCCTACAGGATATACTGAATCGCTGGCAGCGTAACTCCCTGCCATTCACACACCTGCATCAGGAAAAGCAATACTACCCTAAATTTTTATCACCCACCAACAAGCCCACCTACTGCTTTGCCCCTGTTAATACACAAATCGGAGGGTGTAAATCTCTTCATCTTCCTGTCGGTTGTTCTTGCCAGCGCTCGTGGCTTGCAGCCAGCAAGCAGAACAGGCTTCCCGCCAGTCGCCAATGAAATCATCAAATCTGCTCCTCAAACAGAAAATAAGCAAGAAGAAAATAGGCCTTTTTTATTGCTGAAGAATCTAAAAAGGGCCATATTTCAAAATCTCTAATTAAAACAATAAAAAATACAGGCGCTTTCGCTCGTGTGCCGCGCACTGGGAGTTCGCTGGTGCTAGCGCCGTTTAGTCTATTATATTTAAAGCCTTGCACTTGGAGCAGTGACTTTGCTTTCATAAAGCACTGTAGAAGGAGCATAAAGATGCCCTGAGCGGACCAGCAATCTCTTGATGTAACAGCCTACAAATGTAACGTGATATTTTTGTGACTTGCCTCATTTAAACTACTTCAGAGCCACCTTGAAAAGACCTTCAGAGTAATTAGGTGTAACTCCAGCCACACCTCCCAATAAACGAACAGACTCTTCGAGCAGGGCAGAAGCACCCCCAGCTCCAGAGAAAGAAAGAACGAACCAGCAACCAGAATCCTTGTCTCCAAGAAGCAGGGATCAGCTCTATCTGGGCTACCCCCGACAGCACCGAGCCCAGCGGTACCGCGGGACGACAGCAGCCAGAGCCGAAACCCTGCTGAATCGCTGCCGAACGCAAGGCAAAGGCAAGCCACGAGCCAAGTGAAGCTTCACGACAGTCCTGGGTGCCCCAGTGAGCCCAGTAAGGGTCGGTGTGGTCTGTAAGACTACCGCAAACCTCTCTATCATGCAAACCCCATCCGCTGCGGCTTCCGAGTCCAGCTGTCTGCTTTAAACCTCGTCTTTCAGAAATCTGAAGTGCCTGACGTGACGTCAGCTGTGGTTTATTCTCCGATAATAGCAGTAGATGTTTCTGATGTGACAGACCGGTTCTGACATACCAAAGGTCAAGCTGTTCAGAGAAAGGAGGAAGGAACAGCAGAACTCTGCTGCTCGAATAACAGATTCTGCCTAGACAGCAGAGAAAATGTTTATGTTCCCTTCCCCTCCCCGAACCCGGCTCATGGACTATCCCGCAGCCCTTCGAAGACCCAGAACGTACATAAATTACTACTAATGCAACCCACAGCAGAAGGCTCCCTCCTCCACTGACTTGCCGCAGAAGATCAAATGAAGTTCAAGGCCTCAGTCCTCTAGTCTAAAGCACTTAATGGCACAGGCTCATGATATCTATTTAAAGAAAAGATCAATTCAAACCTCTCAATTACCACTCCTCTTCAGCAGACACTCATCTCACCTGTGCTGAAGACCACTTTCTCAAGGACTGGGACAGACCACGGAGCGAGCTCTCGTGAGAAGAAAGATTCATAAGAGATTTCGGAAGCTTCAGATGCAAGGACAAGGGGAAATTTATTTTAACTCATCGACTGCAAGCATAGGGCACCTCACACACACACACAGGGTGCGACATATGGGTGTGCAAGGTAGGTGTGGCTCTTTCTTAAATGCCTGAATTCAATAAAAGAGGCCAAACAGCCCAAGCCCAGAGTTGCTTGGGAGAAGGTGCGGAAGATTGTGCAAGGCAGCGACAAACGAAGATGGGGAACGCTGAAGTAGAAGACGCAAATGCAGCACCTGAGAAGTCCTGGCTGCTGTCCGTTTTACTGGCTTTCAGCTGCTTTGAGGCTTTTGGGTTTTTTTTTTTCAGTGGGTATCTATTTTCACAGCTCTTGCCTGGTGAAAATCTTTGAAAGCCACTTACTCTGCTACAGCCAACTGCAGTTCCTCAGGGGCAGCACATGCCACTAGTGATTAACGGGACACTACGGGTCACAGACCTTCGGACAAACTTCCAGGAGCATGAATATCAAGCCTTGGACTCCACGAGCATGAACTGGGAATATCTTACATCATTAGTAACGACGAGACCAACGGGATGTTTGACGATGCGGGCAAACCCACGGGATGCAAAGCAGCTCAATCCTCGATAGGTTTAACTATGCCAAAGGAGGCACTCATTCTCTCGAGTGCTGTGACACGGTTCAAAATACAAGGACAAAAAAAAGCCCTAAAAGTTTATATCTTTTCTCTTAACCGTTATACGCTGCACGAAAACACGCTTTAGTTCTCATTCCAGCCATTGGAATTGCCGTAGGACTGCCTGGCAATGCACCTGGAGACAGCGCGCTTCAGCCACGCACCCACGGGACAGCTCTTCGCCTCAAACGCCTAACTCCTCTCTTCTTACCTCCTCTCCACACCAGGGTAAGCGCCACACGGTATTTTACCCGACAGCAAAAAAGCTAGAGAAACTATAGAGAGAACAAAGTAATTGGAAAAGCAGTTCTGAGAGAGTACACACGATACTACGGTGCCCATCCAAAAACTCAAAGTCATGCAGCAAGCCACGTGCCAGAAATAATACAAGACTTAAATGAGACATTAAATGGGATGTTAAATTATTTTTCTCAGTTGGCTAGCCCTTTTGAACTTCATTTCGTATTTTAAGATCTTTCATTTCAGCTATATTCTTTCCCTTGCAGCATAAACGCTGCGTTTTCTGCTAAGGATCACAAAGCTAAGGGTTAAGGAAAAAACACCCCCACCCACCCTAAGTTCTTAGAGTTGTGCACAAAATACAAGAATTGGTTAATTAAAAAAAAAAAATTGTATTGGCTAAGAGGGTTTTTTTTTTTTTCCATTTGTCTTCAAGGACAAACTGCAACAGCCTATAATCCATATTAGGGAAAACATCACATGCTATACGGCTGAACACAGAAGAAAGAGGTTATAATTGTTTTGCCATTATAGGCAGCAATATTTTTCTAGAACAATCAATTCCTCATAAGCCCATAGTATTTATTTATTTATGGGAGATCTATTTAAATGTGCTTTTCCACACATTAGGATTCAGCCTCTACCTTCTTCTCCTAATCATTAAGACTAGCAAAATTACTATTGCCCCCACCCCCAAGAAATCAGTGGCTTCCTCAGGAAAGCAACTAAAACCAGCCAGTAATTTGGGTCTGACAGATTTACTAATGTATCTGTAGGCCACTAAAGCGTTTGAATCATGTGACGTATCTTTTTATGAGACAAATTTGGTAAAAGCATGTCGAAGTCCAATCCTGAAATACAGCGCAATAAATGAATTAACCGAGCACAGCGTACTCTCTATAGCCATTAAACTGGAAGAAATGCAGGCAGAGGCAAATACCAACTTGAGAAATGTAGACCCAATTGGCATTTTATTGAACATTAGCAGGCAACCCTAAATCACCGGCTATCGTTGCGCATAAGTAACCATTTAGGAGCAGTGGTATTTGTGTTACAGCGATTCCCGGGGCGCCAGTGGGTGTTACGGCCGTTGTTCCCGTTATGACACACGAACGCACGCACAGGACCGGTTCAATGCAGTGTATTGCACGGAGCGCTGCATCTGGAAGTGGGAAGAGTAAGTGAAGTGCAAGGGAAGGGAGGCAAGAACTGCCGGCTAACATAGTGCCGTGCCATCAAAACACTCCTGATCAAACGCCAGAGCCAGGCTGGAATGAGAAAAAAAGCCAGAACCTGCACATCCTCGGATATGGACGTTATGAGTTCATGTTTTCCCCATTTTATTCTACAATTTATGCATAAAGCGTGTGCCAAACTGCCAGCTCGGGTCACATCTGAGCCCAGCTCTGTATCCTACTTTGTAGAACGTCAGCCACGAGGTCTGGACAACAGCAGCTTCTCTAGCTCAAACTTCAGCCCTTCGGGAAGCCGGAGCAGAGGAGAACTCATCCTCCGCGGTGACCTGCCGCTCTCCATCAGCCGCAGGGGGTACAAAACAGCCTCGTCAACCTCCTCCCACCCTTCCTGGGCTGTAAGAGCTCTCCTCGCCCCTGTTGCAGAAAGACAAACTCATCTGCTTCAAATTGGCTTGCTTGATGGTGCATCAGCAGAAAGGCCAATGATTCACAGAGCCAGGGACGGCTGCAGCATTGCACAGAAACTGGTCCTTACTGTCTTCCAGCTCGCATCCGCCACTACGTGCCAAAGCAGGGCCAATACAGGCAAAACAGAAGCGACGAGTCAAACCCCTGCAGATTCATTGCCCTGAAGACACGCCACAGGCATTTTAGCCACAGCCTGGAAGAAAATGTGGAAACAGAGTAGGAGGAAGAAAAAGTATTAAAATTATACCAGGAGAAACCATCGAACGTCAGTTCATAAACTACAGAATAATCCGGTCCCCGACGCTTTCCCTGGCTTTCGCGCAGGCTTTGTCTTCCATTGGCAGATGTCCTCAAACATGGCATCTTCTCCCTCCTCCTTCCACAGGGACCACGCAAAGACCAACCAGGTTACCTGAGGCTTTACTGCATATGCCATTTGAGTTCACAAAACCATTTAGAGCAAACAGGAGCGACCAACGTACCCATTCCCGCCTGCGACGTGCTGCCGCAGAGAGGGGGAGGCAGAGGAGGAGTGGGATCCGGCCGGAGAACGGTAGGTGCTGCATGCCCGGCCTTGGTCTAGCAATCTCTGTCTCGGGAAACCAAACGCTGTCCTGGCACCCAGGAAAAGCTACGGGCTCCTTCCGAAAGCCTTGTTTGCAAGGAGTCAAATCCTGCTTTATTTATGTACGCGTTCTCAGTGACTTAAGTGCTACTGACTTTAATGGGACGCTCCTTTCTAGCACAGGCCGTTTTCTTGCCCATAGCACCAACAGAGCTCTGTTGATAAAATAGTCTGTTCTGACAGGGCTTAGCTCTTCTCTGAAAGAAAAAGATAACTATGATAACAGCAATAACATCACTGGAAACCAAAGCCCATTAAAATGCAGCAACCTGCTAGCTCTGTTCTGGCTGAATCCTACAGCGTTGTCATGCTTTACCACAAATCTACAATAAATCAGCCGCAGCCTTCAGCACCAATAAGTAACTTGAATATTTTACAGTGTGGCATCTCCAACTTCGAGTTTGCTTTTTTATCAGCAGCGCAGGACAGGTCACATCAAACCAAACTGCCTCAGTGAACGGTGCAGTGTTACGTCTTCAGCAGTTATCCTCATTTCCCCTCCTTTATGACCATATGGAGAATACGATATGCTCCGTGTTTGCATTTCTCTGCTCCGTATGTCAAGGTTAGACAAGGGTATATTGTGGTGGTCCTAGAGGTACTCAGCGCAAAAGAAAGTTGCCCCCAAGTGCAACTCAGGTGGCCTTGTCAATGCAGAGGAGAAAATCATAGAGCATGTGAAAAGCAGACTTTTTCCTTCCTTCCCCCAGTGGGAATTCCAGCATTTCAGAAGGAGCTGTTCAAAATCAGCCTCCTAACATCAAAAAGGACGTTAAGTGCAAATAAATCAAATCAGAACGAGAAAACAGGACGAGAGCAGTTAAAAGGCATGGTGGCATCTTTTTAGCTTTTGCAGGTAACATGCAGTGCATTTACACAAGCCTATTTATCCCCTGATCTCAAAATAATTTATAAAGTGTTAATTGACTCATGAAGCTTTGCAATTTTCCCCCGGGAGAAAAAGGAAAAACATCATTTATATTACATGAGAGCTGCTTGGGAATTTTTCGGCGTGATGGTTTCCCATCGCCATTTCTCACTTGGCCAGTGGTGATTCTGCAGAAGACCGACCCGGGTGGCCCGGAGCTCCCGTCGGCTCTCGTCCTCAGCGGCTCGCAGGCAGCTCCGGAGCTGTGAAGGTGATGATACCCGAGTCCTGCCATGCAATTTATTCCAAGACAGACACCCCGTGTGTCCCCAGGGATCCCCGTGTCACAACATCACAAGCCTACAAGCGCCGACTCCAGCAACCTCTTCACGTACGCAGGCGAGAGGGAGGCGGACTGCCGGCACAGAGCGGGCTGATGTGTTGCAGCGCTTGTGATAATTCAGCTTTTCTTTTTGGTTTGGGAGATGACTTCAGGAAAGTCACTTTTCTGGGCTTTGATTCTCTCCCTCTGCACAGCTGGGAGCAAGGACAGGAACCCGCCTGATAAACCGTTGTGCCATCTCCTGATGAAAGGCACTACCTGTAAGATTCAGGGGATCTTATCTCTATCCTGAAACCAAAAGATGGAGAAAAAAAAAAAGATTTTTTTCCATTTAAGACTCTTAACTCCCAGGGTAGCTACCTCCCAGCCACCGCTGACCAACGGTGCTTATCGTGCGACAATTTATTTGCAATTAAAAGCCAGAAACACCCCAATACAGCCGTGCTGTTCAGAGGCACCTGCCAGAACACAGAAACCTCCACGTTCCAGAAAAACCGTAGCGATGGGCACAGGGAAGAGGGAAGTTTGCTTCCAATTTGCTCTTGGCAGGAATCCCACCCTGGCCGGCAGCGAGAGCCAACGCGCCCGACCGGAGCGAACAGCGTGCGCTCGCTGGAGCCCCCCACATCCAGCCGTGCAGAGGAGCGGGCTCTCAAAGCCACGTCAAACTTGGTTTTGCCAACGGAAAAGGTTCCGAATATTGCCCCCAAATCCAGCGCTTTACCTGCCCTGCGTCTAGTAACCAGCCTCGGATGCACATCTGCCCTCTCCATGTTTCCTCTCCTTGGTCCAAGCGACTGAAATGGAACCAAGCGCTTTGTAAAGTCGTTTTAAAAGCCTCCCTTGCTCCAGAATGCAGAACCCGGTTAGAAATGAGCGTGGCTTCTCTGTCTGAACCAAGTTGTTTGGTTTTTTTTGGGTTTTTTTTTTTTACATTTTCCAAATTCACCTCCAGTCGTTTGGAAACTGAAGAGCTTACGAGACATAAAGAAATTCGGCTGGCCCACTCTAGCAGTGACCTTCACCCTCTGGAAGCAACCTGGAAATTCACTGCACACTTTCTTACTTTTTACTGACAAATAGTACAATTTTCCAGGATCTTCCAGCATGCACGGCCACATTATTAGGAGACAAAGAAACAGATTTTTCAGTAGCACCAAGGAAATCCAAAGCAGACGCACACACCTATAGCCCTCCATCTGAGTTTACCTTTATTATCTGCAGGAAACTAAGTTTGCTTGACGTTTTCAATCACGTTTTGCAGTAGACTGCCTCGATGTTCATCTTAAAAACCCGGGCAGGATATGCAAAAGCAGCATTCTGTACCTCTGGACCACATGATGGATAACCTAATTGTGTAACCCAACTTCCAAAAGTATCTTTTTAAAACTGGAGACGCTCTTTTACTATGAATATGCAACATAGCCACAAGGTTTGAGATAAGAAAGAAGTACGATTATGTTGTTCCAATGCCTGTTCAAATATATGTGTTACTGCTAGGTCTGGCAGATACAGGTTCCTAGTTCAGAAAATATGTGGTTATAACCACTGAAAAAAAGACCTGCAAGACCTCGCTCCATAACTTCAGCTATCCATAACCCGGATTAAAGACCTGCTCCCCACCCACCTTCCCCTTTCCGTCTTCCTTTCCCAACCCCTTCCCCATCACTAACCCCAAGCCACACGCATACATCCTCTTGCCTTTACCGCAGCAGCTATCCTTCTTGCAACTCCCTTAGCTGTCAAAACATCCTCCCGACTGCTTCCTTCTGGCATTCTCACATTTGTGCTTTTGAACCCATTTTTCTACCTGGAAAAATGCTGGTTAATCTTGTGAACTACATCTCTAGCTTTCAAGTTACATATCACCGCGTAGGGCAAAAAATAATTAAATAAAAATGAGTGTTCCTAAAAGCACTGACTCCATTAAAAAAAATGTATTAATATACCCACACTAGTGTTGTGCTACGCAAAAAAGACCCTTCGGTAGCCCGCAGCGCAAGCTCTCTACCGCAAGTCCTTACAAAGCTGTCCCACCTCGTCAGGAAAACGCTAAAAGGAAGGGAACTGAAAGCCCACAAAGTCATTACTGTAGTTAACAGAAAAGGAGAGGCAAGGTGCAAAAGCAGGAACCTAAAATACCTCCGACTCCCTGATGTAAAGGGCCAGAGTGCCCCGGAAGATGGTGTAAAAAACCAAACCATTTAAGACGGTGGCTCTGACGAGCTCCCGCATGAAGGCGTTGGAATTGCATTCCCAGCTCCCTGCGAGCCAAGAACGACAGCCCGCAGCTTGCAAAGTTAGAGACTGATTGGCTTTAACCTCTTTTTTTGCTTTACCTTTGGAAATTACAAAGTTGCACGCAGGCAAGGGTGAGACTGCCATAACCAAAGACTCCCAGAGTTACAGCAAAATACCGGTTCTTTCACATATTGTCGCACTTCCGACTTTGCTCGCCAAGCAACAGGGCTCCTGCTCGTTTCCCCGAGGTCTAATCTTCACAGAGGAGAAATCTCTACTTGCGCATCACCATTTATCCCTGTAGCCAAATAAAAAGTCACGGGAGTTTCACAATCTTCACAGTCACTACTGTTCTGTCAAATTAGGTTTACATCAGCCAAAACATGCAGAAGTTACCAGGAAGAGGGAAAAACCAACCTGGAGTGTCTTTTCCTTAGAAGAAATAAAATTAATACATGCTATTCAGCATCTACCAAGACAGCAGATGATCTCCTTACACATTAATTCCCTATACCTTTCTGTATCTCAGCGGACTCTCACAACTGAACAGACCACACCGCTTTGCAACTGAATCAAACTTCAGAAGACTCAGCTATAGTTCTTCCCCGAAACGGAAAGCTAAACCGCTACCGTTTTCTTTATTTCCTTCCAATGTATACTCAATACATCTCACAATATATTAAATTAGGTAGTCATTGAAACGAGGATTTACTTACTTACGGTCAACGTTTAGTTCTTTAACTACAAGAAAACCGTTATTTTCATATTGGTACTCATTTGGCTCGTTAGAGCTCCAATCACTGCTGTGTCTCTCGGAGCCGTAACCTTTTCGATGACTTTGCTAGTAATTTTTTTTACTGCTTCCAAGGCAAGACTCGCCTACCCCCAAAAGCTGCGCGCGCAGCACCTTTAACACCCATGAAGTTGCCGGCAGCCCTCGGCAGCCCCCAGAGCCGGCGTCTCCGCAGGGAACGAGGGCAGCCCGCGGTTGACGGCCGCTGAATTACCAGACAGCAGGTTACAGAAGGAGCTTGCAAACAAATTGCCTCTCATCACGCCTAGTGATCGCTCAGGACATCAACCACGCTTCATATCTGGGGCTCCTGAAGACTACAATGTTTGATTTTCATTGTATAATATATCACCGAAGTGTCTAGCAAGAACAGTCTAATTCCATCCAGCTTATATCGTCTTAGTGCCTCCAACCATATCATCGCCAGGATGTTCACTGCATTATGGGTTTAAATATTTTAAGAGGCAGCAAATCATGTACCAAAGTCTTTGCAGGAGTATATGTTAAGATTATGGTACCTATTACTTCAAAAACAAACACAGAAAACTGCAGAGTAATTTCGTTAGCACGCTCATCATTCCAATATTTTCTAAGAAAAGTCACTAAAACCAGTTTTACAACTCCATCTGTATCAATAACACATCTGTACATCACACAGCTTCATATTACCACCAGAACTTAACAGTGAAGTTTGGTTTATTTGTTTTGCCCAAGCACTGTTTATGTCCCTATAGCTATTTACAGCAGAACACGGATCTCCCCATCCCTTTTCTCATAAGACTTTTGATTTAAATTAGCAGTCCTTCAGAAGAAAACACAGAGAATATATTATTCAAATTCTGAAGTGGTTCAGATTCTGAGTTTTTAATAAGAGAACAATGCTGCAACTACTACAGGGAATAGTTTCCAATATCCTTACGCACCCTGAATATAATTTAATCCTTTATGTAGTCTCACTGAAGTCACTGCTGTGAGAATTAATACTTTACAGAAATAAAGGTGGCAGAATATCTAGAGAAACATAGTAAATGCTAGCTTTATTGTTCTGGAGACAATTTATTTTCTGTAAACCAATAAAAACTACCCTCAGCAGTGGAAGTTCAGCACGCGGTGTTTGAACAGACAAGACCTGTACATTTGTTATAAAGTCGTGCAAGTTATTCCGTTCCTCACTGACTACTTGTTGAATAAGGATGCATTTATTTACATTACGCCCCAGGGGCATTTTTAGCAACTGCTGATCAAGGAAGGATTAGGGACAGCCTGTGAAGACACAAGACCTGTATTTTCACTAGCTTGCTTCCACCCATGACATTCCCAGAAATCCTGGGAGAACTATTCCTTGGGCTTCACAACGCAACCAGAATTACTGAAAACTAGTGCCAAGACTAGTTTTACATAATCGCTTTTCTAATCCCTTGGCATTATATTTAACTCAGCTTTTTCTTTAAAAAAAAAAAAAAAAAGAAAAAGAAACCAAACAGCTCATTCATTACCATTAATGACTCTTCCAAGCTAATTAAGATGAAACTCCCCCTTGTCATCCCCCAAGCGATCAAACCATCAGTTTCTTCTCAAACAAATCTGCACTGAAGGCAAAAATGAAAGCCAACTCAAATTAAATAAAAAAAAGGAGGGTCCAAGGTAGCAATTTAAAGCAGCCAAAATGATCCGAATATTTAATTTGGAGTTAAAAATCAGGGCAAGAGGCAGGTAAAGGGAAATTTGGGTCAAAATATTCATCACTAGACACAGAAGAAAAATGCGACATCTTAGTAAGGGTCATTACGATGACCGTCTGTGCATCCAGCTGCTAGGTCTACCCAGCATCGACGGCTGGATTCTCAGCCACAAACCTGCAAGGGATGTTGCTCTGTGTGCATGTCCATAATGAGCAGAAAAGATTTTTGAGGGTTTTTTTGTGTGGTTTTTTGTTTGGTTGGTTGTTTTTTTAAATAAAACAGTATATCAGTCCCTACCGTGCTTCGCGCAAAAGGATTTTCCGGGTGAGGAATTTCAGGTGAACTCTCACGACGATGTTCTAAGCCCCGCCAGAGCACGGTGGATGCCGCAAAGGGTACGGGGCAGGGGCACGAGCACCTCCGAGACCACCGAGCCCAAGGTCTGCTCCGCTCCGCTGCTGGAGGTGACCCCGGGAACGGGGATGCCACGTCCTGAATCTCAAGGGCACGCCTCGGGTCTCGGTCTCTGTGTTCCCAGCCGGGTTTGCTCAGTGCTGTTCCTTCTGCCGGCTGAGATTTCTGATCTCAGACGGGGACTTTTCGCCCCCCAGTTCTTGTTTCGTGCAGTCCCCTCCCGGTGCCAGATGCGCTCGCTCCTTCGCAAACATTGGTGTTTCTGACAATACCAACACATGTATTTGCTTCCCAAACCAAACACAGATGTCATGTTAGAAAAGCAGTACGTGAACAACATTATTGCGGAAACAGAGATATTAATCACCACAAGTAGTTCAGGAATACAGAAACTAGTGGGTCGTTCTCATCAGCGTTATTTTACCTAGGACTACCAGAAAAGCAAGTCACGCTTTCCGACAATTCTAAAGGCACCTTCTTTTTTTCTTTTTCCTCCCCATTTCACACTGGAAGCCCATTTTATACTAAAACACCATCCTACCAACCCTCTCCATTACCAAACAACTTTATGGAACATCATAAGAACATTAATATTTTCTGTAAGCAGCCTTTCTCCTATATTTATTACATTTTTCTTTTCAGGCCTGTATAGGTATTACAGAGAATATCTGAGCTTTGGATTCTGGAAACGCCAAGCTTGTCTCTGCTACGGGATAATTTTGGAGCTCCTGGATACTGTAGAAACAAGTGAAGAAGTCACCAGAAACCTTTTCACGAGCTGAGGGACGACAGAAACATGAAGAATTTTATTTGGAAAGATACAACTATGAACTAGAAGTTAAATGGGATCTTCTAAGCAAAGACATTAAATAACAGAGTCGAACATTGAATACGTATCCGGCCAAGTGCCCAGTGCTTACTCTGCCTCATAATTTTAATATGATGTACCAAGCCCTAATTTTATGAAGGTGTAAACTCATGCTGAACTTCAGCTATCACATTTCAGAAGTTCACTGTACTTGAGGGGTGACAGACATCTCAACGTGAGGATCCTTGGGTTTTTCCTGGCACGCAGTAGCGTACGGACGTACCCATACCCTTCCTGCTCAGTACCAAAACCGTCTGTTTGCTCTCAGTAAATGATAACGTATCGCCCATGCATCAAACAAAACAAACCAGTGTATTTTGGAAGTCGTCCTAATGAAAAAACGTCCCCTCGAAAAAACGTTACTAAAAAAGGTTTCTGAAAGACTACTGACGCAGTCTTAAAATCATCATTTGACTGTGAATAAGCAGTTAAAATATTACTAGGAATATAATTTCAAAACAGATTTTAAAGACTACTTCTGTTTAAGAATTACAGAAGTGACGAATACCTCCATTAAATGAACTTTCCTCCCTAAGAACTGGGGGCACCTCCATTTTTGCGAAGAAACACGGCTGCACTTCTGCAGAAAATACGACCTCAAATCCTTCCCCGAGGAACGATCTCAGGGACGTCTTCTCACAATTCGAGCTTAAACACAGACATAAGTGCCAGGCACAACCGCCTCCCGTCACTACTCAGTAACTCAAACTCTTAACGCAAACAGCTCAACAAAACCCGGGTGTGACGAGAGCATCCCAAAGCAGACCCAGCAGAGCCCCGTGGGATCCGGTAACGATGGAGGTGGATGTCCCACGCAAGCAAGCGGTTGGGACCAGGCAATTAAAAAGCCGAGAGAAATTAGGCGTCGCTAAGCCCGCAGGTACACAAGCATACGGGCCCTGTGCCCGCACGCAACGCTGTAATGAAGATATTGGGCTTTAGCAAAAGGAAGGAAAGGAAGCAACGGAGTAAAAAGGAACGTAAAGGAAGAGCGAGGACGTTCCACTGCTGCATAATCAAGGTATAACGGCACCATTTATGAGCCAACACGCAAAAAAGCAATATACTCTATTGCCTGTAATGCTTCGGGTGATTTAAATGTCAGTCACAGTATTCAACTCATTTATATTTAAGTGTATTATTTTGTTCAATCATTAGGAAAATGTTTGCCTGAGCTGCTTTATGCTTGTGGTTTCCAGATTTAATAACTGTATCTCAGACAGCATCAGTGAATGCCTGCACAATTTCTCTCAGGGGTAAGGAGAAGAAAGGCAGTATCGGACTACTTAGTAAAGCGCACATAAGAAACAAGACAGGTGAAACCTGTAGTTATATTTTTAAGTTTAAACAGGAGGAGCATGTGCATATTTAGCCCCAAGCATCACAGCGTGGGTACAAAAGACTCTTGCACAGTGAGGTTGAACACTGAAGGACAAAGAAAAACCGTAAATCGGGTACTACGCAACGGGACTGCTGAAAGTATTAAGCTCAACGGAATAAAACTTAAGAAGGAGACACTAAACAAAACAGCAACTATCCCATTTCGATCTGGAAGGCGAGGTAAGATAGTTTAGCCCCTCAAGCTACTGAGTCGGTGTTTTTTCTCTCGCCAAAAAGAAAAAAAACATTTAAGAAAAGCAGCTTAGAGTCCAGAGCACAAACGCTGTCAGACTACGCAGCTATTTGATTAGTTCAGCTCAAACCAGCAGATAGAACAAACAACTAGAACCTGCAGTTATTTATTCATTATTTTCCCCACAATTTTACTTTTGGAATTCAGAGCAGCCAGAAAAACTTCCATTTTTTTCCATATTCTCTTTGCATTTTCCTTTTCTGATAAAATTTGAATCAAATACTTTCATAGCCCATGGTTCATCACAGCATACTTTCTGGCCCCAATAAACTTGAGTCCTCTTTAAAAGCAATAATGAGAGGAAGCCGTAGCTAATGATATTTTTAATTTGCTTTTCAAGGTCATTATTTTAGGATATATTTGCATTCTTTTGATTATATAAGGAAATACAAACGCACATGAACACACAGGCACATAAATATACACAAATTGTTTAGGGACCAATATAACCCAGCCGGGACACACAACCAGGAGTTGTGCGGGTACAACCGCTGTCGTATCTGGCGAAAGAATCTCCTCTACATGTCTGAAACCGGGAATTTTGGAGGGTTCAGCAGCTCTTGCTAGGAGCCAGTCACCAGTTGGGTTGTAGGTGTACTCCCGTTGGCGTGCCCTCTGCCTTCGCAGAGGCCAGCACAGAGACTCAGGCGTATTTTGGGGAACGCTCACTTTGTCCTATTTCAGAATTAGTGAAGAGTTCATTAGAAAAGCAGTCTGTGTGCTCCAAGTACCAATTCTCCTGGTGATCAGGTCCCAAGATGACCAAACCTTTGCTTTCTGTCCAGAGAGCCTGAAAGCAGAGCAGCGGCGACCTTCCCACCCTCCCCCTCAACAACTTGCGCGGCATTACCAAGCGACAAACCTTGTAAATGAGAAGACAAATCTAAGGCGCAGATTAAAAATTCTATTACTTACATCGATTCAAATGCCTTTATTGGGAATAAGGCTGTGCTGGAAACCACACAAGCAGAAATGAAGAGACAGACTCCGCTGCCATGCTAGGTGCGTCCGAGAGTCACGTTAGTCGAATAAAAAAACCTCAAAAAATAACGCAGAAACAAGCTTCAAAGTAAGAATCAGCATCCCAAACTGACTGGCTATAAAAGTACTTGTATGCGCCTATACGTTTCCTTCAGTTTAGTGAGTATGATATATATTATGCCAGCTATCTAGGGCTGCTCCCCATCCTAGCTGCGTATATAAAATGATTTCTTATAGCTTCAATGAATTACAAAGAGGGAATCTGAAGGATGACAGAGTACGGGTTCACGAAAGCATTCTTTTAATAAAGTATTGTGTAAAAGTATAGTAGAGATATTAAAAGTATCTGAAAGCTGAAAATCATGCAGGCTAGTGAAAAAACAAGGAGAACTGGTGGGGAAACTGATAAGAAGGGAAGATTTTCTCTGCTAACCTGCAGAGCAGATAAAAAGGCTGCTGAATCTGGGGCTCTAAAAGCAAAGGTGGCCATAGAGGTTAAGGCAGGAGGGAAGGAGACCCTGGGTGGAGATAACAGCTCTAAGGAGTTCAGTCGCCAAATGGAACGGTGAAAAATTTTGGAGGAAAAAACAGCAGGATCCGGATATAAGGA
Source organism: Elanus axillaris (assembly GCA_026212715.1). Taxonomy (NCBI): domain Eukaryota; kingdom Metazoa; phylum Chordata; class Aves; order Accipitriformes; family Accipitridae; genus Elanus; species Elanus axillaris. The sequence goes on along the minus strand of JANZLQ010000079.1, from coordinate 81,115,518 downwards.
GCAGAAGCTGGGTCCTTCGGTGCCAGCGACAGGATGCAGAAGTGGGATGCAGGCGGAGTAAATGCTTCAGTTATTACAGTTTCGGTTTATGAATGAGCTTCAAATTAAAAGTAATTCACGCTAGCAAGACTCCCTTCTACACCGCTTAAAAAAAGAAAAAAAAAAAGTTTCTCAGCTTAACAAGCTGTATTTTGAAAGTTTTAATTGCACGGCTGTATTTTTTCACCAGATGGTATGTATTCAACACTTAAGGCTTTTTTTGAAGTCTGTAGTTGTGTGACAGCGTAATTTATTATTTATTTTAAAAACAGAAGTATGCTTTCCCTATGGTATCCAAGCGTTCAGGTCAAACCTTTCTTGAAGCGATACTTACAACAATTACGTTCTAAAACATGGAGTGTTGATAACATCTTCCAGTCACCTACTCAAATATGAAGAACATGTAGCAGATGATTGTAAAATTCATCAGTGAGAGGTATTACAGATGGTTAGAAGCATCTGGTTAATCTGCAAGACTCCAATAGTCTAAGAGCTGATTAACTATTCATTAAAGAGATGTTAACCATTCATTAACCCTTTGTGAAGTACGTACGCACAGAAACCTCATATTATGCGTCAGGAGCTTCGCAGGGCGTTTGTTTCTAGCCTGAAACGCCAGCTCTCTGCACTTGCTGGCTTTCAGCGATGCCATCGAGCAATAAAACCAAGCTTCACTGCCCATCTGCTCCGCCACGGTGCGTTCAAAATATCTACGTTTTAGCTGATTGGATGTAGAAGGATAACGACCTGGATGCCTATTTCACCCTTACTGTCAGCAGACAGTATTTTGGATTTTTTTCAGCTCTTGAGCAAGAGTAGCGGCACTACAGAGCCAGCTCCCAGCTAACGAGGATCTCGCGTCCGTGGTATTTGTGCGTGCATCCTGGGAATCACGTCATGAAGAAATGCCCAAAGAGAAATGGAGAGAGGAGGAGTAAGAGACTAAAACGTCCCAACAGGCAAGTCACAGCTTGGGGGTTCTCTCACCAGCATACTGGGAATTAATTTACTTGGCGTCTTCCGCTAAACGTTACCATTAAGATCCCACCCTCCGGCTCCACGTATTTGTCCCCAAGACCTGCCTCGCCAGCGCTTGCACCGCGATACAACGGGTCTCTCCAACCCCAGCGGCATTACAAACGTTAATACAGGCGAATAGTTCCTTCCAACGTACTGAACGCCAAAAGAGACTTCTGTCCAGTACTCTGCTTGCCTTTGCATCAAAGCCTTTCTTCAAAAAGGAGTTTATTGCCAGCAAGACCAGACAAACTTGACTCTTGAGTAGCGCTTAAGCTCCACCATGGTCCACTTTTTCCATCTCAAGTGGGGAAGGTCATGATCAACTGAGCCTGTGTGCGTCAGCACCGCATTGCTTTCCATAGGTGTTTGCCTTGGTAGGACGAAACAGAGGGCAGTGGATTAACCTTACCCCAGAGAAAGGACTAAATTCAGCTGCCAACAAGATCTCCATTAACCCCCAGGGTTCAGGTTTGCTCTGGGGCTGCCACGAAGGCAGGCAATTTAAATTTGCCTACGAATTATCAGAAATTATCAGCCAGCAAATTATGTAGCCAACATGAAAATAATAAAACCACCCTTGCATTTCATACAGTAGTATTTAGACTCAAGTAACAAGAGAAACAGCAACAGGACCAAACATTCCTGTTGATAGATTGAGCTGTACAGCTGGTCAGAGATCTGCAGACCCAAGGGCTATGGCGCAGAAGGACACTAGACAGCATTTGATTGCAACAGACTGTTTTATCAGAGAAAAAGTGTTTTCTACTCGGGGAAAAAATTTGGCTGGAAGGGACCCTCCTCACCTCCCCTGCTGGGGGCACTGACCTGGGAGGTAAAGCAGCTGGGCTACGGTCCAAAAGATGTTATTCTGGTACAATTCTTGTGCTTACAGAAACATTTAAATATATAGTTGGTTGTCCTTGAACAACAAGGGATTCTAAAACCTATCAAGCTGTGGCAAAACAGAAAAAGCACTGCAGTCTTCCTGCTGTCAGAGAGGCTGCAGCAGGGAAAGGGCTCTCTCTGCACATCCCAGCAGCCAGAGATCACAGCGAGCACGTGCCCGTCTCCTGCAACATCCCAGGGACATGCGAGATATGACTAAGGGGAAAGAAAAAAAAAAAAAAAAACAAAACCAAAAAAACCCTTGGTTCCTCCCATTACCGAGGGCTGGTAAAGAGGGAACGGAAAAGCATTCAGAGAAAGCGGGACTGAGGGCTGATAAACAACAGCATCTTTAGGAAAGCAGACATCTCGCCGATTCTCCCCCAAATAAATTATTCAGTGTTGTTTGTGACAGCAAAAAGACGCTTGTGCTCTTACAAATAGGCTTTAAAATGCCTGCTGAGTTCCCCTGCAGGTGAATGGAGGGTCTGTTGTCATACAGGGCTGATATCCCACTCGCTAAAATCGCAAGCGGCTTTGTGAAATCTCTTCCTGGGGTACTGAAAAGCTGAAAGCCAAGAGGAGCTAAACAGGGAGTCTTAGAGATTGGTTCACGTTGCTTGTTTATGTTTTTTAAGTCAGATTTCCCTGTCCGTTACTCAGACAGGATCCTGTTAGCACGTGCAGCCTTGTGGGCATTAACCATGGTCACTCGCGTCACATCTGGTTTCTGCTGAACCCAACTTCTCCCTCACGCTCAAGAAAGTGGGAGCGTTCAACCTGAGCCTACCATGTCTACGCACCCCTGCAGAAACAACATAGCACATGCAAGACCGAAGAAAACGATTCCAGGAAGGAATTCCCAGGTTTTGTTTCCAAAAAAAAAAATAAATATTAACTGAAAAAAAAGGGGAAAACAAATGTAAAAAGTGTTTTCTTACAATCAGTTGTTTCCAAATCTATTGCACTACGGAATTAATCCTCCAGCAATCGGTCTCAATGACAGGACTCTACCGAAACTACTCAAAACACATGTTTGACAAGACTCTCCAATGTCCAAGGCAGCAGTGGGGTGAACTGAGCCCAAGTCCTCCAGCAAACATTAATCAGCTAATTACGGTGTCTGGCTGCACAACCACTGCCGTTAACGAGGGGTTTGCAGTTTTCACTGCTGATGGCTTTAAACGTCATTGCTAATTAGTTCTGGAGAGAAAAGGCTCCACAACCCAAAGTTCATGTCGCCCTGTCGTCAAGAAAAGTCTTAACCTTTTTGCGTGTTTTAGCTGACGGAAGGCTGTTTCCTTCAATGATTATTGCCGGTAAAGCCTAGCATGTATGCACACAACCCTCATTAGAGAATTACTTCTACCTCAGTAAAGCGTCTCCCAAATCTGCTTCATCCTCCAAACATGCAGAGACAGCACATACTGTGTTTTCATAAGCCGAGCGCTGCACTTGATAATGAAGAAAGATCTTTCTGGAGCGCATCTGATTTCTGTTCTTCAGTATTTTAATCTGGAACGCTTCAAAACAAGGTAAGAAAAAAGCACAACTGTTCTCTCGCAAGCTCAAAAACGATCTGGTTAGGAATCGCAAAATGCAGGTTAATCCTCTGTTGTGATACAACCGGCAGCAAATTAGCGGATGTTTTCAGGTAAATATCGTGTGGATTTTTGATATCGATTGATTCACTGGATAAATAAGACATTACTTTCACAGAAAACCCATCAGCTAGAAATATATCCTAGCACATATAACAGGCACAAACCCCAAACGTCCCCCTTTTAACCAACAGCTGCTTCGTTCCCCTTCTCCCTTCCCCAAAGCCTTTGAACTCATTGGCCACTGTCAACAAGTCCGAGTTGTAGCGCTCAAAGAAAAGAAGATCCTGCAAGTTTCAAGGAGAAGAGCTTTCTAGACCAAAAGGAGTAGTGCCTCAACAGAAAACCCCGTCGCCTGAGCTAACACCACGCACAAACACTGGGACCAGTTCCCACCCACGTCCCTGGGGGGACCCACGGGAGATGGTGCCTGTGGGCCGGCGTGGAAGCGACCTCCAGGTACCTTGGTGGGGAGGGACGGTGGACGTACGCTCTGGAGAGCAGACGGTCCTGGTATGCGTCCCGCTGAATCCAAAGGGCAGGGTAAGAAGCGTGGTCAAAAAAAATCAGGAGAAAAAGGAATCTATGCTCCAGAGGAGCGGGACAGGCTGGGACCACTAAAGAGGGGGATTGAACACGGCCAAGGAGGCAGGCAGATGACTGGTCTGGTACCGGTTCTTGGTAACACCCAAAATCAAAGAGCAGCCGGTAGAATTTTCTTCTGCACCAGCTAACGGTGCTGGATAAAACGGAACAATCAGGCGCACTGCGGTACTTCCATATGGCATGAGTAGATACTACAAGTAGGGGGATAATAATTTCCAGAGTCCCGCTGGGAGAGGGGTAAAAAAGGCAGACTAGGTCAGCCAGAAGTACCGGGGGAAATGAGGCACTGAGGGAATGCCTTCAGGGCACAGAGCAGCCCAACTGTCAGATCAGAACATGGATCTCCATGATCCAAAGCCCACTTGAAGCACCACGTGTGTCCACCGACGTATGTACATACAGGCACATGCCATCAGCGAGAGGTAAAATTCAGAATCTATTCCAAATGCGTGGGTTTGAGCCAGACTGCTGCAGAGCAGCCGGCCCATTTCGGTCTGATCGGAAGTAGAGCAGATTTTCTGGCAGTGGAAGAGGAGGAGAAAAGGCTCCGAGAGCAAAACTAACAGCTCCAGGAGCAGCAGCCCCTGGAGAAGAGCAGAGAGGAAGACCATCTTTGGGACCAAAGCAATAGGGTGCCAAAAAATTATTCGCGCAACTCTACCGTGATGTGGCGAGACTGAATTTGTAAAGGTCACTGGAAAGAGAAGGGAGCAATGGTCAGGATTTGGATGATGCTGCAGGGAAAAAGAGACTTTGAAGAATGACATAGTTAACAAAAGGCAAGGATTCGGACCTTCACGCTAAAGTTAAGGGATACGGGTCAATCATTTTGCTTAGATGATGACAACCTTAAAACAGGAAAATGATTTCACACAAGCCCAAACAGTCATAAATCCAGCACGAACAGGCACACGGGGCATGGACCATGGGGTGAACAAAGGGCAAAAAGAGTCAGGGAGAGCGAGGGATGAGAATCACGTCAATGAAGCCAAGATAGCAAAGGGCAGAAGAAGAGGGAAGAGATGAGTTGCCAACTTCCCACATATGAATAATCCCAGTGATACCACTCACGTACAGAAAAAGCTAAAAAACTATGTATTGGAGAATTAGGGTCTCAAAGCAGGACTTAGCACTTTGCCTACGGCAAAACACTTCAAAGTGGCAGCATGAACATCCGCCAATAGGTTACACCATTCTCTAGTTTGTACTATACTACTTCATATGTTACAAGATACGCTCATCAAAGCTTCAACAGCATCCTCGTTGTTACACAATATTAAAATCGGGCTTGAACGCAGCAAGAGGGCCCTAAATCAACATTTGCCTATTTCTACACGACAACTAACTCTTCTGAGTAGATCAGCAGCCAATAGTTACTTGCGTGCAATCTTCTCAGCCGTCACAGGAAGGAAAAAAAACCAGACAAACAGATTTTATGCCTGCGATGGTAAATGCCTGCAACTCTCTTGCAGTGCTGCAATATATAGATTCCATCATGCTACGAGCCTTCCATGATACTGTCATCATCTGCAGTTTAATGAGAACACGTCAAGTAATACATCAATATTCCTTTTGCGGTGCAATTCCCGGGGCCTCCAGCCTTTGACATTAACATGAGGGAGTAGAAAGTCACCAGAACTTTCTTCTTGGATTCGTATATCAAAGGCACCGATGCTTACTCTATCTTATTCTCAGTAATGAATATAGAAAGAGGAGCTTCCCTCCACGCAAACGTATACATAAGTCGAGTAGGTTCATGCGGCTAGAGCATAAGGGCGTTGTTTTCCAGGTATTTTTGCCCAAACACCGGCATTCCTTTCCCACTCGGGGTGTACATCAGTCACAAATCTACTGTCAAACATGATTTTTTAAACTGCCTAATAGCAGTCATCACGTATTTTAATTAACATGTACATAGTAACTGACAAGACAGTGAAATTTATTGACCCAAGGGATAAATTATGATTAAGGAAAACAGCATACGGCTTTTATTTGGTTTTAACCATAGACACCGATAAACTTCAAGCTCACTGAAATATGAAATGGTGTGAATAACTCCAATTATTTTGAGGTCATTAGAAAAATCCTACAAACTCCTCCCTTCTCCAGTGTGCTTTGTCAGAAATACAACGAGGTTTTGAATTCAGTTGTTACTATTACTCTATGCAATCAGAAGAAAGAAGTTTAAAAGCTATTATTCAATATCGAAGAAGAATTTCTTTGGGTGGCAAACGTCACCACGCCCAGGGACGGCGGGTGCCATCCAGCAGCACAGCCGGGACCGGGCTGCAAGCGGGACGTCACTATCAGCCAGGCTGCTGAAACGCCACGACTTGCTCGCCCGCCGTTCCGGCTCTACGCAGCCCAAGGGCTACGGTTTTGTCTCATCAAATTTATACTGGATCTGGGGAACAGCTTTTCATTCTGTAACGTTCCTCTGAAGTTCTGGAGAACTTCAGAGACTGACTAGAACCGCTGGTGTATTTACTAATAACAGGGGAAAGATGAGAAGAGCCTCAGCTCCTCAGGTTAAAAAAAAAACAAACACAGAATTAAAATTCAGGCTATTACATACCTAAACTGCTTATTATTCTTATTTTGTAAATTAATTTTCAGTTCCATCTATAGCAGAAAGATTTGGCTTAGCCCACAATGGCAGTGTGTTAGGCTGCACTAGAGCTCCTCTCTCCTCCAAGCGTCACTGGAGTACTTGGAAGTTGCCCTTTTTGTTTTGAAACATTTGCGGTTTCATGCAAGAAATTAAGATTACAGGAAACTGCAGCAGCTGAACATCCATACGACTAAAGTATAGAATAATTTAGGTTGCAAAAGACCTTTAAGATCAAGTCCGTATACATAATTATATATAGTCCGTAATACACACTGTAGGTGTTAAGTTCCTTTACATTTAGGGAGTATTTTAACCAAAACTAAAATGTAACTTTTCAAGTTTGAAAAATAATTAATATCTTTACATTCAGTAGAATGAGCTTCACGCTTGAAACATCACATAGCAATGCAGCTAAAAATCATTTCTGAATGAAACGACAATCAGAAAAGTTTTATCCATTGCATTCGACTAATATTTCCCGAAAAGCCATGACCGATTAACCCAAGAGGAAACAGGCAGAATAGAAACACACTCACAATAATTCTGATAAAATGAATATTCCCACATGCTGTTACTTGCTGAATTCAATGGGACGGAGAAAAGTCAAGAATTTCTGTTTAGTTGAGTTTCGGCATTTAAAATTTATCTTTCTTTCCCTTCAGAGGTAGAAGATGTGCTAGAATTACACGTTCTCAGCTACTACCATCCAGCTCGGACAATGCTGCTTACCTATAAAGCAACTACATTAAAGAAAAAAGCCGCTCAAATATTTAAGTATTGTACATATGGTTTGCGGCTGGTGTTCTGGGTTGGTTTTTTTTTCTTTTTACATAGCATTTAAATACTACTTCTAATCCAATTTGCAACATCAAGAAAACCCTACAGCCTCAAACTGTGACGCATTTCACCTGCTCAGAGATCAGATGGCAACATTTCTTTGCCGTTTCTTTTTGACAGTAAATTAAAACGCAACGCAGCTATTGCCTTTTAATTTAGTCTTTCACTCAGGCAAACCGGTATGGCTTTTGCTGTATTATTTCTTCACATAGTGAATAAGCAGCTGATTGCAACATTTTGCTTTTCTCCAATGATGCATTGGGAAGAATATAAAGAGTCTCCACAAGGTGAGGAAGAGACTAAATTTTCAGAGAGATCAAAAAACATTACAGAAAAAAATTAAGCCCTCAGTTTTCAGACAAAGCAATGAACCTGCCATAGAACTTTCAATAAAATTAATGTTTGCTGGCAGTTTTAATATTTTCTCTTTTACATCATCACTGGCATTGTCAAACCCTGATGTTCCAGACAGCTCCACAGAAACCATGAGAATAGCCAGGGTTGGACAAAAATCTTCCTACCAAAACATTTTTTCTTTATAAAATTGAATTTTTGACTAAATACATTCCCTCTGCAAATAAGTACCGCTGCTTTTTTCAGAAATTCTATGTTTCAAAACATTAAGAAACTAGATGATGAAATTAAAATGTTCCATCCGTCATTTGGTTCACAGTAAAAATAATTTTCACACCCTAAGCTGCTTCATGGGAGCTACGTCTGGATTTCCCCCTGCACAAAAGCTCCTCTAGTATGAGACACATCTTCCCAAAACACACCCTAATAAAAAAATCTTGGGAATTCAATTATCAGGATACTGTCCATCACAATGAATTCCTATCCGTAAGTTTAGCTTAGAGACCAGTAGCATGAATCACCTATACTATAATTGTAAAGGGGCATTAAAGTAATATTGCCTCATTAAAACATTTCAGTGTTGCAGGATGAGGTTTTATTTTATTTTTCTAAGCTTTCTTGAAGAAAAATACCTTATCCCCCATATAAATATATTCAGCTACGAAAAAGCTCCTACATCTACTAGCTCTAAGAATCTGCACTTATTTCATTAAAAAAAAACCCTGCGTATGGGCGGGATGCGTGCGACCACGACAGCGGGCTGAGTTGGGACCCCAGGCACAGCGAGGTGGGACACGGCAAGGAGCAAAGGCGCAACACGGTTCTTCACCAACGCACCTCCTGGCTTTGAGGTTCTTTTGTTTCTTTGGTTCAAATTAAAAAAAAAAAAATCAATCACGCCCTTTTCAATGAACGACTAAATGGTATAACAGCCTTCTACTTGACATCATTAGTACCAACTTCTACATTTTCCTCACCAAATCAGTGCTGTGCATTTTGCTTGCGCTACCCACAGCACTCATTAAAGTTGAAGATTCGCTATTGCCATCCAGCAGGAGCTTGACAGGCTGGAGAGGTGGGCTCGTGCGAACGTCATGAAGTTCGACGAGGCCGAGTGCAAGGTCCTGCGCGTGGGTCGGGGCAATCCCAAGCACAAATACAGGCTGGGCGATGGGCGGACAGAGCAGCCT
>JANZLQ010000079.1:81022307-81103118 GCA_026212715.1 Elanus axillaris | reverse complement strand
GGTGTCGTTTGGGGGTTTTGCTGGTGGTGTTTTGGGTTGGTTTTTTTTTTTCCTCCCTGAGATCACAGCAAAACACAACGCTAGCAGTCTCACGATTGCAAGGAGCATTTTGGGAAGCCGGCGTCAGGTCATTAATGAAGCCTCCTGCCTTCCTCCCAGGGCGAATCAGGAGGTAATCTGGCACCACTGGCAGAAGAGCTTTTATTCAGATTCACACCTATGCTCTCGCAGACAGCACACCAAAAAAGAAAAGCTATTTCATCTTTGAGGATAACTATCCTCATTTTTTGTTATTTTTTTTTCCTTTAAGTAAGCGCATTATCAAATCTGGTTTGGGGCACAAACTGCAAATACACAGTCTTCCGGCTTTATTTTGTTGTCGACATGATTTGCAAGCACAGCACCAACAAACCAGCACAGGGCTGCCCTGCAGGCTTTGCCACAATTAGGGCTCTCCCTCCCCTCCGCTTTGCTTCCCCTCCTCTCTCCTAACACACTGACTTTGCCTTCTTGATACCGGGTGTATCACGAGTCATCTCTTTCCATAAGAAACCTCGGAGCATGCCGCGAGGAACAACACCTGCTTGCAACTGGGGAGTTTCAGCTCTCCTTCGCCTGCCTTTGCCGGTGTCCTCCAGGAACGCACACGGACCCTGCACCATGCCCCATCCTTGGAAAGCAGCAGCTCACTGCTGTACTGAACATAAGGAAGAAAATAAGTTTAAATTGCTGGTGTGTTCCCCAGGCACAGTGAAACAAGGGGTCAATTTTAATGAAAATATTTAAGTTATTATGGAATGCGAAAAAAAAAAAAGCTTCCATTTTTTCTTCATTGGGGTCTGGAAGGAAAGAGAAACCTGGTGATGTTCTGCCCGGTGCCACTGCGGGAGAGGAAACCCAGGGTCGGGTCACCCCAGCACTGATGAGAGTTTAACAACCCTCCCATATACCCCCTGAGGAGCCTTCAGCATTTCGACCAGAGCCCAATTATTTTCTAACTGATCTACAGAGAGTTTTACCAAAGATCAACATTATTGCAGCTAAAAGCTTGTTTTCCATAATATTTTCTTATAAAGTCACTATCAAAAAATGCAAAGCATCACCTATCAAAATAAATCTGAAGTCCAGGTTCAAAATCCCTAATGAAATTATTTCTAAAAGATCACCTCTCCAAGAGGCATGTATTACACCCTGCCGAAACGGTGACCAGATTTCACCGCTGTTCACCCCAGTTTCTCAAGTTAAGCAGTAAATAAGCAAACAAACAAAAAAACCCCAAACACAACTCCTACTGCTTCACCTCCTTTTTCTTGGACTTCACACAGAAAATGCTGCTTCCCGACATCGCTCTCTCCCTGCCCAGAAATCAGCTGTGAATTCAAAAGGTAGCCAGGATTGGTACAACACGCTGTGCTAAAAAATTACTGGCTTGTTCATAAGGCGCCGCGGTACTCTCCCGTACTCACACACCTCCAAACAGCCCGTGTTTGTGTTATACCGGCCAATAACACATGGCAAAAAAAAAAAAAAAACCCAACCACCCTCATACCCTCCGAGAAACAGACTTCATAAAATTAATTTTGCATCTCGTTGCCTACTACACCACTGCACTTTGGACTCGTTTATCTCAGCGATGCCAAATTACTCAGCACTTAATGAAAATTGCAAACTTTTTTTTAAAAAAGCAATACACTAAACATAGAGAAGTAGTTTTGCACTCAAAGCCGTCACTGAAGTAAGACGAACTTTACACCGTAAAGGTCTCTACTGGATTTCCCACTTTGAAATGTTCTTCTTTGGAAATATCTTATTATTTGTGCTCCACAGCGACTCAAAGCTTTAACCATCCGTCGGAAACATTGGTGCTGGGTGCTGCACACAGAGGGAAAAAAACATTCATCCCAAAGACAAGCACCATCGGTGGCCTGTAGGGAAACACTGCTTCTCTGGTGCACACAGGGACCTAAGAGGACGCTCGGCATTTATTTCAGATTTACCACCCGAAAGAGTTACTTCCTTCCGCGGCGTGGCTATCGGCTTCTTTTAAACCAGCTGCCACGGTAATGCATGAGCTTTTGCAGCTCCTGGAGCAGCTGGGAGCTAGGAGAAGTCAGGTTGTGTTCTCTGCTCCTGCAACCACCTGTTTCACCAGCAACGAGCGGCATTTCCAGCAGCAAGGGTCGCACCAAGCTGTTTTACCAGCCGCAAGTTCAGAGCAACGTCCCACGGTCCAGCCTGCGCAGGTCCCATCCCACCCAGCCAACTCCAGGTCTCGCGTCCCTTCGTGGCGACAACACCGAGGAGCAAATTAAATCCTACTCTCAGGACTGAAGTCATTCCACCATCTCCACCGCGTCCCACGGAGCGACACGTGACGCCGCATCGCTACCGTGAGCGGTTTACGTGCGCGTAACAGAAAGGACTCCCGCTTAGCTTCGCACTCTTGAAGTACGTAGAAAGGACTGAACATTTATTTTTGTCACTGAAGTTGCAACTCCCAACTTTAATAAAGAGCACGGCTGCTTAGTCAGAACGTATTATTTCTACAGAACCACTTAATCATGAAGAAAGAGGCGCTTCAAAAATAGCACCAATATAAAGGCTTTCTTTGTTGACAAAGTACTTTTGTTTGCAGCGCAGAAAATACAGTCAGTAAACAAATTTAAACCAAATTTCAACCTTTGGCAGCTCCCTTCTAGCTTTGCATTTTCTTTTTAGATACTGAAGACCTCACCCTTTTACCAGGCTTCTGCCTTCATCGGGTATTCATGCAAAAGAACATCATTGTATGGGACGTCATGACATAGGTTCTTGCTTATCTCAAGAGCAGGATTTTTAAAACCAGGATTTTTGTCCGCGTGGCCTGAAAAGAAGGAAACATCCCTTACTAACAATTCCTTCCATTCCTTTAAGGTTTCCTTTGTCCTACTCCCGAGAATTTTTTCGTCTTCCAAACAGAAGCACCTTGCTGGGGCAAAGCAAGTCCATATCCAGCGGATTTTTCTTGCACCAGTAAGCAGAGGCTGTTGAAGCGTTTCCTACTCGTAGATACAAGAATTTACCCCCCGGGAAAAGGAAACCCAGGAAAACGTGCCTTTGCTCCGTCATTTCAGGAAAGCTTGAAGGAGCGACACACAGATTCCAGCATCAGCTCCCACGCAGACCCTCCTCTGCCATCACCACCCTGGAGAGCAAGAGAGTCCCACACAACATAAAAATTCGGACAAGCCCACGGCAATACCGGCGGCATTCCTGCGGTGTCCCAGCGGAGCTCGCTCTCCACCAACTGCCTTCCTCCGGCACCGCGGTGGACAGGCTTCCGCCTGCCCTTGCTGCTCAAGCACCCCACCTCAGGCATCGCCTTGGATTTTTAGCCCACTCGCCATCGGCTCCGCCTGGAGGGTTGTCCTTGGATCCATGCTCCAGAGCGCAAATTTTAGGCTCTAGGATCATTAAGCCGCAACACCAATTGCTAGGTCATTTTCTGCCATAAAATTAAGCCATCTAGAGAGCCAGCTTTAACTGGGTCCTCTTAAAATAAATTGTTTCTCACCATATACCCTTTCTGGCCTCTTGCTTTCATCCTCCTGATATTCATGGTTTACTGGCTCGTTTTAATCACAGCCAAACGAAACCCTGTTGATACGATAGCTGTGAACAGGGGACTGCCAGGCTAGGAAGCGCTCAGTCCTGCCTGACATCATTTTTATTTGCCTGGACGTTCTTTGCTGTAATGTCTCCCGCAGTAAAGTGGAGCCCATCCCGCAGTATAGAAGGAAAACTCAGCGTCTGAAAAGTACGTAACGGACAGGCTCACAGGCTGAATCCGATTCCAGAAGCTGCATCCAGAAATAATAAAGGCGGGAGACACATAGAAGTTCAGGCTACAACTTCAGAGGCTTAGAGAAAACATTTCAAACGGAGACGGGAAGAAGAGGAAAATCATTTTTAAAGTTTCTTTTCCATAAGAGAATTTGGCCAAATTGCTGGTCACTTCCAATAGCATCGAATAGCATTTCCAGTGAGTCTCAGAAAGCAGCAAGAGGAAAGACAGATTGCAATGGAAATAAATTCATTTCAGTCAGCTACGGATGCTGCCGCTACTGTTTTTCACAAAATAAAAAAATTTGATGTTTGATCACAGGGTAACATGCCAATGAAAAAAATACCTACACTCGCCAAGCAAAACAGCTACTCGTTAGTTCTGGTCCAGATTTAAAGAAATAGCTTCTGGAAACAGGAACTTGAAGGGAAGCTTCATTTTCTTTCCTGCTCTCCCTTAAAATCAATTATTTCTAGTCTTACCAACTGTGGAAAAAGCTGAAACAAGTGCATTTCCAATTCCAAAGCCAGACAACACATAAAAAGCGTTCAACCAGATTTCATATTTTAAAGCCAATTTCATAGCTTTTTGCTGTCCAGCCAATGATGGCTCACGGCTTAATGCCCGAGGAAAGCCCCACGGGAGGAGCTACGTGCTATTTGCACCCAGGTCAACCCACATTTTGTGTTCAGACCGCAGACAGCTGCAAACTTCCCTGTCTGATGGGACGTTCCCGGGAACACCTTATGTATTTTAAAGACTTCAAGTGTTTGCCTTCCAAATACCTAAAGGCGTGATAGGGCACACACCTTCCATTCCTTAAGGACTCCGCTCATGCACGCTATCTGGATAAAGCTGGGCAAACGAAAGAGTCAAGCAAACGACTTCGGTCCCTACTCTGCCTCCCAAACATAGCTACAATATCCCGTCTTCCACAATTCAGTTCAGAAACCCAGATCAAATCCATTGGGTAGATCTGGCTAGAGAGCAGCCCGGACGTCGCGATTACTTTCCTCTACTCAACAAGTCCGTGTCCTTAATACCTACAAGCACGCGACAGGTCTTACCCTCCGAGAACTCGATTTCACCTGGCCTGGCCTTCCAGGACACGGCTCCCCACCCCAAGCTACCACATATTTTGGGGCAGAATCCTTTTAGACCTCAACCGCTTCATTTTTCTCTGCTTGAGCAGAGACCAAGCCTCAACGACCCCTCGTCCAGCGCCGAAGCTGGAGTCGTTCCCTCCACACGCCTCGGCGGCTAAAACTGCATTGCAAAGCGCAGCGTAACGTAAAGGTGGCTGGTTGGCTTTAAACGAGCTAAAGAGGGAAATAAAGCGAGAAAAACAAACCAGGCTGAACCTGAAACATCCCTGCTGCACTTCTGATTTCATTACTTACTCTATAACCCGAGGCACGATTCTCTCCCTTCATTTTTCTTCTCGAAGATCTGACTGGTAACCATAGTCACTAACACCAAAAAAGTGACTCAAAAATGATGCGTTCAAAGTTTTCTGCGAGATCGCAAGCACGGGGCTGAGGAAGAGAGGCGATGTCCGTTTCACAGTCCCTAGTTAATTTAGATCTGGCCAAACATATTATTTTCTAAATGCGTGAAAGATTCATTTCTGACTTAAGATCTCGGATGCCAGACGCCAGCCCAGGTGAGCTTTTAGGACTGAATTATAAACCCATGAAAACAGAGTTTATAATGGAAATGCTGACAGACTCTCGGCTACAGCTACACTAGTGGGAACCACTGTAGTAAAATGAATGCAATCACTCACCTCGTTTCACCAGATTTTATTGCCGTAGAGAAAATTAAGGAACTTAACATCTTGCTCTCCACTAAATTGCTTTTTCTTCCCCAGACTTTTTGGTGTGCCCTTTGTGATACCACTTACTTGTAAACATCCTCATTTTTGTCCGTGTATTAAAACACATGCATTTAGCAGCTTAAATTAGGATTTCTCTCTCTATAGTGTTTAACTTCGAATCTGGCCACTTTATTCTGAATCTTATTCAAATTAAAGCAGGGCTATTATGCAAGGCACAAAAGTTCAAATTGAGTAAAATCTGGGCAGGATTTTCTTTTTTGCATGAAAACAACAGCATAATAAATGCTAATCATTATAATCTTCTCAAAGTGAAAGCTTTTCAAGAGTATTTTTGCATTTACGAATATAAAGCATGCTTCCAATTTACATTCTAAAGGTTTGCATAGAATCGGAGATTAGCGATAGAAGAGACCTATACGTCAGCCCTTCAATTCCCTGTCAGTACTGGATTGGATCATCTGCTGGTAAATATGGAATAAGAAGGTTTAAGTGTTATATGTTTTAGCTTGTATACCCATAATCACCCGACATCAATCACAGCACGCAGGGAAATTTGGAAACCTACGTACCCGTACTGCTGCACGTCAATCAAGTCCCAAACCAGCCCATGCATCAACTACTTCTCTTGGTCAGACATGGGCACCAACTAGGGTAGAGCAACTCGACCTCTTTTAATTCAATTGCTTGGAGGATGTTTTATGGAACCTGAAGACTGACCCAGCTAATTTAAATCCCCCGCCCCAGTGACATGGTGGCATCACAACTGACCTATTTCTCATTTGCCCAACAGAGGTCATCAAGGACAAATGAGAGGGTTGTAAACAGCTTCTCTCATCTTATTAAACATCACTTCAGAAACGTGTATAGATTTCGAGTAAGCAAGGTCAAGAAACCATTAGAAAGGTTAAATTGGAAACAAGAGAGCACGCAAGGTGGTCACAAGATTGTTCCAAGTCAGAAAATTAAATTAACCCAAAGCAATCCCTGAAGGTGACTACATCTTCATTACTTTTATTAGGGAAAAAGTAAAATCAAGAAATAGGGGAAGACCTACTGAAAGAAAAGATGCAAAGCACGAGCTACCCAGAAAGCCCGGCCACTTCTGAACCCCCCGCCTCCACCTGATCATGTTCGTTCAATGTTTCACGTTCGCTTTTCACGAGCGGTTGCTGCAGTTTTACCACTAGGGATGTCAGCATAAAGCAAACAAATCAGACGGAGAGACATTTTAAAATCTGCTGCATTTGTATTTATCCTGAAATGCATTGCACACTCATCCAAAACAGGGATCGGAAGAATACCGCAGGCAAAATAGCACTTAGACATCTAAAGAATACGCTTACTCAGAACTTGGTCAGCTAAACTAGAACGAGCGTGAGCCAAAAACACTCTGCAGGACCCACTTAAGCAAATGAAGTGGTATAAATGACTAAGTTGTCACTAAAAAAAAATGTACTTTAGTACCTGAAATGATACTGCTGAGTATATCCCAAAGCTTTTCTGCTCTGGCTGACCCAGCTCTCTGAACACTTAGGAGTTTATGCTCCTTCAGATAACCAAAATTCACAGAACCACCCTGTTTTCCAGGCACGCAAGGAACCATCTGACAGCTCCGACGTGCTCCACAGTCACTTTCCTTATAAACGTGTAAAAATGGGCCCCAGCCTAAGCTCTTGCAAACGAGCGTTTTTGGCTGGACTGTGCCGCAGTTTCAGAGGAAGGAGAACAGAATTATTCTCCGGGAGAACGGGTGGAATGAATTCACACCCCTCCACCAAAACGGGCCTGAAACTCAAGTCTCCCACTTCATTTGCAAGAACTTCAACAAAATAAACACAGCTACTTCTTCCTCCAGTGATGCAGTAACAAGAATAATCATTCCACCCGTGCCCAGGATTGGGGTATTTTAAGTACAGAAAGTAGTTTCCAGCTCCGGTGCCCAGAAAAGGAAGGAGATGGGACGGCAGACACATTCCTCCTCAGCGGACGTTGGCATTCAGCACACCAGCTCCTACAAATCTCACTCTTTGGCGTTTAATTCTCCCCGTTCGCTGTAAATGACACTTAGGATCCAATTTATCATTATAAAGGCTATTCTGAGAGTCGGGTCCCTAACGTTCGGGATATGCAGGGTGAGCAACTCAAGTCTAGGCTCACTGTGAACTCCAGGTGTTATATCCAAGTACCCCAAAGTACACGACACCAAGTTTGAAATATAAGTACCAAATTACACTGAACTGCTCGTGGTTAAGAAAATAGCACATTTCAGCAAACATAGCCAAAGCTTTTCCAAAGAAATAGCTCTTTGTTCTTCTATAATCTTATAAGATAAATACAGCTGTAAAATTATCCATTTTTACTGGCTTTCCTCTCTAGGCTTTTCTCAGGGAAAAAGTCCTCATTGTGTATTCTATATTAGACATGCATGCAAGATGTCTACATTTTAACCCCTGTAAGAAAGAATTGCGCTACACATCACCTAGAAGCACAGTTTCAAGAACCTTCCCGTAACATATATTGTTGAAGTATATGCAAGTATCCTTCCCTTCTTTCCTGCTACCTTGTGCCGTAAGGCACTAACGATGCTGCTGTTGGATAAGCTCGTATCATCTGGACATTTAACTAAGCAATAAAACCAGTAAGATATCGGGGAAGATGATGTATGTCAGTTTAAATCAGGTTTATTTAGTCCAGAAAAAAATAAGAGTAAGGATGAGGAGCCTGAGCAAGAGATTCAACAAATTTTTAATGCGTTCGGTCGTAATTAAAGAAATTCTGATCCCTCCGTCATTCTTGGTCATAAATAGAAAGATTAGATCAGGTTCCTTAATATTAGAGAAGATGTAGGTTGGACAGTTCGTGTACTGAAACAAAATCAGGCTGCATAAGGCTGTCGATTGCTCCACTGTCCTTTCGAGTGCTGTAATACCCGGAGCGCTGTACGGAAGGGCGAAGGCAGCTCCTCCAGCTTTTGGTGCCCATCACTTCTCCCACAGCCAGCCCCATCCTGCCCGCAGGGACAAGGCATACTGGGACTACCCGCCTCGCAGTAAGTGTCGAGGGAAGAAAAGCAGATGAAGATCTCCTTTTCCACTAAGAAATAAGAGGCACCCAGCTCCTGCGGGGTGTCAGGGCTGAGCAGACGCGCACAGGGCGGAGCAACCAGACACCGAGGAAACACTGAGGTCAAAACTGCTGTAACTTTGGGCTTTAATTGCCTCCATGGTCAGACAGCGGCTGAGCAGAAACTTCAGGGCAGCAGATTTAAATGTCAGCATCTAGATCGAAACAAGCTTCCCTGCATTTCCTATTTTTTTTTTTCCATCTCTTCCTTATTTATTTTTATTTATTAGTATTGTTTCCAATAGCATTATTTCCATTTCTGCGAGATATGCTGTAACAATAGGCTGACAAGTACATCTAAAGCACTTGTATCTCACACCAAGACAGGCTCATAGAGCACACAGGAGGGGGACTTAGAGCCCTGCAAATTCAAGCATGAGCATCGCTACTTCCAGAGAACAACAAAAAAAGACTATAAAGAAGAGAAATTTCAAACAAGAATTTTGCATGTAAAAAAAAAAAAAAAGGAAAATCCTTTTTGCCAAAAACTAGCAAGACCAGAGCCCCTGAAAATGCAGATTATACACCTGGAGGCAAGGCAGGCCAGAGGCACGACCGGCAGCGCGGTCAGTTTGAGCACGGCTGCCCGGCAGCAAAGGAAAGGGAGAAGAAACGCTCCTAAATGAAAACTACCTCCGAAAGACTGAACTTGAAGCTGACAGCGCCGGGAACTAAATGCAGGTAGGTCCTTCGTCACTCGGATGACTGCCACTGGGAGATGGACTGAGGGAGGAGAAGAGGAGACACTAAAAAAAGCAGCAAAAAGGTTTTCGGCAAGTGTCGGCCAAGCAACGGGGCCCGGGAAGGTGAGAATCACAACGGCTTGCTTTCTCTCTAAAATGACTGCATCGGTTCTTACGTGTTCTGCCGCAGCAGCCCCAGGAACACGAGCAATTTGAAAGGTACTTTTATATCAGGAAAAAAACCCAACACCAACCCAAAAGTCAGTTTATACCCCAAAAGAACCTACAAGTCAAGCATTCGTTTTTTAGGCTTAGACGATTATACCCCATCAGCACCTTTGTCCTGCGCAATAAAGGACAAAGCGATGACACCACGAAAACAGGTTTAATTTCTAGAAGAAACATCCTGACAGATCTATTAGGCAGGAGGACACAGTCCCAAGGGAGGCTGTAAGAATCTTATCACTTCGGGCTTTGTAAAACCAGAGCAGGCAGACGATCAGCAAACAGGGTGCAGGAACAAGCCTCTCCTGGAAGGTAAACCGGCCAGATGATCTACAGGCCGATGGCCATCTCCAGTGCCTATGATCTATTACACCCCATTATTTTAATTCACTGAAACTGCATGCCCTCCCTAACCAAGGCTGCTCCTTTTTCAATCCAATCTCCTCAGTTCGGTCTAAGTAAATCTCTGCCAGGCAGTAAAAACAAAAGCAAAACCTTTTTCCTAAATGAAATTTGCTAATTAAAGCCACATTTCTATGCAGCGCAGGGATAGGAAGAGCAGGCATTGCAGTGGCAGGCATTCCTGCTGAGCACTGCTCAACGGCCCAACACGAGAAGGGAATATGGCGCAGAAAAGACACCATTTCTGTTGTCACCCTGCACCCAAATAAAAAACTAGCATTACACAGAAATGCATTCTCAAATACTTTCTTACTCTCAAATGTTGCTCTCCTACAGGTGGACAAAGCCATTAAACTGAAAATGAAGAAAAAAACCAGCGTGTTCACATGAAATTTCCTAACTTTCGCTACTGATTTTCAGACTTCCATTATTATGAGCAAAACAACTTCTCGCTTACCGATGCCCATTTAAAAGAATTACAAAGGTCCCATTTTATCCTCGCTATTTAGGTGTCGCAAGTACCAGCAATCCTGCCATTAAAAACGTGAACGCGTGGGATCGCAAAAAGGCAGGCGATCCCCTCGCAGGGCTGCTGCCGTCAGCTCTTCGCCGCCTGTACTGCAGAAGCTTGCAGAAGAGCAGCCAGCAGGAATAAAGGCACATCCACAATCCACACCGTGCAATCGAGAGACACCAAGGACGAGCCCTGAACAACAGCCTTGGTCTTGGAAGAAGGCCGCACATTCCATACAACGTGGAATAAAAAACTTCCTCCTGCCTAACGATGCCTCCTGCTTCAATTGGAAAAGTTAAGCGACAGAGATGGCTGGCAGAGCAAGGGAGGAAGGTGAAGCCACGAGACAGTACTAAGCGACAGAAGAAATACCATTTCAGAGCGCTTGCTTCAGCACCGTCTCAGCACTCCGATGTCTTACTGCAAAAGAGGGTGTTCAAGGCGGACTGCAGCACATGGACAGATGCAAAATACACGCCGTTACAGTTTAATCTTGCAGAAAGAACAGCACTGTTGATGTCCAGCCACCTCCTGGGTGCTGTAATCCCTGGCTACGCAACGTCCCAGCGGCACAGCTCAGAGGGAAGAGCTGCCCAAGCCAAGTCAAGACAGCACACTACGCACCTGGAGAGGCAAATCAGGATGAAACATGGTGTTTCGCTTGCACCGATGCAACCTTGCTGAATACCCACCGCTCCGCTAGAAGTGGAAAGTAACCCCATGAAATAATAAGCTTGGCTCAAAGCAGCCGTACCTAGCACCGAGTCTCTGCTCAGTCCTCGGAGGGAAGGAGAGGGGAACGCAGAACAGAGCCTGGATGCTTCCGAATCCAGAGGCACCTTTGCTGGAGTGAGAGAACGGGAGCCAGCGCCTGGGTACGCCTCTGCCCACCGCCTCGGGCATCCCAGAGGACTTGCAGCATTAACGCAGATGAACAGAGAGCTTCTTCGCTTTGCGTTAAATATAATTATTCCTCCTCTTGACAGAAAGCGCACCCAAGAGCGACACACATGGATACATGTCAAGAGACACGTGGCTGGAGCCATCCTCGGGAGTCTGCTGCTCCCGAGTCACTCACTACGGTAATTTTAAAGTCAGCAACAAAAGTAAAATTAAAAGCTGATGAAAGTGTTTATGCTAATTACTGTGGTGGCGTTCAGGTACTTAAACATAAGTACAAATATTAGCAGAGATATATCTTCAGACACGGCCTACTTCTTGACTTGCTCTTCTAAAACTAGTGGAACATTACGGTGGAACACTGTGGTGGAGCTGTTCCCAGTTCACACCGGTGGGGATCAGGTCAGTCTGCTTAATGGGAAGGTACAGTGTTCGAAAGGTTGATTTCCTGTGGAAATGAAAAAAAAAAAAACACCCAGGAAAACAAATGAAGAGTAAGGAGGATGTACAGAGAGTTGGAACAGAGAAATAAGTGAAAGCCAGAATTGCGTGTAAATTGAACACCGTAAGGGCCATCACAGATGGGCTTCTCTTCGCCCTCAGCTCCAAGGGACCCCTAAGTCACTGGATTCTGAGCACATTTGAAGAGACTTCTAATAATGATTTATAGCAAAATAAAATACCTAAGTAACTGCAAGATTTTTGTTACCTTTAAATATTTAAGTAGCATGTTTAAAGTGAAGAGTAAACAAATTATCTGATTAGTTGTACTGTACCTAGACTGTACCGTACCTAAATAATACCTAAATAACAGCCAAAATAATGCTCAGCCTTCCCTACTTCTTGCCTTTTGGGCCCGCATTCTATCTTATTGTTCACCCAACAGGCTTTGATGACTGGCTCCAAATACTCCAAAGCTTCTTTATTCCTTCCGCCTGTTCAGAAGGAAGAATTTGGTCTTTTAAGTGACGGGGCAGAAGTTGGCTGCCACACTTCCCTTGGCGCTAAAAGTCAGTAGATCTCCATCAGGAAAAGCTGGGAATTCTCTCGAAAGCCACTTGGTGCCTAGTGGTAACTGGGGTTATCAAGAACAGCCAGTCACCAGAAGGAGCCAGTTACTTATTCCCAAGTTTTCGCGGCAGTGGATAGTTGAGATCCGAGTGTTCTGATACTCAACGGTCAATCAAGGACTGAAGCAATACAGGCGGGAACATCTTGCCTTCTTCCATCGGTGAGAGTTACTCCCGAGGAAGTGAAAGCATCGCCTACAGCTCCTGTCCTGCAACGAGAGATCCCACCACAGATCAGCAGGGAAAAGTAGAGCGACCGGCAGCAGCTCTGTATATGAGGCACCTAGAGGAGCCACTTAACTTCCGTAAGATTGCAAGATTAAAGGTGGGACAAACGCATAGAGGAATTAAAGATGCAACTCCAAGCCTGTCGCACAAGAGTGGTCATGCAGAACAGAAACACGTTGAAAACTACTGTTAAAAACAACAACTCAGCGATCATATCAAAAGGACAACTACCTTACTAGATATTGTGGACATTTTGTTTGGGTCTTTTTGGTTGCTTATCTCCCCACAGCCCCATTTACATCAGAGAAAGTAGGTGCATCTTATGCAGAAGACGGTGGAAAAATACCGGGACCAAAACAGAGCAGCATGCAAAGAGTCAAATATTTACCCGATTTCCTGATATTTCCTTTCGCATTTCTGATCTGGTTTTAAATACAAATGTGCTAATGAGCTTTAACGGCATGGTAGGGTATACGATTGTGCAGGAGGACCTTACAAATACAACAAAGGAACATTAAGCAGTCATAGCATGGAGCGAGCACTCGGAAATCGTCCGTTCCATTAAGCAAAAAGACTATTAAGCACTATAGGTCATCGAGTGATGTAAAAAGCAGTCCCACAGGCATATATTACTATGGCATGTAACAAAAGGAAGAGAAAAAATCTAAACTGACGAGCTAGTCCTTAAACACTGGGCTTAACCAATTCCTGATAGAGTCCCAAAAGTAGTGCCCTATCGCACCAGTACGCACTGTGTCCGCTCTCCGTATTCATGCAAAATACAACTATAGAAAGGCAGATTAGAAAAACCTGTTGGCCAAAAGTTCACAAGCGTCGATCTGTTTTGCCAAATTCACTGTCAAGGGGTAATACTTGTAATCTAAGTTCTCCAGCTATAATGTCTGTTCTACAGAGTTAGTAAGACTTGTCTTTTTTTCTTTTAATTTTGCTATTCATGAAGAAAATCAATTTCTGGAGCTCCAAAATGAGCTTAGGAGGCACGTGGAGTTTGGTTTAGACTTGTTCACTACTTTTATTATGGTTTATAAATTCACATTAGTCTAAAATGTCCTGTGATTAGGAATCAAAAAAAAAACACGTAGGAATAAAAAAAGGATTAAGTCAATATCGGCTACTTTTAGTCATTATAAATCAAGTTATACCTCCCAAATGGTTAATTTCTGAAAGTAATTTTTTTTTTCCTTTATAAAAAAAAGTGTTGTAGATCCAGGGAATGAAATACACACCGCTTCAGACCATGTCTGGCTTACTCTGTCCAATACAGCATTTCCTAGATTTTAGCATAGCAGGTTTCCTGCGTTTATCTCTTATAAGTGATACCTCCTCGGGTCGCTCCGAATGATTCGTTTCCATCCTTAGTTCATCAAAATCCAAAAATGCTGCTAGGCAATAGCATCTAATATTATAGTTCAGAATGTCTTCACCATTCTGCGTGCCCTGAAATAGATCTTTTAGCGTTATCAGTGGATTTACAGTATTCGAAAAATAATTTAGGAAAACAATGAAGCTGTAACACTAAGTCAGGACTGAAATTTCTTCACACCTGCAGGATTTTAACCTTGGGTTCAAGAGCTGTCCTAGCAACTAGTCTTCTGGTCCCTGAAGGCTGGCAGAGCTGCCACCGATGCTGCACAAGGTGCAATCACAATAAATACTGTAATTCTGAAGTCCACTTACCTTGGCTCTTTGCAACCTGCTGGTGTTCTGCCCAGACCAAGTGCATCGCAAAGTTTTGATTTTTCCCAGCACCATTATAAAATGCTCCCTGGATTCTTTTTTTAATTCTTTTTAATACTGATGAAGCAACCTGATAAAAAACTGTGGCATGAGCAGCAGCCTCCCATTCAAAGATGAGGGACACACCGGTGCCAAACGCCGTTTAATACTATTTTTAAGTCATTTAAAGCTCTTGAAATAAGTTGTTGCCTGGCTGACAGGTTTATGGGAGCATATGGGCTGACTTACAGCTGAAGGAGAAATGCGACAAACGTTTTTTATTTGTTCCGTGGTACTCGCTCAAGACCTAGCTTAGTCCCAGAATAAACGTGGTCACAAGAGCGGTTTGAGAATTCCCCTCTTCCTTCCTTGGATATAAACCTTCACTACAACCAGAAAGTTCCTTCCGCAGCAAAAGAGAAGTCTAGCGAGACCGTACGTGAGGTACCATCTTGGGCCACCTGCCATAACCCCCCCATTGAAACTTCTTCACAAAATTCAGCCTTTCAGGATCCCAAAGGGCAACGCTAGCCAGCTGCACTGTTCCACTGACTTCACCAGATAGGAAAGATTTTCAACTTCTTTGCAAAGCAGATCTTAACTATTCTTCTAGGGGGTGGTTTGTCGTGGTTTGGGTTTTTTCCCCCCTCCGTCCTCCAAAACAACCACTGATTTCAGCCAGGACTGAATCAGTGGCAATATACCCAAGGAATGAAGTGCTTAAGGAAGTCAAAGTTCCTGAAGCAAAAAACCTAAAAGGCACTGAAATGTCCAAATGCTACACTCCTGACTCAAGAATTGACTGACACACAGCCCACATTGACAACCGACAGAGTATTCAGGTGAACTACATGGATACACACTGTTCCTGTAGTCTCCAGACATCTGCTGCGGGCGATCACCAAAGCGAGAGCGTTGCTCTAAATGGATCTACGGGTGGGATGTAACTTATCCGTCGTCCGGTTGGTTGTTTGGCGTTCGTTTGTTGTCGGGATTTTTGGGGGGGGTTTGGAGGGGGTGGTGGTGTTTGGGTTTTGGTTTGGTTTTTAAAGACAAAATAAATAGTTTTCAGTATAAATCATTTTCTAGTTATAAATCATCACAACCACACAAAAAGAATTCCTATCTCATCACGTCAGAGAGTTTGTCTTCACCAAGGGGCTGGATATTGAAGTGCAGGAATCTCCCTATAAAGCAACCCCGGATTCCACTTTTCACCACCAACATTTCAGATTACCAGTAAAGCCAAAACCTCTGAAGGACTGATCCTGCAAGAGTCTACAAATAGAGACACAAGGCAAGGTAGCGTGGCTTCTATCTGAAATCCTACCAATTACTAGAAATACCAATAATCAGCAGTCTGTTAAATTGGGAGCTTTAGCAAGATGCTGGAGAAGGAAGCAGCTCTTAGTTTCTCTCCAGTGCTCTCGTTTCCATTTCAGCCTGGAACACTTTTACAGCTGGAGCACGTCGGGGCCATAAGGACCCTTGAGAAGTTCTTGGAAACTGTATTTTCCCATACATGGCAGGCTTCACGCATAAAATTCCCAACTGATTAAAAACAGTTTTCATTTGCTACATTTTCTTTATTGAAAGCACTTTAAGCCGTGAATGTCTAAGGGGAAGGGCAATATACTTTCAGTACCCCTGAGCAGGCTGTTCCACGCAGAGTTGACTGTTACCTTTTAGCGGTGACTGCTTTATTGACTGTTAATGCTTTAAAAAGTGTGGTGAAATCACGTTCAGAGTCTTTACTGCGAGAAAGATATATGCCCCTTATGCATACCAGTGGTTTGGCAATTGTAACCTCCGAAGACATAAATGTTGATGTATTCTATGTTGCCAAACAGCACAGTAAGTACTTAAAATGCTGTGAACAGACCTACAGTTTAAAAGTGACACTACCTAAGATTAGATTGTAATTCAGTGAATGAATCTCTTCCTAAAACCTGCCTGAAATATTAAAGCTCACGATCCTTCCTTTAGAATCTCGCAAGAATGAAGCCTCGCACAGAAACGGGAGACTAAGGGAAACAGGGATATGTACTGTTGACGTGAACACAACCTTCCCCCCACCAGGACGGTGCAATCACACAAAACCACCACCATCTCCTTCGGAAGCGAGCATCGGGCTGTCCAGGAAAAAGGCTGTTTAGCAGCGATCCTTGCACATCATACAAGGGATCAGAAGGAGTCGGTTTTTAAGTGTTACAATACTAAACATAGCTCTATCCTATCCCGATCCTCATCTCCGTAAAAGAAGGCTTTTCTGAACATAGGAAGCTTATTTGCTTTGCCAAGCAATGATTAACACAACATACTGGAGTGGGAGACCTTCATTTCTCCTCTTGCCCTCTCTCCCTTACTCTGTCATGTTTCCATCTGCCAGTGCCTTAAGTCAATGATGTTCTGCCAACATTGCGCAGCGACTCCCTCAAAGAAAAATAAACAAAAACAACCCACCGCAAAAATTCTGCTCGCTCGGGATTGCATGTCCTTCAGAGAGCAAAACACCACTTCTGCTCGGAGAACTCGTTGCCAATTTTGAAAGCCATACACGTTCTATTCTGCCCTACAATATGAACCATTTTCACACAATGAAGAAAAAAATAACACCAAAAAATCAGAATCGCCAAGGTCAGAAGGCCCCTACAGAGATCACCAAAGTCCAGCGCCCTGCAGAAAGGTTGGTCTGGTTGGCGTTCAACTGGGTCTTGCGTCTCTCCAAGATGCAAACTCCGCAGCATGCCTGGGCAACCCTTCTCGCCGCGTCATCACCCTTATAGGAAACACACTTATGTTTAAATAAATACCCGATACTTCCGTTGGTGCACATTGCCTCTTGTCCTTTTCGCTGTCCTTCCAGTTAAGAAATCTCTATCAGTTCTTGCAGTTTCAGCCAAATTCTTCTCGAAGGGCGTAAGCCCCCCCCAAACCTGCCACGCAAAGCACAGTTCTTCCTCTGAAAAGCTCAAAATTACAGAGCTGGGTACAGCACAACAGGGAACACTCACATATGTGCGTTCACTTAAAAAGAATAATTGGAGTGATTTTATTAGTTAGTGGTTGCCAACAACCAAGATCAAGGCCAAATAACAACTTGAACTGGCAAAGAGCCTTTCTTGGCAAAGCATGGCTCTGCAGGCTGCCTCCAAAGGTGCCTTGATAACAGAATGAACAATTTCTTTACATCTGTGGGGCTCTCCATCCCTTTGGGGAGGAATCACACCAGAGGGGTACGTACACTGCTGAGGGTGTGAGGTTAAATGCCCAGAGATTCAGACAGAAAAGTGGTGGGGAAGAGACAGATTAGGAAAGAGCCGAGACTCTTATTACCTGTTTTAAGTCAGGTACCGTGAGAAAACACACCTTTTCTAGCTGGTAGAGCAGGGTTTGGAAGAGGAGACGTGATCTTTGGTTTAAGGGTCCTTAAGACTGGAAACGGCACCGAGTTCAGGAGGGAGACGGAGAGTCCAGCTGAGAAGACAGCTGCCTGGACTCCCCCCCAGTATAACCAGTGAGAATTTAGGAGGACACAGGACAGCAAAGAGTTGTAGAGCACCTGAAGCGAATTGAACTTCAGTTTTGTTCTACATCCCCACGTCGTTCAAAACGTAGCAGGAGAGCAAGACGGGGTAGCGCACAGACTAGATGCCCGAAGACCTGGAGAAAAGCGCATCTCCCCGAGGGGCTGCGCGAGCACAGCCAGGCGACGCTGAAAGCTCCAACACAACCTGCCTTTTAATTCTTCCTTAACGTAAACACAAGCTGCTCCTTCACATAACCGATGCACCTCAACAAGCTCATAGCTCACGTGTGCACTAAAGACCGTAAGGGTCAATCCTCTCCGCAGCGTAGCAGAGTATTTTATCCGCTTTTCCCAAGGTTACCAAGTTAGCACCTGCGGGTGGCTGCTCAACCCTTGCCAAGGCAGCCAGGGCATTCTTTAGCAGGTTGAAGTCAGAGCGATCAGCAACGCACAGTAGCTCCATCCTTACAAAGAGCAGAAACAAAAAGCATCCCCTTAGAATTGGCAAAATTCTTTAATAATGATCAGAAAGAAAATTATTCGGAACTCTAGCACATTCCAGTTGGTATCAGTCAGATTTTGGGTTCCTTTGTAGCTTTTATCTGAAGGACTTCCAAACATCTTTCTCCCCAATAATTAGATGATTGAGGACTCACTACATCTTTCCAGAGACTGATGAAGAGGCAAAAGACCCCTTTAAATCTTCAAACACCTTTCACAAAGGTATTTGTTAAGTCAGTGAGAAGCCCTAAGTGTTCTCAGATGCCTGGTAACCAACCTGTGTAGGTACAAGGCAGAAGGAAAACAAGTGCTTTAAAAGGAAATACAAAGAGACTGCCAATTCCAGTAAGCTGCATAATGAATTCCTGTCTATGAAAAAGTTCCTAAACCATAAAATTTGTACATTCAGTGCCCTACAGAAGTTTGGCGCTTTTTTTTGTGTGATCTTCAATTCATCAGAAAAGCAGTTAATTTCCAACTTCAGAGGTTTCAGCTTTTTGAAGACAATAAATATGCAGCAGATAACTCAAAGCAACAAAGAGGTGATTAGACATATTTAAACAAGAATAATACCTTGTCAGAAATAAATTACTGTCGCAGAAGTGTCATATATAGCTTTACTTCTTTTGAAGAGGGGAAAAAAGAAAACCCACAGCACTTGAAGTGCTTTTATGTACATTTTTTTCTTTAAAAAAAAAAAAGCAGCTGCTCACAAAGAATATTTCCAGCAACCCAAAAGGTAGGAATATTTCTCCCTACCTGCTACCATGACCTTAGCTGTCCGACTGATGATAGCTCCAATGCCTTCTACAGATGCTTCACACTGGTAGAGACCTTCATCTGGCTTGTGGTGCCTGGAGTGGACTATATTTTGTATCAAGAGTGATCCGTTGGCCAGCTGCTGCCTCCTTTCATCTACTGCCAGGTTTAAGAAGGCTGCATCTTTCTTCCATTTAATAACTGGGGCTCCTTGGTCTGATTCTGCTATGCAGTTCAACAGCACATTGCTTCCACGCATGGTGACAGCATCTGAAGGCTCAGTCAAGAACCTCAACGATGTAAAAGTCTTCATCTGTGTCCCTGAAATAGCAAAACCATAAAAGAAAAGGAGTAAATATTGGTTATACATTTCTGTGGAGGAAGAAACATACCATATTAGATACAGAGACTCGATATAAGGAGGTAGCACACAAGCCCCAGAGGCACCACAGATACGGCTGGCAAACACTGGAAGAGATTAAGCTATGTTTCTCTGCAAATTGTTAACGCGCACAAAAGAACCCCAGGCAAATTCTAATTTTGTCCCATCGCTACAAGAACGGTATTTGTAGATGAACAGATCCTTTGTACGTAAAACATGGAGACGAAGCAAAGCTAAAAATCTGTACACCCGAGTTGGAGGTCAGCATAAAACCACCATACCCCTCGAGATTTATTTGGAGAATTTAAGTGCTTACAGGACCCAACTCTGGCCACATGCACCGACAAGCGCGACACGCACAAAACCAGCTCCGGGCCTCGCTTTGTTCGCTGTTAGCAAGCAAGCGAGAGGAAAGCATGCAAGACTGCAGTCTGACCATCTATCAGACACAGTGCCAAGCCCTTAATTAAGGCTGGTAGATCATCTTCCACCTCGCCAGAAGAACGGCTCTCCTCAGCACCAACTAGTCCGGCCACCGCTCCCAGTAGGCGGCGAGAGAAACACCACGCCAGCACGTCCTTTGGATGGAGAAGAGGCAGGTGAGGTGCGGAGAGTGCCAACCCTCCGAGCCGCGCACCAACCCTGCCACAGCACTGGAGACCTGAGATTTCCACCAGCTGCGAGAACGCAGAGGCCAACTTCTGATGCGTCACTTGGGTAAGAGGACACCAACCCACTTTGTGTAGTTAGGGGATAGATCAGACCGTAAAGGCAGAGAGGGACGCTCTCGGAGCAGAGCTACAATATGAGGTCTGCTAAAGAGTAGAAAAATCATTAAAATGCTTGAGAACATGTGGATGCAGTTACACCAAAGGGCGCAGCTCAATAACCTAACGTGGTCCTTGTCCTCTATTGCATCGAGCATTTCCTAATAATTTATAAACAGGCAAAGCACATACAACTTGTATTTTCAGACGACAGAGCCTCCGCAAGTCTCGGTGACTAGACTTGAGAAAGTAGCAGAGCAGTTTCCACTATATCATGAGAAAATCAAAGTTTCTGACAGATCGCGGGCTCGCCGGTCCCACCTCGCCCAGGGGCAGCACCTCTGAGCTCTTCCAGGTTTAGCCGGAGCCCTCCGGTTCCCAGACAGACAGGCTGCTCCCCAGCCTCCCCAAACGCCACGTCAGCGATAGTGCTACTGTTCTGCGCTCCAGTGCGTGCAGAGTAGAGTTTTGAAACAGCTGCATGTGAACCCAAAGACTAGCTTTATTTTTTTCCTTCTTTGTCAAATGAGTCCTTTTACCTCATTAGAACGAATGAAAACAAAAACTTACACGATAAAACGATTCAAAAGCCTTTCAGTCCTAAGAAAAAGATTAATTATTTCTATTTTATCTCTCAAACCAAAGCTTTCTATGACTATATATATAGTAACGCATAAACAGCTACTTTGCATTTTCTTTATAGAAATAAATTTTATTGTCAAGTACTTAGTTCCGCCCGTACGCTAAGTGAAGTAGCTAGGTACCAGATTTTCCTTCAAAGCATACAAAGAAAAAAGTTGTGGCTTCAAAACATTAATAGAATCTAGCAAAGAAAAAAAGCAAGAGCTGGGAGACTCAACTTGAAGAGTATTTCAGACACGAAAGACAACAGCACCGTAAGAACTCCGAATAAAATATATTGTCTAATACCATCAAGAAGAGTAGCCAAATCCTGATTTTTCATCTGTCTTAATGCTCTGATTTCAGTTACTGGAGGAAGCACATCAGAATCAGGACTAAAAGCTGCACATTGGCAGAGGGCACTTCTGCCCCAGAACATGGCTAGTGTTATAGAGGTCTATTTAAAAACGCATCAAAGAGCAGTTATTTTAAAAACACATGTTCCTTTCCCTTCTCCCAAAGGCACTGCAGTTCGGTTTGTAAACCACGGTTTCTTGTTGGACATTTATTTATGTCACCAACACCTATAACAGTTTAGCGCAGCTGTTTATGACAGCATGTTAATGATTTTATGTGGCTATTATCACAAGTAAATAATCCACTTCTGCAGGAGAAATGGGGTTATGACAGCTTCCAGTGCAGCAAATGCAGAAGTTACAGAAGTTAAACAAAGATTAACTTTCTTTTCATGCAATTACCCTTACAGTTCAGTTGCCATTTCAGCTATTCACATCCTTTGCAAAAGTCATATTTAAGTTAAATTGCTTTACTACAAGGAACCTAACAGCTTGAAGAACCTGAAAAGCTTTCTGAATGTGAGGCAAATTCAAATCTTCTTGAAAATATTATTCCTGAAGATAGAAGTCATGGTGACATCTTAAAAACAGAAGAAAGTGACCATTAATTTTCAGAAGAGATTATTTGAAAGAGTAGGAATCTAACGGCCACGTTTTTGTAGTACGTAGGTGCTGAAGGAGAAAGGTAGAAAAGCACCTGAAAATCCCATTAATACCTATTTGCATATTTGAATTATTAGCTCAGTTTGGAAAGCCCAGCTGCAATGTTACACCTGAAGTCAGGGCAGCCTGGAGAGCTTTCCCAAGAACACGTCACCTTATTGCACCCTTGATTTGCACCAATTTTCTTCCCTAAATTCTTCCCCGAGCAGCAAACACGAAACCTGATTCCTCTAGACCAGTTTATAAGAAGGAACACGCTACACCTAATACATAGGCCTATTTCAGCACCTGAAAAAAAAAAAATGATCAAGTAATTCCACAACACAACCCGGGATAAACAAACTCAGCCTTTGTCGAATTAAGGGAGAGACAAATCCCCGACTTGATCAGACCAGACCACAGACACCTCCACACCTTCCTCCTACAGGCAAAAAACCAAGGGCTGTCACCTGAAGAAACAAAAGATCTACATATCAAATTCAGAGAAGGTCTAAGCTTTACGCACAGCAAGAAAGCGAACTCTGCCAGCACAGCTCAGGAAAAGCACCTTGAACACGCTCTAACCTGGCTGATGGCAATTTCAGTTGCTGTAGAGGACAAATGGCCCCAAGCCACAGCCCAATTTCTAGAAGCCTATTTCAACACGGTTTGCTTCAAAGAAAAAAAAAAAATCAACCCTCTTGCTTACCATTTCTTATCATTGGGGGGTTCTTTCCCGGGGAATACAATTTCTTCGTGAAGATTTCGGCATTTACTGCATATTCCCCGAGGACACTGCATACGTACGTGTGTACATACACACACGTACTCCGAAACAAAACCGAGCCTATGAAAATTCTTACGACACCGGGGGAAACACAAGCAAGCGCAACTTTGCCAGCAACTTTTCTTCACGGTACATTTACTTTGAGGCCCAAGTCAGGGTTCAGAAGCATTTCCCTGGATCCCTGTTCTCCTATGTAGTATCTATCCTATTTAAAAACGTCAGCATTTCAGCACGTGCTCACGCCTACGCCAACCACCACCCATGCCGCTGCTGCCCCGGGGTAAGCCCGCTGCAGAAACGGGGCAGAACAGCCCATACTTACGCTGCTCCTATAGATCCTTTGGGTCCCTACTGCCTAAAACGCCCATTGCTCTGAGAACAAGACCAAAACAACGCAAAGCTCCGGTTTTGGAGGTCTTACCTCCCAAGGCACTCGCTGCGCTTTCTCTTCCCATATTCTCCAGCAGCCCGAGCGTCATCTCCAAAACCCAGTGCCTCCACCTCTGCGTGGTGGAAATCCAGGGTGAAAAACCCCCAGTAGTTGCAACCAAGGAGGCAGGAGCAGCCTTTCAGCCTCCAGCCTGAATATCAGGCTCACGAAGCAGAGCCCGGCCAGCCAGCCGACTCTCCAGCTACCTATTGCGCAGCTTTTTAATAGCTGGAAATGCGGAGATGATGAAAAAAGTTCTTTAATTCTCTCTCCTAGTCCTTGGGCAACTTCTTTGCCACTGTGCGTAACAGTAAGCATCTCGTAGCTGAAACGGCTTGCAACTGTAAGCTACTTTGCCGTTTCCATAAGCAGGGTAGGAGACTCATTTTAAAACGGAGATGCTAAACCTACAATTTAATCCTTATTGCAATAGCTCAACTGAAGTGGAAGGCAAGGGGGGAGGGAAGAAATAAGGCAGCCAGGCAGGAGAAGAGGTGAAGAGCTCTTCCAAAGCTGGCCATAAAACAAGCCCATGTTTTCTTTTTCCACGTTTTGCTCTCAGGGGGAGTGGGGGTCTCCCTTTACCTGGCGTTTTTTGCTAACGCCTCGAATTTTTCACCTGCACTTACTCGCAATCCCTTAGAACTCCACGTTATTGAACAACTAAAAGAGGCCACAGCGATTAACAGTCACCAAATCGGAGAGAATGCACTTGTTCACATTCGCAGAGCCCTGGTTCGACGTTCCCCAGCCTGGTTTGCCAAAACTAACCTACACCCGTAGCAGTTAACGCTTTCTTACGAACGCACGGATCCCAGCGAGGACGTCCCTGCCTTCCCTGGGACTTGCTTCCACGGTCTTTGCCTCGCAGAGGCTTTAAAAGTCAGAACACGAGAGGGACGTGCTGCTACAGCTGCTTCATCCGGTACAGTAGATACACTCACCTTTTGCGTGCGTGCTCACACCGCTGTCGTTTGAGGTCCAGCACTTTCCTACTTGAAACGAACAAAGTAATTAAAAGTCCTGCAAAACCCGAGGCTGCCGAAACCAACGGGAGCAGGGCACCTTAGCGCTTCCTTCTCCCTCCGGCTACAGCGTGCACAGAAAAACAACAAATTTATGAGATCTATGGCTTAACTACAAACTCGAATGGAAGCATTGCAAAGATTAAACACCTCCTACGCAAAGCTACCGTGTCAGCTATTCCGAGCACATCCGTGTCATCAAACAAGCCTGTAGTGCTGCTTGGAGATCTGAAGCTCCGAGGTCAAGGAGAGGGCCCTTGGCAATAGCCCACATGTCCTTTAGCCAAATAAAGAAGAAAACTTGGAAGCTAAAAGACCCCATCCTCGGTCCCTTGCTGCTTTAGCAACCAAGGCATTACCCTGCGTGATGACCTGCTTTGTGATACCCGAGTAAAACTAATGGGCTTCTCGCCCTGACAGGTAACATCAGAGTAACTTCAAGGTTATCATTCTCCAGGCCGCAGAAGAAATTAACATTTAAAAGATGATCTCTGATGTGCTGCTTAATCAGTCCCTTGCTTTGAATCCTCCGCTTTCTGTTCCGGCTTTGTGAAACGTAATCTTCCAGGGTGGGTTTTTTTCCTTCATGTTCTGCATCAGTTGCTTCCATTATAGAGAGGGAAGAGATGTCACAGTTGCAAGAGCATTTGACCAGGCCACCCCTGGAGCTTTCTTCTTTTTCAAATAAACATTAAGAAATAAGACTTTTGCACGCAGACCGTTTGAAATCTGTGAATACAGAAATACCCCCCAGTCTAACTGAAATTTGGTAGCAGAGCACTGTAGCTGAACTAAGTCTATTACAATGAAGTGCATTTATGGACACTCAGAGTATACATTTTCTCAGAGGATTTTTTTTTTCCCCCCTTCATCTACAGAGCCTGCATAAATTAGCTTAATAGCCAGGCTAATAAGCATTTATTTGCATGCCTAGGTAATGCAGAATATACAGCAAAACTTGACACAGTTTTATCTGTTTGCAAAAAATACACTAATATGAAGCTTAGTATATATTAAAAGGAGAACTCCTGTTTTAATGTTTTTATCGTAACTTATGATGCGCCTTCTGGGGTGCTGAATGTTTCATTTCAGCTCTATGAAATTTCGAAAATCTAGCCTTGTGCCTGCATCCGATGTTCAAATGTGGAAATAAAAACTCCCGCTCCAAGAAACGTACAACGCAACACACAAGCGAGTGGTGCACGGAAGCGTTGTTCAATTTTCATATAAAAATGAATATATACTTTTTATCAGGACTTGATCATGATGTTCCAAACCACTGAATTTTTAAACGGTGCTATCACAGGATTTAAAACTGTACTAGAAGTGCTTGCAACAAAAATTCCATTATAACTCCTCCATGTTCAATGAATCATCAGGAGCGCATAGCGACTGGCTGTCTGATTTTGACTTTAAAGCTTTAGTCTGATAAAAAAGTAAGTTTTTTAGGTAATTTATTACTAAGGGTAGTGCCTCCACACCACAGTACCCCACTGCTTATATCCAGAGTGCTCAAAAGATCAGTTACAAAGAACTTTCCTGGGTGCCCTTGATGAGCAAGACCCAGAAAAAGGGCCACTGAGCAGATCCATCACCATTTCTGTCCCACGTTCAAGCCATCCCTCTAGCGTAAAAATCACAGTCACATAAAAAGAGTCAACGAACCCCTTATCAAACCGGACAAGCTGAGTTTCGTGTGTAGTTCTGCTTGCCAAAGAACATACGAACGACCCCGTGCAACAGATGGGTTTGTCACATCACCTTACACACTCGGAGCTCCGATTTACTCAGGCTGCAGATGTTAAATGAACTCTGATGGGATAAGAGAGACGAGAGCACACACACACGCGCGCAGATGCTCCTTCCTGCCACCCCTCTGACTACTGAGGTCTCCAAAAGCACTGATTATTGACTGGACCCATTTGACTCCTTTCCCAGCCAAGATATTTGGGATAAGCCGCTAACTGGGAGAAGAGCTCCGTGGCTGAGCCACGCTGGTGTCGGCGCAAGGGACGCTCCTGCCCTTCCTCCTGCTCCGAGGGCTTCCCTCGCTTCGGCTCCAGCCAAGAGGAAAACACAAGAGCCAGCTTGACCTGCCGACCCTCAAAAGAAAACCACTCGGATCAGATTCCTTGTAACCGAACCATACAACACAAGGCAGAGGGCAAGAGCACAACTATTTGGAAGGGGTGAGGATAAAAAAAAAAAAGAGACCAAGTCTTCTGGCAGCTGCCTGCTCTTAATCTGCTTTGGGGCAGAGACAACACGTTGGCTAAACCATAAAAAACTATTTGAACAAGTACCTACGCACACCCACAGTTTGCTTACTATGTACTCGGTGAAACTCCGTCTACGGCAGCCTCTGGAAGAGGCAGAGCTCAGCTCCTCTCAGCCGAGACGGGACGATGTCAGGTGTAGGCAGGCTTGCCGTAAACCACCGCGAGTGATTCTCGCTGCCTAAATTTAGCCAAATGGGTTTGAGGAACAAAATCCCGTCTCCCCAGCCAACAAGCCCTGCAGTATGCACTGCTTCTTCAAGCTTATAAATCGATTTACAGTTACAAGTTCATGGGAACAAATTCAGAAGATCCAGTTATCCCTGGAACAAAATGAGAGAATCGTTTTGCTCCCTGCACGGCACAGAGGACGTACGGCACGGGGGTATTTGGCTACATTAAAAAACTACGGCTAGTGCTGGAAGAGGACAGA
Source organism: Elanus axillaris (assembly GCA_026212715.1). Classification (NCBI taxonomy): domain Eukaryota; kingdom Metazoa; phylum Chordata; class Aves; order Accipitriformes; family Accipitridae; genus Elanus; species Elanus axillaris. Next base: position 81,076,068 of record JANZLQ010000079.1, on the reverse strand, counting down.
GACTTGCTCAACACAGCAGGATACAGCACCATTGCTTCTGGTCCAAAGCTTTCCAGAACTCCAGGTAGCAGCCGCTGCAGACCCCGCCGTCTGTGGGAAACCCAGACAGAGCCTGGTGTTTTCTTACGGTGGAGGCAGCAGCAAATTGGATTTTCGTTTTGAGCACCCAGAGAAGACTACTGAACAATTAATTGCACTGACTTGGCAGTGCAATTTTTTCCTACATGCTTTGGTTCCAAATGCTTTAGTTACATTATCAAAAACTCATATTATTTGCTGGGTTTCCCCCCTTTTCCTCAAGATAACCGGTACCTGCACCTGCCAATCTGCACACCGGAGTTCCACAGAGAAAAAAAGAGATCAGGCACTGTATCCACAGAGAGAAGCACAGCATTGTTGCTACTTTCCGTATTTCCTATATACTAGATTTAATATACTTTTCAAGACGGAGGAAATGTAAACGCATAGCCAACATGCAAATTCCTGGAGAATAGCAACCTTTTAAGGTGTCTAAAAGCGGTATTACCAACGAGGATCTCATCATAATTTCGAACAATCCTATTAAGTCTTCAAACAGCCCGCAGCAGAAGACTCCAGCAGAGAAAGGGCTGCCTTAAGGTCGTTTCCCCAAGGCACGTCACGACACCAGCGTGTTGCCGGCTTCAATGTTCTCCCCAGCAGACGCTTTCTGTCCTGCTGACAGCGGAAGAAATTACTCTCACAACTGTTAAATACACATCCAAGACATACCAGATCTCGGCTTTGCCTATCCGAAATGGTCCGTTTTCTGAAGTAGAGCATCTGAGGAGTCAGCGAAGCACGGCCCTATGAAACAGGGCTGAAAAGTCAACTAACTTCATCCCGACAGCCAGAGTATGTCAAGAGCTCTCTACCAACACCCCCCCTCGCATCTCGGAGACCTGCAGTGCAACCTTCTCGCTCAGTAAGTTAGGAAAGAGAGATTCCTACACTAAACCTTCAAAGCTCCTGTATTCTGCCAGCATTTCAGTCTGCTGCATCCCATGAAAGATTTCACAGTCCAGACCGGCAGAAAACAAATGCAGAAGAAACACCCAAGAAGTGCCTGGCTACAGATATGGGACTAAATAAAGCAAAGAGGAGAAGTGAATTTGGGGTATATAACTGTAGAGGCAGAAAACAAACCAAAATAAAATCACTTAAATTATCAGATTATGTTATTATTTGATTAAATCACCTAGATTAAAAAAAAATGTATGGGGAAGGAATGAGGACAGAGCAGAAAGCAACGCCAAGCATGAGAAGGAAGAGAAAATCCCCCAGGTCAGTGGTGAAGGAACAGTCAAGAAGCAGGGAGAAAGAAAGAAAAGGGGGAGAAAAAAAATAAAAATCAATCCAGTACTGAATCCAAGCCAAGCAGAAAAGGGCTGAAAGGGGAGAGTCGAGTGGAATATAAACAAGAAAAGGCCCATAGATCTGGCCAGATGCAGGTTTTTACCAGTCATTGTGGAAAAAGTCAGACTGCAAGAAGGAGACACGAGCCAACAGAATAGACACCAATGCTTTAGATGAAAGGGCAAAGGAGGGCAATAGCTGGAGAGGGCAAGGACGTGGCAATGTATGTAAAGGAGAAAGGAAGAAGTCAGGTGAGCAAAAGAAGAAAGAGGAAGATGAAAAGATAATGAAGAGCAAGAAATACTGGGTTAAAACATCAAAAGGACACATAGTTGCTGAAAAAGGAAATCCCTCCGAAGAGCTTTAAGCTAGAGACAGGCAGAAGGAGCAAAACCAAAGCCAGTATTTCCACAGTTTGATTTTTTGAGACGGTGATGCATTTAGGGAAAAGAGCAGAGGAAGAAGCAAGAGTGAGGGGGAGGTGGGGGAAAAAAACCAAAACAAACCAAGACAGATTCCATGAATGAGAACTCTGTGCTGAATTTAAGTGCATTATAGCTCAGAACAGCCTATAGCAGAAATAGTGCTGCTCAAACACACATGGCAGCGCTCAGTAAAACCACTTCTCAGGAGACAAAACATTTAGACAGGGGGTTTTTTGTTTTCATATTTGTTCATTTCTTAAATGCATTCCTCCTTCCTTGCAGGCCATTTAGTAACGCAATAAATTAATTTGTACTTTAGAGTGAACTCTTTAATCCTTTTTGTTCTCTCCCCTCCCCATCAAATGCATACTACTGAATTTGCATGCATTAGCATAATGAAACATTAATTACACAGCATTTTGGATAGGACAAGCATAGAGCTTCAATCAATCTCAATAACTCACATCAGGAAGGTGAAAACCACTGCCCAAGCTTATCAGGACAACATAATAGCCACAAACACATCAACAGCGCCTGTTGCGGGTGTGATTTAAACCCAGCATCCAAACCCAAAAACCACTCCGAAAATTACAAAGAAACTAATAAATATCAATTATGTTAATGATACACAGCCAAATTGTTTTCTCTTGGTTTTGTTAGAAGCCAGAGCTGTGTTTGCACTGAAGGATGAGCAGGACTGATCTGGCACACGCGACCCCGGGGGGGTGGGCTGGGGTTATCTCCTTCAGCATATTGGGCGATACAGCTGCCAAAAAGAGCGTGTGCGCATACCCTTCAGCAACAAATTCCAACGACTTTACAAAGACTGCTTCTAGCCCTAAGATATCATATCTCATCTGCAGCCTTCTCAAGCGTCTTCAACCTACCAGGTGCTCGCTCCGTGCGTCCCGGTGCAGGGAATCCCTCTGCCAGGGCAGCTCCCACCGCACGGAGGGACCACCCAGGGCCCCGCAACCAAAAAAAGGCCTCACAAGTGGACCGGCATCTCTTTACGCGAACCCAAGGCTGACACACATAAAGCAAACCAGCACCCAAGGTAAGGAAATCGGAGGTCGGCTGTGTCCTCCTCCCATTACTGTGCATACAAGATCTTAATTGTAACGTTCTCTCCCATTTACAAGATGAGACGGTTGCTTGTTCGATCCTCAAAATTCAAGTTCTCCCACTTCTATTTAGTGAAAGGCTTCTGGGAACACCAGAATGGTGTTCATTAAGGAAACAAACTGCAGTGCTACGATAATGTATGTGAACATTAAAGAAACAAATGGGGACTTCACTGCAAATGTAGAGTCCTTCCCTTTCTGCACAATGAAAGCGCAACGCAAAGCCGATGGACTGTGTGCCCTGAATGCATCATTTCAGCTTTTGAAAAACCCCAAAGACTTAAGATAAAGAAAAAGTCTAATCTGAGCATAATCTGAGTCATAAAACATCCAACAGCAATCAAGACCGCTGTTCTGAGGGATAACCAATGAATATCAAACTGCTCCCATCACACTCCCTTAATGCATCAGCTTTTCCAGCAGGAAAGAAAAAAAAAAAAAACCACTCAATTTCATCTCATAATAAATCACAGTTTCCTTGTTTGTCTTTAGCTCCATCTCTCAACTACAGTAACAGAAATATTGAGGGGCTAACTAGATGGTCTCCTGACATCCCTTCCAATCTAAACTATTTTATGAGTCCAAGAAAAAAAAAAAAAGCCAGCACGCCCCCACAACCCTAGGAAGAATCCAGACCTTGTAAAATGAAAATTAAAAAAAAAAATCAGTAGCTAGAACATTAACCTCTCCTTTGGGAGTGTGTCACATATCACAAGCCCCAAGACAATGGATTTACCTCCAACCGAACACCTTATAATTTAAGCATATATCCCTATAGCCCTCTTAATTTTCCAATCACCACTAGAGGCAGGATTTTTGTTTCACAGCGTAAGCGTAACGACTAAAACTTGAGTTCCGCATGATTTAGAGGAGATCAAGCCCAATGTATGATGGGTCAGATATTGACTTGGACAGTGATGTTAAATTAATTTACAGCCAGAAAGTATCCAGACCTATGCTTTGAAGTCTGCAACATGACATGATGGAGAGCTTTCCCTGAAAACCACAAAATAAGAGGACCAGCTTCGTGGCAGATCCATATTCAGAAGTCATTCAAAAAGATCAAATAAAAGAGTATTAAACGTCATTCTATTTCAAAGATGCCATACAGCCTAGAAGAGACATTGTCCAAGTAACACCCAAAGCTGTCAGTATGAGTTTACTTGCAGGATGTACAGTTTTTAGTTGGAAATAGGCTTTCTGCAACCCGCACACAGTAAGCGCTATTTCTCATCGCACCTGTCCTTCGGCCAGAAAAGTCTTCAAAGCCCTTCATTCTCTGCCAGCTACCAAATACCAATTAACTGAGCATTTCCTAACTAGGAGAAGGAAAAAAAAAAAAAAAAGAAAAAAGGAATGAACTCAGCAAGTTTTGCTCACTGAGCACAGAAACCAGCAGAACTCATCCGCCTCAGCTTTGGTGGCTGTGCAATGCTACCAGCAAAGACCGAGGAGTCACTCTCACCTGGGACGAGGAAGGGGATAAGGAATCCCAAATGATTGCTCTACGGCCAAGCAGCCAGCTCTCCTTGTGAGCGACGAGGTTTCAAGGAAAATCAGCTCCTATGGGGAAAAAGCCATTTCTGCCCAGGAACTGAAATACTCTGAGCCCACCAACATTCTCACCGCAAGACTTGCTCAAACAGCAAGTTCGCTCGTACTGGGCTAGCTACAGCATCTATTTTAATGCACTTGTAAAGTTTCTCATCAAATTGTAAGAAAGGATATAGCTTTTATTAAGCGTTTTGTTCCTGTTCGCCCCCTGAACAGTTGCTGCATTTCAACGGTAGCAAAGAGCATGAAGGAAACCCCCAGGTTGACCTCTCCCTCTCCACCCTGGTGTACGCGTCTCCTGATGAACAGTCGTAACTCGATTCAAAGGACGTTTTCTTCTCCTCGTTCTGCTCTGAGCCACTTGTCTCCCAAAGGACAAAAAGTCTCAGGCTCTCTCCAACCAAGTTTTTTTTCTACCGCGCTTTATTTACACCTTTCTTTTCCCATCTCTCTTCCTAAAGGTGAAGATGCCTCCTCCAAGCTTTCACAGCAGCTGAAGAACACCCCCCTCAAAGCCCTCAAGAGCCAGATCGTTTTTCTGTCCCTCATCTAACCACAGCCAACAAAGGAATGGGACCGTACTCCCTCAGGTCCCCCACCACCACCAAAGCACTGAGTAAGCACTGAAGAGACGCGGATATAGTTAAAAAGCAAAGTCAAGGCACCGCCAAGTATCTACCCCAGCATCTGCCATCACACTTGGTGTAGGAACGAGTACGCAAGGAGCCCTCTCTGCCCTCTCCTGCCGGGATCGGTGGTCGCTTGGCCATGCAAGAAGCGGGACTTCTTGCACCCAACTTCCCTGGCTACTTGCGCAAAGGCACTCGATTGGAGCCCAAGCGGTTCAGAAGGAATTGCATTGATTTCTGCCCAATTCCTACTGCAGGTCTGTTGAAGGAAATACCTGTCAAATCACCAGAGTCACTCTGACCAAGACAGAGCATCTTCTTGTCTTCAGGCAACCTGGCCCCAGAACCGGTGTGCGCTGAGGCTCAAAACACCCAGAAAGCATACGCTGAGCTTGCTATTTCGGTTTAGCCACAGACAGCGTGTTCTTGTCTCGCTATCCTGCTTCTGTAACGACCAAGTCCACATCACCAAAACCCTTGGACATGAAGTTCTTCACGGTATTGTGCAACTTCACTTTGAATTCTGCTGAACGAGTGCTTTACAGAACAGCCAGGTTAAGAGGAGCAGCACAGCACCCGTAGGAAGAGAGGTCCTTCACCCATAGAACCATAACAGAATTACTATGCAAAAATCTCAGTTGTTAAATACAGCTTTTGAGGCCAGGAAAAGCTTAGAAGTCAGAGCACAAAATTCAGCCGCTCTTATTAAAACATTGTGCAGTAACGGTAACTTCCACTCAGTTTCAAATGTGGGGCAAATAAATAAATCCAAAACACCCTGATGTCCTATTCCCAACCTGAGAAGTTTTCTCGTAATAAAGTTATTTTTAGAAGTTTGCCAGCTCCAAAGAAAAACAGGAGGAACGGTCCGACACTATATTACTCACTTGAACGAGTTTCCAAATTGAAATCACCAAGATTGCAAATACAGACTTGTAACTACATGGGAATCCATTTGAAATAATTTCAGATCCGAATATCGCCATACGGTCCTCTTGATTTCAATGAAGAAAACCTACTCATGTGGATAATACTATGCAGATGGGGCAGCGGCTTTGGGGCCTTCTGCCAAGGCTGTGCCTGCTCTTGGCCACCCCTGCAGCTAAATGCCTTTTGATTGCAACTATTTCTGGGAGGAAAAAAAGGCTATATATACCAAAACTATTTACATTCCTTAGCTAGGGACCCAGACTTACGTTGGAGCCACGTGTCTGCCCTGTTTCTCTATTTGAGATTCTGGGAAAAATCAAAAATCAAGCTGTGGTTGGGAGGGTTTGGATTTTTGTTTTGTTGTTGTTTTATTTAAAAAGAAAAAAAAAAAGCAGGATCGAAGTAAATAAGAAATAAAATCAAGCCTTGTAAAGCAAAGCCATCAAAGCCCACCGTCCCAGCACATGCAGGCACAAGAACATACAGACACAAAACCTCACAGACCTTGTTCCTACAAACTCGCTGTGCGCAAGGCACCGGAGCGAACGCACAGACCAGGGAGATGAAACCCGCATCAGGCCAGACGGTGCACGTCCTCCAGGTAAAAAAGGTGAACTGCTGAACTGGCCCAAATGAAGAATTACAGTCCAAAAGAAAGTCAAACTGTTTATAAAGGAAGTAATTTTCTCCCAGATCTCCATTCCTGCCTTTGATCACTCTTTTCCTTTACGTCAGGACGTCGACTTGCAGAACGAGCATCGCTCTGACCCTACGCGAGAGGATTTCCTCCAACTCTGCTACAGATTAGAAAAGCTCTTTACTTACTTCAGTGACGTTATAAACCACACCACGGTTTAACAAGCTGTAAGAGGTGTTTAAGCACGAAACAACCAAATGTGCCAATTGCTTTACGGGTGACAGCCAGTCTCTGCCTCCCCTCACCCAACCCATCCCCAACCAGCTTCTCCTACTTTATACTACAACTTCTACGCTTCCCTTTTGCCATTACGGCTGCGTAATTGGTTTCTGCACCCTGTTTGCTTGTTCAGAGAAATCCTGGCTGAGCTACAGAAACCCACGTTGGCACGTCTTGCAGCAAACTCCCACAACCAGCCGGGACAAGACAGGTTTTATTTAACATTTCTCTTTGGTGCCTTCCAGCTCTCCACCTGATTCGAGCTGGGCAAAGGTTCAAGTCACACAGTTTCAGAGAGGAGGGGAAAAAAAATTAAAAAAAAAAAGAGAGAAAAAATCCAAACCCTGAGCTACACGAGCAGCAGGTAACAGGAGAAGGAAATGTTTGTCATAGTTTTCAGTGAAGTTGTGAAAAAACGCAACTACAAACTTAGACAGTTGCGGGGGGAGCCCCAGACATTTGTTTCATGCCCTTTGCCATCGGTAACAGCTTTTTTGAAATGCAAATTCTGAAATCGGAGCATGCTGCGGCTGCAGCGGTACCTCAAGACCCCAGCCGCCACCAGACAGTGCCCCATTGTAGCGGGCGCTGGGCGAGCGCACAATACCGACCTTATTCGCTGAACCTCCCACGGAAAGCGGGCTGCGCTATTCCGCAGCTGAGCGAAAGCCCCAAGCGCTACCCTGGCTGCCCTGAATACCAATAACCCTCAGGGCATCAGTCCACCCTACGTCTTCTCTGGCTGCAGAGTTTCAAAAGTTTTCCGAAACCATCTCTGTTTGAAAAGCAGTTTTGTTCGCCGTGAAATGCTGCGACTCCACCTTACGCAGCTCAGCCTCCACGAACCACCGCACTGGTACAACTGGGGCCGACGTCTTTTTGGGCTAAACTCACCAAAATGACAATGCTGAATTGAGAAGCAGCTGCCAAGAGCGGAGTGCAAGTCTGCAACTTCTTAATAAATTGGCTGCCTCGGTTTACACTAACCACGGTAATTAATGAAATTAAAGCCCGCGAGTCTGCTTGCTATTACGGCACACTTGAAACAACATCCCATTCTGCACGTTGGTTTGCATATCTAATGGTACAACTCAGTCACTAAAAACCTTCCTTTAGAAACAGGACACATCATCCTTCCAGTCTTCTTTCCCCAGTAGGAAAAGCGAAATCTGTCTCATGCATGAATATTGGGGGAACACCGCACTGCGGGTTTATTAAAACTCCTAAGTGCTGAATAAGCTGATTAGCACAACATCTAAAAATCAATATAACCTTCGTAATCTTCAAGAAGTAGAGAAATATTTCACACTTATCAGAAGAAAAAGAAACCAACCAGATTAAAAAGGAAACTAGGTGAACCCAAGAGCATTTAGCTCCCTGTGATCAGTAGATCAGGATGTCTTTTACTCTGGCGCTTCCTTCGCCAGGGCGGCATAATTCATCATATAAAGTTGTTTTGAACTTGATTCACAAATTAAAAGCAGAAGAACACATAGAACTAGTAGAAGAACAAAAGAGGTTTAGATTCCTATGTTTCTGAAATCAGAGCACTAACATGATTTCAGACAGTATCATCGTTTCCTTAACTAAATTACCAGTCCATCAGTATTCCTTTTCCCGACACAGAAATATACGTCAAAAGAACCACCACCGAGCAGTGGGAAGAGAATAAATCAGTCCACACAACCGCACCTAAGTCAGGTTCTTCTGCTTTGTTTGGGTTCCACACACACCCCCCCCCCCCAGGATTAAGGAAAAAGAGCAAATATCAAACACCCCATGAGCGTGTTCTTGAAGAACATCATCACTTTAAAAGCTCCATCTTTAATACATTTAATGTTATATTTTTTTCCTTTGCTTTGGAGTTCCACAACAGCTTTCTCAAAGCCCAATACATTGCAGGCAAAGCCCTTGGAGACTCAGTTCCCATATTCCGTGCCTGCTATATGTAAATAAAACTGTGTGAACACTGATGGTCTCTGGCTTCCTAAATACAAGGGAAAGGGGGGAGACATGAAATAAAAAACCTTGAGGATACTATAACAGAAAAAAAAACCCACATGAATAAAACCACTTGCTGGGGAAAGAATAAAGGTTAGGACCAAACATTTTCATTTAAATTACTGGCACTTGTGTAGATAAACACTATTTGGTAATTTCAGTTAGGTACTAAAGGGGTTTTCACTCCCAAATGGCCCATTTCTACCAATTATGCCAATTAATTAGAAAAAAAGATGGAATAGAGGTGCTTTGGTTTCTCTACAAACAAAGATAGGAAGAATGGAAAGCCATTTACATTATTAAGTATCCATCAAAATACTCCGACTGACAGCCAGTGTAATGGAGCAGTTACAGCACATATGGTTCCTAACCGGCTCCTCGTCGCCTCTTCCCTGCGCGCTCCACAGAAACCTGTCTGCACGGGGCTCCTCCGCGACAGGAAAGAATTGCCATTTGTGTTAAATATGGATGCAGCCACATAAAAAAAAAGTACAAAGAAGAAATTTCCCCCCCCCCCCAGTTTGACCATCTATAACGATTTCCAATCAGTATTTTGCCCTCGCTGTCGGAAGAGTACTCACTTCAAAGCCAGTAAATATCCTGCCTCGTATTTTAACCTATTTCTTCCCGATCCAATCGTTAAACATCTATTAGGAACAAATGTTTCTCTACAATTAAGTATCCCCTAAAAATCCCAGTTCTGCAAGCATATTTCAGATAAGACTTCTTTAGAAATACAAACACTATCACTGTACTAATACAATTTTATTCCACGTAGCCTGTATCTTTCCCCAAAACGCTGTATTCTAGCTTACGCATAATCATAGCACCCAAGGGCAGCCAGTGTCACCGGAGCAAGCGGCTCCTGGCCAGTTTTCCAAGCCAGCCAAGCGATCCCTGCGGCACGCGGAGACCACAGCCTGGTGTCGAGCACCCAGCTGGGACGAGTCCATGTCTTCATGGCGCGTTCCTTCTCCAGCCGGACGCTTTTGGTTTTTTAAAGCCCCGTCACGCAGCGTGGATCTCCGAGCCCACGAAGGGGATTGGCTTCACCGCACCCACCCCGAAGATCTCCCAAGAAAGACAGACTCGCGATTGCTTGGACAGAAGAAGGACGAGGTGGTCGTACGCCAAGAGTCATCGCATCGACGCGCACGTCAACGTAACGCAGAGCTGCCCAGTGCCGCGCCAAGTTACAAGGGCTCGGCACAGGCTCCGCGGAGGCTGCCAGAGCCTCGGGAAAAGCAGCCAGAGCAAACCACCCACGAGATGCCACCTCAAGGTGGCTTGTGGCACGGGGAAGCCCCACGAAGTCTTGTCTGCCATAGGCAACCAAAAGGAGAGTTACCCAGTTCAGTTGCCTTCAAGGAGTAGGCTGCTTGCAAGAGATAGTATGGGTGCCAAATGCTGTTGTATACTTTAATTTCGCAGATTCCTGAAGCCACTGTACCACGTGTGGAACACGGACACAGCCCATTTGAGGTGACAGCTTCAATCAAGAGATGGTTCTGGCTCCCTAAAGCAGCGCTTCTGGCAAGGGAAAACAAGTTTGCTCCCCGTTCAAGAAAAATACCATGGAAACTGTAGATAATGCTTAAAAAAAGTTTAAAAAACAACTCCATACAATTCCATAGCTTATCTATCCTTAAGAATTAAAGCAATGTCTGTGCAAAGCTTCACTGCATGCAACAAAGCAAGTGCCTGTGTTCTCCAATTTAATTGTTCTGTTTTAAAGGAATCAGACCTCAGTTTTCACACAAGAACATCGTTTTCCAGGTCCCCTTCCAACCACCCACACGAAAAAGTAACGCATTATGTCTCTACTTAGGGAGGCAAAAAGGGGCACAGACAGCTTGCCAGGAGTCCAGGGTGCCATTCCGCAGTGGCTGATGGTGTTTAGTTCCTCATTTTTCCATTTCGGTACATAAATATTTTTTCAGACTGTTTTATGGCAGATAACCCCTCCATTTCAAAGTTGGGAACAATCATCATGTAGAACTGATTTTTTTTTTTTTTTGCCTGGATTTAACTTTTTAGTAACTGAATCCAGTGTAGAGATGGAAGTGCACATTCCAGTGAACCAGATGAGACTTTAATCCATTCGGCCTTTGCATTTCTTCTTCCAAGTATAGGTTTTAGTCATTCTATTTGTTCAAAATCTGACCTGACTTTTCGACAAAATCTTGAGTCAACACTTTTTCTTTCGTGAAGTCAGCTGCATTAAAAAGCTACCCGTATCTTATTCCATTTGGATGCATCTTCTGGTTTTCCTCCCTACTCCAGTCTTTTCTGTATTGTATTATACCGGTTTCAGCTGTCATACAAAATGCTATAATAAAAATACTAGCTAGTGAAAGTATTTAAGTATTGATTTATCCTGCAGGTTTTAAAACCTTTTTTGTTGTTGTTGGGTTTGGTGTTTTGTTTTTCTCTTTTTTAAATCAAGCACAAGCAACCAGCAGAAGTAGGATAGGCACCTACAAGTAGAATACCGAACGAGAACAAACCACTCCTGACGCGTCCACTTGTGTACTGATAGTCCTGTCTGTATCCAGCAGGCTCCAGACCTCCAGGAGCGACCAGACTTCTTGGCAGCTGTTTTTTCAGGACAAGCGATTACAGCAAACCAACAAAGCCAGAGCCCATTTGGACATCAACCTTGGAGGGGCTGGATCAGGGGGTGTTTGATCCCTGCTCCGGAGGATGGATCATCCATCTGTTCCTGCTCCAGCCTGGCTCTGGGGAATCCTTGGATGACACAACACAAGTGTATCTTGCACTACATCAGCCATTCTTCATACCTACCATCTGCTGAGCGGGACAGCCAGTTCTAGCACACAGGTGACAAAGCGGCTGCTTGAAATGACTGTGTGGCTCGGGCTGGCTTTCAGGACACCTTGCAGTGAGGCAAAGGAGTGCTTTGTTCCCTTGTAACAGGATTTCAGAAGAAGAAAATGTGTCTAGATGCTATTTTTCGTTTCCTCTCCTTCCTCAGCTACTACAAATGATAAATCTGGGTATTTTCTAAGCAAAAAGCACAGCGTCACGGCTGCTATTGTAATGCAATTGCATTCATTGCACAGAACTATGTATTAAATAGTAAAATACATCTAGCGACAATGAAACCTGCAGTTATATAATATTTGAGTGCAAGAGTAAAAGCAGTTGGAAGTTAAACTTCAAAGCAACACAATAATGTCACATCAGAAAATTCAGCTAGAAACGCCAGTAGTTACCAAGAAAAAACAACTCGGAAAATTCAAGGAAAATAATTCAGAAGAGTGGCTGTTGATCATATCACATACCATTTACACCACAAAAATGTTTATCATTGTGTTTGTTTTACGGTTTAGCTTCAACTGGATATAAATATGCAGATGCATATGTTCGATACAGTGCACTCAGAGACATGTTTTTACCACTTGAACAGCTGCAGCTTTAAACTTTCCCCAGTGCCATCGCTGTAATCAAGCGGGATCCCAGGGGGTGAGGAGACATCGAGTTTTCGGTCTCGTATCACTCGGGATGGGGACAATCCGTGTTTTACAAACATCACGTTCCGAAACACTCAGCGTTATTCACAGCCCTCCATAGAAAGTGGTAATTCATACAGGCAGCACCTTTTGCTCGCCGACTAATTTCTTAAATTTCGGGCTACTGAGGTTTCGCAGCAGCGTCCCCAGGATTTCAAGGTTTCCAACAGGGAGCCCACGCAGGGGCGGGATGAGCCCGAGCCCAGCGACTGCTTTCTGGTACAACCGCTGCTCTTCCTCACCTCAGCCAAGTCCCTGGCACGCCGGGCACGGGGATTCAGCATCCTTCAACATTTTTTTCACAGATCCATGAACGCCTGCTTTGGCGGACGTCTCGTATCTTAAGCCGCAGGAGATTTCTTTCCAAAACTTTGGATCTATTTCTTGTTTATTTTCCGCATCCCTATCATTAATTTCTCCCCCCCCAGCATTTAAGGTACTTTAGAGCACCAATATCACACATTCACAGCTTTGCTAGAGCCCATTTATTCAATATTTGGATGTATAAGCACTGAAGAAAGATATACAATCACTGAAGAAAGATGTTAAGTAATACAGCAGTCTTGTCACTGCCAGGCACCTTCATGAGTCGGTGCTTATATGGGTGGTTTGTGGTGTTTTTTTTTTTTTTAGAAGGACGTGATATAGATCAGATGGAACGGCCAGAGCCTGAGATTAGATGTGTCATTGCCGGGTCCTTTGAATAGCCAGACACAGGACTGAAAGCACGAGCCACACAGTCATAAGACATTACCTAACCCAAACCGGTATCTGCCTTTGTTCCAAATCCCATTTCAAAAACATTTAGGGCTGAAAACTTAAAATATATTGCAATTATACAGCAGCTATTAGTAATGCATGTTATACAGTTTTATGAAGTGTTAATAAACTCAATAATAAAAATATATTAATATGCAGTGAATTTTTAATTATGAAATGCAATTATAGGTCATTTGTTTGCTTTTAATCATGCTGAGTAATTGGCTCCCTCGCTTCCCACTGATGCATTTATCATTCTTTAGAGGAGTAGCTTTAACATAATATATATGGCCGGTAATGCTTCATCCCTGCCTCGCACTTATGTGGACAACTGCAAAAGACATAGGGCAACAGTGATTTGGGCTCACAAAGAACAAAACTACTCCATCCAGCAAGGCTTGACACCCACTTTACACAGGTAGAATGGACTACACGGGGCAGGACTGGAGAAGCCAGCTCCCAGCATCTGGTATGATTTACTGAGGCAACCTGTAGGACAGCGGGAAGGGAGAATTTATGGCAGGATTTGAAAATCATCCAGCAAAAAGCAGATACTAATGGTCTGCACCTCTCTAAAAAGACAGGCCACAATTTATAATGTTTAAGATCACTCAGGCGTTATGCCCTGGAATACTTCGATACTATACTCAAACCCCCGCACTCATCAAATATGGAGATTGAATTTCACCACTCGCTACAGAAACATCACAGGTTTCTGCTTCCACAGCCAGGCGAAGAAACAAAGGCTTTTCACGGCTGCGAAACCCGCGGGGCACACGGAGTGTGCTGCCTCTGCATCTGCTCCGAGACACACCAGGGAGCCTGCAGATAACAAAGCATCCTGCCAAACGCGTTGACCGTTGCACCTCTGGATCTCTATCGCGTTGCTTAAGGAAGAGAGATGCGAGGAATCCGAACCCACGGGCCCCAGGACAGACAGAAAATGACGGATGGGAGAAATCTCTAGGGCAGGAACGGCAAATGAAGTGCCAGAAGTGGTCACTTAACAAATGAGAAGTTGTCAAGTGAAACAATTCTTCAGGTCTTTTAAGCAAAATGTTTTTAAATTACAGCTTGAACATGTCAGGGGCTCAACAGGGCAAACGTTCAGTGGACTGGTGATGAGGAAGCTGACGGCCGTCAGCTACACGAGGGGGTTTAGCCAGGACTAATTAAGGGGTCCACTTATCTACCCATCTACTTAAATGAAGCAGCGTGAAGTCAGTCCTTCCTCCGGGCTTCGGTAAAAGCCACCCCAGATATCGGCAGCTGTCCCTCAGCACAAACACGTCTCTCCCGTACCGGTAGGTCCAAATCCCAGACTTTCCGAGCTCGACGGCACCACGACTGGCTGCCTGAAAGGTACCGGACAGCACGCTCATCCCGCCTTGGAAAGGCACCGTCTCCTGCTAGCTGAATCCCAAGACCAACCTTTCTTCTCCAAATAATCGCCACCAAATGAAGTAAGGAGTGGAACACGACCAGGATACTCTGAAGAACAGGGCTTGCTGATTTACTGAAAGAGGAAAGAAATCTAGGAATATACACTTGTAATTCAGATGCTCTTATTGACCAAATTGCTGTCAGCTTTTAGCTTCAAAAGCAGAAGCTAGTCAAGAATAATTAAGAAAAATAATCACAATGTGAACATCAAAAGAAGGTTTGAATTAAAACTCAAGGCAGGACCCTAACTTTTTTTTTCTGGTCTACATGTACAGCATAGCAAGTGTTTGAGGTCCGGACCTCCACAATCCCACACCGGAAGTGCCACTCCAGGGCCTATATTTGCTGGGCAAATATAACAGTAAGTGGGCATTGTGGTCTCTTAGTTGCGTGTAACGTACGGCAATTCACACAAAAGCCCTGCTTGGAAACCTGTACACTCAGCATTTCTGCAAAATGCAGCTTTAGTACCTCTAAAGGCAAACAAAAAGCAGGTTGCTTTGAAACTGCAATTTCAAAGTATCCTTCAGTTTTAAGACAAGCAACGGTTCTCTATTCCAGGGCCACAGCCTTAACATTAATTCCCTATTACCAGTACCTGAGGGTTTGGGTGGTTTTTTTTGCTGTATTACGTAAGTCTGAATAAATATGTAGTTCTTAAACGGCCATTAGTTCTCTTAATTAAGTACAGTGAAAATACATGGTAACAAGCGTCAAAATAAGCCCAAATAACATTGTGTTAAGGACACGTAGAATACACCAAATGCTACACATCCTAGAGGACAAGTATTACAGAAAGCTGATTTCGCTGGGAGGAAATTCTCTCTTCATAATTAGAGACGTTGAAAACTCCTGCAGCCTGCTGAGTGACAAGCCCATTTCTTACTAACCAGGTTATTATTCAACAGTCAAATCCAGTAGTAAAATGCCAGTCAACGAGATTCATCTGTCCTCAGAATAATTTATCTCTGTACTGTAACTTTCTCCGGAATATCAAACTTTACACGCATCGCACGACAGCTGAACGGACGAGGAGTTTGGCAGGTGCCAGGTTTGAGCTAAGAATGAAGCGGAAGCGATGGCTCCAGTGGTGGTGGCAGGGGTTTTTGCAAGCAATACTACTTCCAGCAACAGAGCTATCCATCAAAAACAGCAACGCTGCATAAAAGGTAAGACAGAGGAGGAATAAACCCTTACCCCCCCTCAGTCGGGATACCGAGAAGCTTCTCCCCAGAGGAGTGGGGCTCGGACCAGCACCCCCCTTCCCACCAGCAGGCATGAAAGCTCCAACACCCGAAACACCAACCTGGGATGCTTCCACCTTGTCCTCCGCTGGCCTCTGCCTTTTGCTCCGGCTGTCCTAGCTCCAAGGGCAGCCCCGTGTCCAGCCTGGGGACACGCAGGACTGTTACCTCCACAGGCTCCTGGGGAGGGGGGGCTCCGGCCAAACCTTTCTTTGTTCCCAGCCTCCCCCTCAGGGAGAGCTGCCGTCCTTCCTGACATGATTCTCAACAGTAAAACTACTGAAAAAATGCGTAGAAGAGATAAAACAGGGGGGAAACTCCTAACTAGCAGGTAGTACAACGGCAGCCCGTGCCACCAACCAGCTCCTAAGGCAGGAGAGGGGAGAAGGATGCAGCAGCAGCCCTAAGAGAAAAACACCAAAGCAAAAAGCCACCCTCCAAAAAAGCACGATACCAATGTGCCGAGAACGGAAATTGCACAGATGCGGAACATCGTGGTAATGGGCGCAGAAACAGCTATGAAAACCCACTGTGTCTAGACATCTCTCATTTTTGTGTTGTCATTAAATGAGCGTCAGATGCATCTAGCCCATAAGAAAAACTGCAAATATGGTCTTTAAAAAGATAGCCTCAAAACTGGTCTTACTAAGGTTAATAGTCTCTGTTGGATGCTTAAAATAATTCACATGGAATCTCATAGCTTTAATATAAAACTGTATTTTGTTTCAAGTTCTTAAAACTAACCTTTATCAACGGGTAGAAAGTCAGTACACTTCCAGGACCATCCCGTCTGGGCCAAACATCCGTGATAAACGCTCCAAAACAAAGCGCTATTTTCACAAGCTGATGACAAGTCAGCTTCCTATCGTCTGGCCACTAATTTCAAAGAGAAAGGAAGCTATTATCTCTTCTGCAATTAGCACTGCCGTCTGCAGCTTTTCCGGAACACCAGAGGAGATCCCACTCCTGCCCCAACTGCAGATGCAGCATTACCTGGGGCAGGCAGAAGCCCCAGTAAATTCCAAAATTTTACTGCAAGGAGCCAGTTTCTTCCCTTTTAAGAAGCGAATCCCGATAACACCACACTTGCTCATGAGAAAGATGTAGCCAGTCACCACCAAGAGCAAGACCGAGCAGATGCAACTCCTGAAGAGGCAGCGCAAGGCAAGGGCGGACGTACCTCAATGAGCAGCCGATCAACACGGTCGAAGGTACCCAGCGAACAACTCCAAAGCTGGGGGTTCATCACATACAGAGGAGGGCTGGAGTTTGGCAGAAGTCTAAAAACTGCAACCAATCGGCATATCAATGGTTCACTTAAATGCACAAGCTGCAAGAGCTCCTTACAAACTGTTCTGTGCTTGAAGCACCAAAATTTGATTATTGTGCGAGTTCAGCGGCAAGAAGCGCAACGCTGGTCATCGCGCCCACGTGGAATTAGCCTACAGAATTTCACCGGAGCCAAACTAACAGGATCTCATTGAAGTTACGCTACAGGCACAGAGTTTAATAGAAACCGAGCACCTTTCTATATGCTGGGGGAGGCTGCGGGTACTTACTTTGGAAGAAGGTCTTTAAATTCTGTAAAATGGTCCCGTACACCTATAGAAAGGCTCTTATTCCCAGGGAACCACTTCCGAGCTTTTTACCAGCAGAAAAAACAGCATAAAAGAAGCAAGACTCAACTATCAACAGGTATCCTAGCACTTTATTAGGCACAGACCTCTTCCTGACTACCCGCTAATTCCCGACGCCTGCCTCGGTGGCTCAGCGGATGGCACCTTTGGGGTTAGAGAGCTCAGTCCACCTCTTCCCCCCACCAACCCTCCCAATGCGCTCACGTGCATCCTCGCTTCAGCTACGATTTATTGAGCCTGGCAGGACGAAGCAGCATTGAACAGCCACCTACAGGAAAGAGGGCAATGGTAACAAAATATTTTCAAATAAATTCTTTAGAAAAGAGAGGTCTAGCCACTTCTGAAGGGGCTGAACCGGAGGTATCCAGCCTGTGGGCTGAGGTGGGTGGCAGATAATTCAGCTCCTGCACATCCCTAGTGTACAAGGGACTCCACTGAAGTATATAACAGCATCGTATCAAAGGTAGCTTTAAAAGGGGCAAACCTTGCAGAGGAATACACTGAAATTGGATGATCAAAGACATCAGACAACACGCGAAAAGAAAAGGAGATGGATTTTACGGTTTCCTTCGTTCCCGTGGTGCGAGGAATCATTATCGCCTGATCTGCCAGCCACCGCCTGAGACTCCCCAGTGCTCCCACGCCACTACCGCCGCCGCTTCATGGAGTTCTTCAAATGCCAGGAGATTCCTGACTCGTATTCCTTAAGGAGCTCGAGACAGTCACGCATTTCTTGATTCCCATTTAGCAACCCCTTAGACCTCATTGCTAGCCCCCAGCATCGCCCGTGCGCTGCTGGAATCTGCAGGACCCAGAGTTCCCAGGCCGGGGCTGAGTTTTGATCCCGCTGACACCCAACACATCCGCGATGAGTTCAGACGCCTGCTCTCGTGGAAGAAGATGGAGATTCTGTGGCTCAACAGCGTGCCTTCTGATTAGTGACCTTAGTAAAGATCCACAGCCAATAAAACACAAGTGACCTAGGCATTTTGAATAATAGAATAATAGAATAATAATTTTGAAGAGTCAAAATTTGGCTCAGGTAAACAAAATGAGCAGCCCGTCTCGCAGTCCTTATTTTTCCAGTAAGGCCAGCAGACATGGACTGCATTTAAACAAAACCAGAAAAGTTCGATTTATCTAATCAATAGTCACTTTTTGTTTTCAAAATTATAGCTCAAGGTAAAGAATATGAAATTTTTTGTCATTAGCACTTGAAACAGATATACTGCCTGAATCTCCAGGAGACTTCTTTCTAGATGAGTTCTTATTTATCTCGGATAAATACTTTAACCATGACTTTATATGGGAAATACCACCTTTTAGCTGGCTCATCCCTTTCTCCTGAACATCCATTTGACACCTACAAAATGGGCAAGTTTGCAGAACCACTGCCAAGGAACCTTGCTTTACTAGTCTTGCCTAATGTCAGACAAAATGTCAGAGACTCCAGAACTGCTCTTGGCAATGCACAAGATGGAAACCGTCCAAATTCAAGCAGCTGAAAGGGCTGCACAATCACTGCACAAAGGAACTGATGTATTGCATATTGAATTGTGTCAATGATTACATATAATTGTATCATTACCTAGAGTGAAATTAATGGAAGTTACCATTCAGGAAAATAAGAAAGAAATTAGCTTTGAAGTAGTATAATGAAAGATTTAAGTTAAGGAAGAAATCAGTCACATTTTTCAAATTACTGGTTATAGTGCCACCAAACACACACCATCCAAACCCTGTTTGTCACTTGGACATGAAGACTTCTCTCCTTCAAACCACAGGGGTGTTATTCTACAAGAGTCAAGCATGAATACCTTGTCTTTATCCCAATTCTCCAATTACAGGCACGTACAAATAGATTTGCAGGTGAATGAAGAAATACTGTTGGATCCATGAAAAAAGACTGCATTTGAGAATCTTTTACAGGAGAAATTCTATTCAAATGCTAGTCGAGCATCCCACAGCAAAGGGAATTGCACTGCTGAGTGTACAACTGCACATGTCTTTCACAGATCAAAGCCATGCAGTAATTGGTCAACAGGTGTTCGCAACGCATATTAAAAGAAAACTCTGTTACCATTAAGGAAATGTAAGATTTAGAATGTACACCTTGACATCATTATCTTAAAATAGGTCCCAAGCATCCTCGCTGGAACGATGTGACCTATTTATCCTTCTTTGAAATACGTTAGAACAAGTCACAGCAACTTCATTTCAACTAAATTCGTACTATTGCTCTATTTCTTTTAGGTAAGGTCAGGTTCAAGACATTCCAATTCAAAAACCAGTGTAAAACACAGGCAGCTCTACTTCTTCCACGCTTACTAACTGCACATTAGTAGCATTTACAAAGCTGAACGCATCCATCCGAAAGCCCGTTACAACTTCCCAAGTCCTCACAGCAGAACTAGTTGAAAGCACAGGTAGTAAACTCCAGCCTAACTGGAAGGGAAGGAGAAAAAGAAAAAAAAAAAAAGGACAAGTAGTTTAACTTACATCTTTGAGGGTTTCACAAAAAAAAGACCATCAGGTCTGCAGCGAGAGCCGCTGTGGTTCGCCAAGACCAGCTCCCCAGCCCACGCACGGCCGGGAGCCGCGTCCCCCCGTGCGATGGTTAATCCCATTACAAGCTGGCACGGCGGGCTCCGACTCTCCTCCAGCTCAGCCAAGTAGGGCTGCTTGCCTTTGGCCTCCCCAGAGCGGTGAAGCTAGATCAGTAGTACGGCCAGAACTCCTGTTCTTGGCTTTTAAATATAAGGAAACAATGGGAGCTCATCTGAAGGCCTTCCAAGGCACTTCACACCGAGCCAGCTGGAGCTTGCCCTAAGAGCTGTTCACAGACTTCAAAACGCGCCTGATTTATTTCTAGAAATAATAGGGCAAGTTAGACACGCTACCGCTTCAATTCAAGGACAACCTCCGAGATGAACAGTGAGGTTTAAGCATCTCATATACTGCCAATGGGACTCAACAATTTCATAACCCGTTACTGCAAATAGCCAAAAAGTATCTTCCTCAGTTTTGACGCAAAACTTACATAGCACTTTCTACGTCTTTCTAACATCACCTTTACTTTCTCTGAATTGGCATACTCTGCAATTTTTGATTGCAGTAAAAAAAAAAAAGAAATCCTGCACGTCTGTCACCTGATTTTGATGTGAATCTGTAAGTCAGCTCATGTCCAAAGCTTTTACTAAGCCTGAAGAAGAATCAGACAAACTAACCCAAGTTTACAACATAACTGAGTTTGTGAGATGCCTGGTCACTGTCAGCAGAACTAGGTAGATTCTTGTATTTGATATTAGTGCAAATTTGTGCAAAGTCACACCCTCTTAAACTTCCACAGTAAAAAAAAGACCAACAATTTATTGTAGACAGCGCTTCTAGAAATTGCACTGAAGCGAGATGGATCTAGCTCAAAAACAACATTGTTTTTTCTTGGGTTAGATATTGGAAAAAACAGTTTTAATAACCGAAACACAAACGTAAATGATATTGTATCAAAACACTGCTCATCTGTTGCAGAAGTTAAGAGATACCAAAGTCAGGTGGAACATTACAGCACTGGGATTCCTCTCAGAATTATGGAACTTCAGGGAGAAGACAGAAAACACCCGTATTAGCATTTCGGCTTAGACCTCAGTAGCACTTTTCAAGCTCCTTCTGCCTCCGACCCAAGGTGCTTGATCCACACGGTGGAGCAGCCTTTGAGGACGTAAAGTGGATCCCTTCCAGCTGAAACTAAACCTGAAGCATCTTGCAGGCGTTGGGCCCCTGGGGTCGGAAGACAGCTACCTCAACGACAACCTTCCGAACGCACATAGCGCGGACACCAGACCCTCTCCACCAGCTGTCTTGCTTTGGTGCTGCTCAACCTCCCAATCCAAAGACAGATATCGCTGTGCTCTTGGACCATCACCCATTTTTCCAAGCTTCTATTTCCAGCATCATCTAGGAGGAGAGCAAGGTTGATATGGAAAGCAATCAAAATATTGGTTGGATCTCAGTAAGCGCTTAATTTGGATCCAACTTGGTTTCTGGAGAAGTATTTGGCTCAACACTGATGGCACGGCTCATCAGGCAGCTCATATAAACAGGTACGGAAGCAATTGCAGAAGTGGATTCAATGCACCGTTAACTCTCTCTGAACCTAAAATATTTTTAAATGGAGGAGCAAATTAAAATGCTATAAACAATTCCAAATATCCTTCAAAAGCAGGTCTTCAGTTGCTAGAATGCATCTTCTCTCTCCTTCACTCCCATAAATAATATTCTTTCAAGGGAAATCATGCAGCCCTGAGGTAAAACTAATATTTTAAAGTTTTATCCCTGGTAGGTTACAAAACTTCTCTGCTGACCCTATATTCTTGGGTCTATATTGATTTTTCAATTAAAAATTTATCAGGAATAGAAGAAGTAATAAAGCAGCCAAAATCACTGTGGGAAACCCAGAGATGAAAAAATAAGGTTGTTTCAGAGACCGAGACAGGCTAGAGCTAGCAAAAGCAGTTGATGCATGCAGTACCTCAACGCAGGCAACAAAATTGGTCTACCACAAAGAGAACGAGAACCGAAAGGGAGGAAGAAGCAGAAGACAATCAATGGAGTTGGATTTATAGCAAAAAGGTTAATTAAATCTTTTGCTGACTTTTAGTTTGGACGGAAGTCACTTTTCCTAATCTAAATATATAAGTGCCCTTTTCTGAGGCTCCAGTCTCAGAAATACTCAGTGCACAGAAAAACACCCCACAATAAATCACCACATCACTTTCTGAAAGGTAAAGTGGTGCGACTGTATAGCAGTTGACCTGCAAATAAATCTCACTAGCTAGACGTGTCCCTTTCTGTCTGGCACTGTAACTACTGGAGGCATTCCCTTCCTTTAAACAACAACAGAAATCTTATAACATAGGATTATGGCTATCAAAAAAGGATCTGTGCAGACCTGCACGCATAAATCTGTTCGGATAGAGCAGCCAAGTTACTTCTCCAAAGCTTAAAGAACACAGTTTTATAAACTGAAGTAGAGAACTTGCACAGTATCATCTTCAAAGGTCAAGAGCAACATCACAGGAGCAGTATTTTCTCTAGCCCCCCTTTCAGCCAAGCTTCACCACTCTCACTATGCCTGTAAATGACGGAAAACAAAAGATTTAGCTTGCCCCAGAATGATGTTCAAGGAAAACACCAGGGTACAGCAATTGGGAGATGGAAATCCCTACAGATAACATCAGCACCTGCAGAAGATGCACAGAAGTAGGTCATCCCATTTTAGCGAAGACAGGACAATTTAAGAACAAAAACCCCTAAACCCAGCCTCTTAGTTGTTTTGACTGTATCTTCAGTAACAGATCTCTCTAACACTATTCTCAATTTAGGTATTTTGAAAATTACAGGTCCTCCTGCTACCAAAGTAATTGTACACGATGGAGCTGGAAGAGTTGCGGGGCGGGAGGAGGGAAAGAAAAAGGGGGAAATTACTGTACTTTCTTCCCCTAAACAACATGCCAACATTCATAGACTCTCGCATGCTCGAATAGGAACCTCTCATGTGCAAAATCAAAACGGAGAGATGCAGTTTCTTTGCGAAGGTGATCTTCCCTTCTTCTCTCGCCAGACATATGCAAACACATAAGGCTATCCAAACACGGTATCCCAAGCGACTTTGTTCTGCCTCAAAATGGATCATAATAGCTTCATCTTCTGAAGAGGCAGCCTTCGCACCCTTCCAGCTATGGAGAAGGTATTTAATCATCACCGAAAAACCACAAGGTCAAGAGTGAAGAATTGGCCGAGCTGGGCTCACGGCTCCCTCCGAGTGCTGGTGTTTCTCCTGGAAGAGTGGAAGGGAGACAGACGAAGCGAGTGCCACAATTCTACCTTGCTGACGTCTCTCTAAATGAAGCCCTGCCACCCCTCAGAAGAGGGCCAAGGAGAGTCATCTCTACAACAGGCTCCAAGGATTATGAAGCGTTGGGCAAAGAGAAAAGAAAAACAAAATCAACTCCTGATGCAACAGCCCCCAATGACACCAGCTCCCCCCACGACCGCAGGCAGGGAGCGGGCTCAGGCATCCCCTCCATCTCACCTGCCGGGCACGCGCCGACGCGAGATGTCTTCCTCCCGCAGGGAAAACCGAGTGACAGCCGTGAAATACGTGATTACACAAGATCAGTGTCCAGCATCTGTCGCCTTCACGTTATTCCCCCCTCCCAGCCCCCACGGGCTGAGGAGGAGCAAAAGCTTCCCAAAAGGCTCCAGATACAAAAATACTGTTTTAACAGAAAAAGGCCAGTTTCGTAGCTAGCCTGTCTCCTCTTGATATACGCGGCTCAGATCCCCAGCGCGTAAAGACCTACAAAGCGGGGCGAAGCGAAGGAAAAGCAGCATTTTGGGTCAGCTTTGAAGCAGAATATAAGTCTACGGATAACAAGGTAACCCTTTCTGACGTCGGGTCCCGAAAAGCGCTCAGGAAAGTTGAGTTTCTCTGACACTGGTTGTTGATAATTATTACCTGCACAGAGGCAAGTGCTGCCCAAATCATCTGCGCGCACAGATGCGGAGCAAGTAGAGACCGGGGTCGGGGGCAGCTCGTGCACAGTCTGTCAGTCACAACTTCCACCGACTGTACTACCTGTAGAACCCGCACGAGAAGACAACTCGGTCTTCCAAAGGACTTTTTTTCATACGTTTCTTTGGATACTCCTGTGTAGTAGAGGAGCGAGACGGGAGGTTTTCCCATAACGCTGTAAGAAAACCACTTAATATTACCTATAGCAATTGTTAAATTACTCTACTGGATGTATAGGGTCAGAAAAGAAAATAAACTTGAAGTTTCCACCCCTTCCTTCTTTTGTCTCCATTAAGAATCTTTTTCGTCTTTAAATTCTCAGCTTACAAAAATAAATGCTGGCCCGCATACCCAAATGACACCGCTGTAAGTACAATTTGCATTCAGAAGAAGAAGTGCCATCATAAAGACCTTTTAATTTTTTTTTTTCTAAAAAGAAACAATACAACAGAAGATCAGAAATCCTACTTAGCATATTCCATGGAACAAAGACAGTCAGCTCATCGTAAGGAATCGAGAGAAAGCAGTCAGAGATACTGTATTTTACATGTAAGTCCTTTTGTTATTGGTCACAGACGCAGTTGACTTGGTTCGTGTGACTGGCACAACAGTCATTTCCCCAAAGATCACACTATTCAATGGCCTCGGATCAGAAAGACACAGTGAAAAGGGTGGATTGTTTGTCTTACTAATCTTGTTTTACAAAAACTCATCATACAGCCCAAAACACACAATTTTTTCATAAAGGAAACACAGACACCTGACTCTGTTTATCTAAGTCCTCCCCAGCAGGGGTCACTGAATTAATAATAAATATTAAAAAAATAAAACATGGTTATTGATTCTTCCAAAGACTTCCTTTTCATCTCACATTTGCGTAGATGCCCTTTAAAATGCAGGATTCTTTGTGCAAAAGGCATTAAGAAAATTCTGAGTCAAACCCGACTGATTCAGCTTTACGAGCAAAATAATAAACATATCATTAACACAGAAGAACTTCTACAAATTCAAAATCAGCAGGTGCCCGTCAGATACGGCCTATGAAATTCAATTTAACTTTGTCTCTTCTTGTCCCCATTTCTCATTATCTAGTTTTTTGATTTGGATTGTCTTTCTTCCAGGATCACAAAAAGCAGAAGCGTCTCAGCTGGTTCAAATTAGCATAGTGGAAGTCATAGGCCTAAGACTTCAGAATTATGCAAACATTTACTATCTGTAGATCTGGACCCAATCTCTCAGAAACAATAAAGGCAAAATAGTCCCATTGTGTCTGTCTAAATACAAAGCTTAATGTCTCCAAAGATGAGGGAAGAATTTATAGGGAATTTGCGTATTTTTTAGAGGAACCTTTAACTTTTAATACCATCTCTTAAACTGGCATCATCGTCTTTGCCACTTTTTCCATCTACAGCACGTCCTCCTTCCACAAACCTTGCTGTCAGCCAGAATTTGAATAATTTATTATTTATTTGCTCATCTATCCAAAAGAAGACACAGAAAAAAAGAAGCAGGAAAGTTTCTGCTCAGTAAATTTTATTTGAGCTTTAAATTAAGAAGGGGCAAATAAAGCGCTTCCCCATGAAAGTGCGCGAGAGCCAACATCTCCGTTCCCTCCTCTAATAAAACGGCACATTTCTCCAAGTTGCATTGTTTGAGCTCAAGTGGGTCCCATTGTTTCCTCCCTGACAGATGACCCACGCAGGGCTCGCTCCTTTGTCTTCCAACCTCCTTATCACCCTTAATTTCTGCTGAAAAGGGGCAATCTGCTTGGCCCACAACCTCTTCTGGGAGGAGCAGTTGGTAAGCCGGGGGTCTCCTCATACACCCCTCGGCTTTTTATGCAGAGCATGTCCGCATCCCAATTATCCCAGGAGAAGTTCTGCATAAATTAGTTGATATTGTTACTAAAGCTGTCAGGAATAAATTGTTCTTATTTGCCACAACTGTCAAGCGGAGGGAGGGGGCTCCGAGATGAGCTTTGACACGGCACTGCTGCTCAAAGGCAGCGATGCAAATGCCACCTCCTGCCACGGGGTTGTCCTGACGACTCCCAGCCACGCTCCGTACATGATAATAATAAGACACACACATACCCACAGCTGCCTTAGAGACTGCAGATATCCAACAGAATCATCCTCCGCAATAGGAATTAAAAAAAAAAAAATCACAGTAAGAAAATCTGGCATCAGGACAGAGCTCTGAGCAACCGTTTCGAGAACAGAAACTCGCACACGGATCTAAGCAGAGTTTTGAGCCATATGCCTGTGGCAGGTTTTGCATTTTCCACGGGCGGGTGTAGTACACAGTCTTGATGCTAGTTTAAAAAAAGAGAAACGTAAAGAAAAAAAACCCAGCTGACTAAGATGTTGTACTTAGTTTGCTGAGATGGTACACGTGCGTAACAAACCCCAGCAAAAGCAGTGTAAAGGAGATGCGAAACGGTAGCCAAAATACACCATTCGTTCCTGTGGGAGACGGTTTTCAGGGGAACAGGAATAAATTCAGCCCATCGCTGGGTGACACTGATAGCTCAGATGAGCATCCTTCAACTTGTCTACTGCACTTCTTGGGTGAACTGGAATCAAATCCTGCTTAAACTAAATCTATTAGATAGAAGAATGGAAAAAAAAATAATCTGCTTTATGCTATAAACTAAAGAAAGCTTTCAAAGCATAAAAACATTGCTCTCCCAGTTAGTTGAATACAGTCCTTTCTGATTCATATACATAAAGTCTGACCCAAGAGTGTTGCATCTTGCTACCACTTAACAGCTAGATAGCCTGGCTAAAAATAGAGATACTACAGGAGGAAATTATTAGCAATCTACAGCCACAGACATTACTATGCAGAAGGAACAGAAACAAAAAAGGTTAAAAAGAGAGAAAAACAATTTGATTCTTCTAAGAAATTTGGGGCCAAAGCAAAATACAGCATCCTTGAAATGCTTCTCTAATTTAAAAATAAAAATCTTTCCCATTCGCCAAAAGTAAACCTCGCCCCCACTCACCAAACCCCACATTTCAGCTTCCCTTCCCACTAAACTAACCAAGTTTCAGGAAAAGTATTTCCAAAGTAAAATTTCAAACTCCTCACAGAAAAGTGAATTAAACAAGATGAAAATAATACCCCGAATGTTCAACTTCCCACTCGTGGTACATCCCATGGATCACTTCTACTGTGTTTGGGAAAATACATTGTCCAGAGGAAACACACCCAAAACCCACAAAAAAAACCCAAACCACCCATGACTCTGCTTACATATGCACAAACCCCCAAAAATATCAGTTTTCTACTGGCTCTAGTAGGGGCCCACAGCACACCAGTACAGAACGCCTCAAATGGGAGCACGTAAACTACACTGCGGCTCCTTTGACCTGAGAACTTGAAGCAAAGTCTTCAGCAGTTTGCTTCTGCTTCCCAATTCCTACATAATAATTTGAATAGGCTCATTTCTTACGCTAATAATAAAATCATACTTTATTAGGGACTGATAGGCATGAAGGAATTACCGCAATAAAGGTCACAGGTTAACCTGCTCCCCACCCCTTGTCCACAGGACGCCGTACAGGTACAGCGCACTTTGTCCACGCGTGTAACCTTCAAAAACAGCCACCAAGGGTCTGTTGGGTTTTTTTAATTACGGATACTCCGCAGGTATTCTAGTCCCATCAAACCCAGAAGCCTCGCAGACTCATCGACGCAACTTCAGAAAAACACCCTGGAAAAATCTGCCAGCATTGAAAGACGTCCTGACATTCTGGAATGAAACATTTTCATTTTCAAGGGTTGGGGGATGTTGCATCACGCAAGGAGAGCTACGCTGCACGTTATTACAATATGAACGCATTGCTTTGCGCACACCAGAACTCTAAGCAGCTTGATTTCCTGCTAAATTACATCCCATTTTCTTCCCCTGCCACCTCATTAATTCCTCCTCTCCCCTCCAGGCACCTCCCTGTCCCCAGCTCCGTCCGCGCATCCAGCCCCACGGCCACCTACGGAAGCGGCGGCACGCGTCGCTCCGGAGCCCGGCCAGGGTCCCCCAAAAACCCACCTTGGGGAGACCTTCAGCTGCTCCCCCCCGAAACACTCCCTCCTGCCTTTCCTCCAGGCACAGCGCTCCTTCCCATCGCCTTTGCTCAGCTATTGATCTTCATTAACTCTGGAGGAACTTAATATTTCTCAAACACCTGCTCCTGCATCAAGTTGCACTGAGATTGGACAACGAATTGAAAAAATTATTGGCGGGGAGAAGGACTCGTAGGTAGACAGAAGAGGGGAATTTGTTTTCTGCTGGAGGAAGCAGGCAAAAATAGCCCGTTAAGACAAAGCAGTTTAAGTTCTCATATAAAATCGTTGGGGTTTTTTTTTACATCATCCCAAAGGTTTTTAACATCTTTTTTTATGGGGGAAATTTTGCTAAGTTAGCTGCTTCGTATTTTAAAATTAGCCAGATTTTGAAATCAAGTCCTTTGTGAAAACTCCATCCGCTGCACAGCTTTGTCCAGCAGCCTGATCCCATTTCCAGTACCTTAACGGGAACACTGCACCTTATTCCATGGAACCTATAACCAAACTTTTACTAACACAAAAAGCCAAAAAATTCTCAAAAAACCCCAGCATCATAAGTTAACCTAAATTTACCTTTTCTGAAACAAAGAGTCAAATTCATTCATTTCAGTGGGGTAGCTGCTCAAAATGCTTGTAAAAAAATCCATAAATTGATTTGAAAAGAATATCCTCCAACACAACTTGAACGGAAAAAAAGATTGAAATTGGACCCTTCACCTATATAGTTAATGCCTTCTGTTCCCGTATAGGCAGAAAAAGGAAACTTTAGGTTCCTTTTTCTTGTACCGATGTGTTTGGGATTTTTTGCCCGGTTTTGCGGTGTTTCCTGCTCAACCCCCACACCCCACCCCCAAACTGGGGTTAGTTACTGATTTTCCACAGTTTTCTGTGAAGAGAACTGAATTACTCCGTGCTGGAAGATCTGAGCCCAGAGCCTCCACCTACAGACATCAGGGAATAATGTCACTAGATATCTACTTTCTTTATGGTAATAATGTAGATCCACTTGCCCTAGTGATAATACATTGTTGACTTATTAATTATTTAATATTGCTATAAGGCCTACAAATCTAAATGTTATGAGAGCATTTGACACTAGAATTCTTCAGGAAATTAATTTGTCTTGTTAAATAGAAGATAAGCTTTGATCTCTCCAAAATCGTTCAAGACGTGTGATGAAGACTCTGCTATCCTGTCCTTCTTAGGCTTTGTGAGAACATTAATTATGACTCGCATTCACTGGGTATTTCACAAAAATCACATCAATTAAGTACTTGAACCCACTTCTTCCAAAGGACGTATTACCAAGTTGTAAGTTTTTTTTTTTACATTTTGAACTAAATCTATAGTATTTCCACTAATTCTAGTTTCTTACCAGTTTTGCTGGGCAAGTAAGTCGTCAATGCCTATATCTGGTGTCATATAACCAATATACTTCATTTTCCAGAACGGCCTTGACAACAGCGAACCGTTATCAGTCCCTCTTCACTAAGAAGTCACTTACCCACGACAATTTCACATGTTCGCTTGTCCCCTCCATCCAAAGCTACGACAGCAAGCTGCGCAGTTCACAGTTCCACGTTTGCACACCGAGTATTTCTGAACCAGGCCCTTACCCTCGTGCTTACGCAAGGACGATGGATACTCCTTGCTCACCCACCAGCTCCGCTGCAGACCTGCCCTTGCCTGCCCCGCTGCGGGGACCCGCCGAAGGTCTTCGGAGTCCAGCACCACCACGTCAGTGGTCCGCTTCGGTTTTTGGGACCGAGAACTGCAAAGATCCTTTGCGTTTGGAGAAACCCTGGCTGAGAAAGAGCGATATAATGGGAGAGTTCGCCCCAAATGAGACGGTGCTCAGGACAGGCAAAGGTTAATGATAAAGCTGTCTCAAGGACTAAATCTCAGCCTCGTGGACCTGCTCGAACTGCCCCGCAAGCCACCTCGACTGGAGAGTCCGTTATCAGCGGGGAACACTGAAATCACCTTGATGCCGAAGCCACAAAAGCTGTAGCTGTAAAGGATGTTGGAGTTTTTCTCCGTATCCACCTTTAAATACGTTACCCAACTTCCTGAGCTTCACAATCCAATAGAGCAAAGCAAAAGGCTTGAAGCTGGCGCAACATCCCAAGTGCTTTCCCAGGGGCTGGTGAATCCCGAGAGCCACTGCCCAGGAGCGGCACAGCAGGGTCCCACCACCACACCGAGGACAGGGGCTTTTGGGGGACATGGCAAGAATGATGTCCCCAAGGAACCCCTCGGTGTTTCAAGGGCCACTGTGGAAGAATAACCAGCGCCGCAGGCAGGGACGGGAGCATCCCGCTAGAAAATATTAACCAAACCTCTTCGGCATGCCCCGCTGCGAGGGAGATAGAGGGAATAAGGGTTCACACTTTGCAGCGTAAGACCTGCAGAGCAGAAAAAGGTCGTAGCAAGCATTCTTTCAATAGGCAAAGACACAACCCTTCGCAGACACCTCTTCCGCTCACGGCTGATATGGCTGCCCTGCAATGGAAGATCATTCATCTGGAGCACGGACATGAGCTGTACCCCTGATGGCCAGCCTTCAATTCAGCAGAGACACAGATACACGCTGCTGGAAGAGAAAAACAGGATTGCACCTCTCATGGCCCAAGTCCGGGAGCTTTCCCAGGCACGTAGTCACTGCCCTTCCCAGCAGCAGGCTGCCCACCCACCCCAAGGGTCAATACTGGATTTATATTATTAGACCAACACTAAGCAAACTTGTTTCCCCCTGTTTAAAAGGAAGAATAAAGCCATTCATGCTCCTCACAGCATCCTGTAGGCTTAAGGGAGGGGGGGGAAAAAAAAAAAAGAAAAAAGACACAAGTAGGATGACAGCAAGAGTACGTTAAACACTAAAAAGAAGAAGAGAGGGCAATGAATATTGCAGCCAGCCATGGCTGCTTTCCAGGCAGCTCCGAGTCTTCCAGCAGCCAGCTGCAAGGGCAGAAGGAAGGTTGTCAGTCTCAGCTGAGCCCTTTCCTTTCTCAGGTGCAAAGATGCAGGACTTGCAAATGAATTGCATCAGAGATTAAGTAACAGGGCTCTAAATGCAGCCCAAACCCACTCCTCCAGTACACCAGCAGTGCTAAAAGAGACCATTTAGCCCTGCACAGAATCCCACCTAGTAACACACATGGTGGAGAACGGGAGCGCTCTCTTCACCCCGTTCCCTATCACCCGCAGTGGTCATTACAGTTAAATATTCTACCGTTTTTGACAACCCGGATTCCCCAGGTATTTAAATGATGGTATATTTGACTTACGCAGACCTTTGGTTAAGTTCACAGAAGGAGATGAGGCTCAGCTCCTTCTGACTTGTATCAAGTGTCCAATAAAATAACTCAGAAGTCACCTAAACTCTCAGCACCTTCCAACAGGATTAATACTCTCTCACTGGGTATTATTTTGCAGATATAGTCATATAATCCCGTGATATTAAATACCTCATTAGACAGAGATCCAAAACCAACATAATGCCAAGCACTGGCAAACAGAAAATGGGGATCGGCTCTTGGGAATGTGGACTCACACTGACGTTAATTATGATCTCGCAATTAAAATCATTACATGGAATTCCTTCCTCGCTACCTGTCCAGTCTACATCTATCCACTCTCCATACTTACGTCGACGTTTATGTAGGTACGTTAACCAGTGTTAGAATAAATCACTATCAGATTACCCAGTTAATAATTGCCAACTTCTGGATGACTTCCAGACTCTTTCATGCACATCTGCTCCACACATTAACAAAATGTACAGCAACCAGTGCTGCACAATTCAACACAACAATTTAAATATTTTGTAGAATTAATTATATGTAATTAAACTTAATATCATTACATTTGTGTTCTCAGAGGCAAGTATTTTATAATTGCTGTAATGT
The DNA here is from genome assembly GCA_026212715.1 of Elanus axillaris. Lineage (NCBI taxonomy): Eukaryota > Metazoa > Chordata > Aves > Accipitriformes > Accipitridae > Elanus > Elanus axillaris. The sequence continues at coordinate 81,043,946 of JANZLQ010000079.1, read as the reverse complement.
CAACAAATTACTTTTTTCCCCCTAGATCAAAAACCAGCTTGGTGAACGGTATCACCATACATACTTAACAGTGTTTGTTAACTAACCGTACTACGGAACAGCAAAGAAACATCGCAATTCATCAGCTTCTCTCTGTATATATGCTCTTCCCTCGCCAACGAGCACGTCACTAAAAATATTAATGGCTTTCCATGCAGGCTGCTCAGCACTCCACTTGCAAATAAGGACATCGCCTCCTCCGCTCTCCCTGCTTGCCAGGAGATGGGCAGAGCTCCCAGGTAATGCCATCACTCAGCACAGCCGGAGCCACGGCCCCGTACCTGCCAACCTGCCAACCTCAGCAGGTCAGGAATTTAATTAGCATGCAGTGCTTGAGAGAGCAGCTGCTTGGTGGCTGTTCCCTCATTTATTTATAGCTGCACCTTTGCATCCTGAGCGCGTTGGTTTTTTAAACCCGCATTTGCATGATGAAGATGCGTGCAGTGCAACTTCACCGGCATCATCTCAAAAGACTTTCTGCACTTAAACTAATGGCCCATGTCATATATCACCAAGAACAGCAATGAAGAGGTGTCAGTAAGATTTCAGTTTTGAGGCCTTTGTTCTATTGGACTGATTTACGAGGTAGTTATCTAATAAAAAGCTCTTACCGGTTTTCATATGACCGCAGAAGTGTTGTATATTATGACCCGACCTCCTTTCTTTAATGGATAACTTGGATTCAGTAGCCATCAATTCCTTACCACGACTGATTCTCCTCCACCGTTAACCTACTTCTACATTTCCTCATCTACAGAGTTGTAGAAAAGGTGGTTTCCATTTTGCAGATACCCTCCCTATTTCCAGTGTAAGTTTTGTTCTAGCCAGGATAACTCGATCAAGAGTCAAATCCCTCAACAGAGCAAGTTTCTACATGTCAGCAGACATCGGGTAAGCTGCCTGCGTATGTCCTAGTTTACAGGAAATACAAGGTTACACAAATGGTCCAAAGCCTGTCTCCTTTCAGGCTCAACTACACCGTTCCTCCTTGCATCTGCCGGGGTTAGCCCCGTAAGTAGATTCACCCCTACTCGCTAACTACGGAGCTCATCTCCTCTTCCTCCACGTCGGCCATCACGATGAAACCCTTCCCGCACCCACCCCAGCGGGGACCTCTTGGAGTCTTTTAAACAAACCTGGGGGGCAAGTCTAAATTGAGCCTGGCATTTGGACCAGCCCACTGGGCAGCTGGTTACTTTAATATCTCCAGCCTTGTCTCTCCAGACTGCTAAAGTGTTGGCATAGTCCAGAGTTGCACTTGTCTTCCTCGGTCATGTGAGGCTGAAGATCCCGCTCCACTTTTTATAGGAATGATTTTACTGCTACGGCACATCTGGCAAACCAAGTGAATCTAATTTTAGTTAAGAAAAACAAACAACTTCATAACAAAAATATTGATCTGATTTTGTTTGCTTTCAAACAAGCACGGTATTCCGTGCCCCAATATATTCTGCGCTAGTTTACTAGCTAGTATTTTAGTATCCTCTAAGAATTGCCAAAAACATTTAAGTTTCAAGACGCTTGTTTGACTTCTACTTTGTGTTTTCAATCCGCCGAGGCTGCGTTACATTCTTTCATAAGTGCTCCTTGCAAAACCAACTCCTTTCTGTATTGTTCATTTACCATTCTGGGGATTGCACAGTGGTGAATTACCGCTATGATGGCGTGATTGCACGGTGTTGAATTACCTTAGAAATAGCTGCATCTCAGCATATGAATGCAGTATCTCACCGACTCAGACTTCTAAGCCCTTGAAAGTACTCCGATTTCAATAGCGAAGCTGCAGCATAAAACTGGAACGTGGGACCCGGTCAACCTACTGAGGCACCAAGAAGTTCTGTACGGACGTCCAGTACCGCCATGATCCAGTACACCTGCCAAACTTCAGCTACGCAGTGCTAGCACTATTAATTTGATTCCAGTCTAACAAAGAGAGCCTAGCCAGCAGTGGGAGCAAATAAAATATTAAATTAATAGTTTCCTCAAGCAAAGAGTGACCTTCCTTATTTGAGAGTTACAGTTAATCAGTATGACAGAATAGCAGAGTCCGATCCCATCTGTACCGATAAATCAAAGTGAATAGATTTATTCCAGATTTAAGTTTGATTTGCATCTGTATCACCTTACTTGAAGGTAACCAAAATACCGTATTTCTTAGCTCAGTAAGATTAATTACCAACCCTCCAAAGCAAACAGTTTTCAGAACAGCTTCACACAACACGAAAAAAATAAAGAATTCACAGCCCCATGTAGACTGAAGGCCTCCCTCCTCCTTTAGCTGTTCATGACAGCAGCTGCAGCACCAAAACCCCAGAACTCTTTCAGAATTGTGACATTACATGTTACAAATATAATTTCGTTATAGTCTCATGCATGCATTTCCAAAGAATTACTCGTGGGTTTACATCACTTTAAATAAGGCCTGAAATCAGAAAAAAGACCTGAATCCGGCCTTTCAATAGCTTCCTACACAAGTTTATTACAGAGATCATGTGAAAATAAAACATAAACAAGCCAAAGTTAAAAAGAATCAGAAAAGAAAAAAGAAAAAACAAAGAGAGACACATAAGACACACAGGGAAGAGTTTAACAGACTGTAATGCAAAAAACTGTATACCGCGACGGAAAGCTTTGAATAACCTTAGCTACAGGCAGCACCTACACTAGTAACACACCAGAGTCCCAGCTGCTGCAAGCGGAATTTGTTTCCGTGATGAACAGAAAATGAGCTTTACTTAGTGAGAACTGCTACCTTCAAATTGCTGAAATATTTATGGAGCGAGCAACTTTCTCTGGAAAGTGTCTTACACAAAAATAATGGCTTAATATTAATAAGATGGGTTTATGCTGACAGGAGTCTGAGAAAATAACACATCCTTTCCTGGGAAATCAAACACAAATCAAAGCTTTCTCTGTACAAGTTTCAGAAACTACAAGAGGAATTAAGGTTATTTAAAACATCTTGCACATAAACCTTCCCAAATGGCAAGGGTCATTTAAGAGGAAGCTCTGTTTCTGAGATACCATAATGATAAAGAATGAACATAAAGGCTATTGTTTATTTTCACTTTAAAAAAATGCACAAATGTACAGCAAGGAACATACTGACCTAACAAGGCCTGAAGTTAGATCGTCATCAGGTCTAAACTCATAGCAGAGGTGTAGAGCCATCCTAAACAGCAACTAAATATTTCTAGGCTAAATGCCTCCTCCGACATCCAGTCAAGAAAATATGGGGAAGTTACAACAGCCCGATGAGAGGTTTAAGCTTTGAGCTCAATCAGCTGCTGCCTGGTTCTTCAGTCCAGAGGTCTAAGGTTCAACCGGCAGCGACATCCCCTCCAGCCCTGGTCTCCCTCTACAGTAATAACAGCTTTTCAGATTATGATACTCGCACGTTAAGTATATTTCTTTTATAACTACATGGCACTTATAGTGGAGACACTTTTTCCCTGAATACTCATGCGCTGTACTGGCATAAACTATTTAAATGAGAGAGAGGGGCTGGGGAGTCGAAGAGCTGTGGTTTTTCTGCTGCATACCTTAGCAATTCTGAACAAGTTTTTTGTGCATTGTATCACCTAGAGTGTAAAACCTTCTGTTTTACAAAGAAAAATAAGAGGTCTTATTGCTTCATCACCTACAACTCTGCTCAATGAGCTTTAATTTACAGTGCCGACTGCATCAGCCTTAAAAAAAATTCAAGGTAATTGTTTGAAAGGAAAAGGAGGTACATGGGTTAATGGAAAAGGCAAGGGTTCAACTGCTCAGCATGGTGCATTCACCCTTTATGAGTGCTTCAATTCCACTACACAGCAGAGAAAATTTATTCCCGCAGTCATGCATGGAGGATTTAAGGCTGGCAGATTTGTATTTATGGCGTGTTGCAAAATAAACAACATAAGCAGTTTCATCGCACAGGTGGTAAGGGTGCTTTGCTTGAGAAAACACTTCAAGAGAACCGAAATCTCCATCTGATTTTTCTTTTCAAATTTGAAGGGAAAATAAGAGTTGAAACTTCATACAAAATGAGGCATCAGAAAGTTTTAAATACAGTCACTAAAGCATTTCAAGTTCAATTTTCTGTAAATAATAATTTCAGATTCCTGTTTGATTCAAGTATTTCACACTGAACGTAAAGTCACTAATATTTAACACGGTAGTTTTAGAAGGCAAGTTTCATCCTTTTGAATTTTTTTTGTTTGTTTTTGAAATTTATGGAATTCCTTGAGGTGAGGCTGCCTGTGTACAACAAAGACCCCGTCCCGTGGCTGTTCCGTGGAGTAAGATATAAGCAGGTAAGCCAGGAATGAAAACCCAGCTAGTGGGCTAAGGACAAGTAGCCGAGAACAACTGCATGCGATGTCACAACCGCTCACATGTTGCAAAAGGAATACAAACCAGTTGCTCAGTTGGAGCAATTGCATAAAAGTCAAATCCAAGTTTACAATGAGATTTTTGCCATTGAAATCTATATATAGTTTCACTCCTCTAAGTCATCATCTTCCCTTTTTTTCCACCTACGTACAATTCTAGTGCATCTGTAAATGCCAGGAAAAAAAAAACACACTCCTATATATACTGAAGTATATACTATTTTCCATTAACAAGTGCATTTATCAACTACGATACCACCCAGACCCTAAGGCTGGACAGCACACTTGGATCATCTCATCTGTTCAACCATCTAACAAAGACCATTCAAAATTAATGATTTATTAATTCCAAGAACTTGTCTTTGACCTACGGATATTGTACGAGGGAGGTGGGTGCTAAAGAGCACAGCAACTGTTCCTGGGGCTAGCCAAACTCTCTGAAAGTGTCCACCTTGCTCGTCATTTGAATTTGTCTCATTTTAACTTCCAGCTGTCAGTTCCCAACACTCTCTTCAGCCTTCGCTTTAGGAACTCACTGCTTTCTGGCACTTTCTCCTTTTTGTCATTATTTTGCCTCGGAAGCCGCCGAGCACTGGAAGAAGTCCACTGCAGACCTTTTTGCCAGCCCACAAGTCAGGCTCGCAGCTCTCCATGATGTTTACCGTGGTAAAAACAACAAAGTAATGATAACCCACTATTAAATACACAATACTAGTAAAGACATCATTGTTAATATTGGCTAGTAGAAGGACTTTTTTTTAAAAAAAATAGGGATGCTAAATCCAAATACGCCTGCGCTAGGCATTTCATAAAGGCTTCGCAAATTGATGCAAACTCCCTCGTCCAGCAGCAGCATGCAGGCACGTTCGGCAACAGGCATCTCCCAAAAAGCTTCTCGTGCCTTTCGCTCCCGCTGCGATATTGGCATCCGTCTCGCTTTGTCTCCAGCTTGGAAACAGCGGAATGGGTGAGTCTCAACAGACCCAGAACGACACCACCTGCAGCATCAGGCTGCTGTCCATTTGATCAATTATCACAAGATTACTCTCTCCAAGACTCGGAAACGACACCCTGTTCTGCTCAAAGATGTCTCTACATCTTTCCCTCCTGCCCTCGAAGTTGCCAAACGGGACAGTTTTCCTCGGGAACGGATACTTTCTAATAAGCACCACAGATAATAAGTAACGCTCAAGTAATTAACACCAAGACACTTGTTAGACGACCCTTCTCAACACCCTCAGAGCCAAGGCAGTGTTCAGATGGGAGCACTCAAATATTACGTTCTCTGGTGCTCCCATCCTCCTATTGTGCACCGGACCAGGTTACAGATGCTGCGGATTACGTTCAAGACATTGTCTTAGACGGAACAATTCTTCGAGCCTCTGCAACAGATCTTACCCTCCCATCAAGATTTAACAGCCAGGAGCACGATCACTCACAGAACGATGACTGAAAATCCTATTAGGCCTCTGGTTTGCCCTAATATTATAAAGGAAAAAAAAAAATGCTTCCTGGAGTTTTCCTTTATTGTGCAAGACAAACTCAATCTGCCTCCTAGAAAGAGAAACATTTTAGCCGTTACCTTTAGTAAAAATCCCCACCGTAATTTTTCCCTCAATTACAGTAAGGCTGATTGCATTCAAGAGACAGAGGAAATGCAAAGCTTGAGCCGGTCAAGTAACAGGCAACTGGTTTCGGGAGAGGAGAGCGTTTAACATATCCCCGGGTACATGTCCATCATCTCGGTGCTGCATGAGCTGTACGGAAGCAAATTGTGCGGGAACACACATGCTTCCCCTGAAAACGAGGAGATTTGTTTCAGTGAAAGACTTGTCCGTGGCAAATACAGGATGAGATACCCCCAAATTGCGTATGTATAACTATACATCACGGCTTGATTGGTTTTAGCGCACGTCACATGGGAATCGCTTGACATACACCCTGAAGAGCATGCTCCACTAATGCGTCTCAAACTATACACGGGGCTTTCTTTACCACTTGCTTTTAATTTCTTCCCTGTTCCTTCCTTCACACCCTCATTTTCTTTCATTCAATTGCCCCAAACCACAGAAGGAAACAAAATGGTGACATCTCAAAAAAAAAAAAATCACTGGGATGGAACTGTATACGTAACTGTACGCATACATGTCGCGCGACGTCCCAGAAAACCTTACGCACAGAATTGCGGATTGATACTAAATGGACCTGATTAGTTCAGTATTTTCTCCAACTCTAGTCAGCAATAATCATCTAATAAAAGTTTAATGATGTATGGCCCCAAAGTTGCAACAATGTGATTTTATTCATAGTTACATCAATCAAGATCGCACATAAGGGATTCTTTCCAACGTACCCTAAGGAAGAATCAGCTACAGTGCTAAACCAAGAGAAGGACGGTGCACGGCTTTTTAGAAAAAGGTAATAGCAAATAGTAAAAAACAAAATACAAAACCAATCTAAGGTTTCCATTGCAAATTTCCACTTTCAGCCAATTTATTGATTTAAAGGATTAAGAAAAAAAACAAAGAGTTTAAAGCTAACTTAACTCTGGAAACTTCCCATTTGTAAAATTTCACTAAGATCCTTATAGTGGTTTTGCGGTTTGATTTTGTCTGGGGCTTGCGAGGGGTGGCGGCAGTTTGGTTTTTTTAAAAGAGGCATATTTCATCTTTCCCCAAGTCCTCAAAGACCGACACAATGTTTAGCAGTAATGTTAAAAAAGCTTACTTAGCAAGAAGTCTAAAGAAAGAGCCTTTATTCAAAATTATTAAAGCACAAAAGTAAATGTATTTAAAAAAACCTGCTCTGTATCCCAGAAGGGGTTTAAAAATATCTCCCTTAGCTAATATTAAAATTCTATGGTTATCAATAGACATGGTCATTTAACCACTCGAGTGCCTTTGGATGTATAACAGAAACCCTGGGAATTGACATTTATTCAGCCTAAGAATACACAATTTGGATTTTTCTACTCTTACTGCTTCAGAGATCACAGCAGGGATCCCTTTAAAACAGGTTGCCACTGGCATTTGCCAAACTGTACTTAGCGAAGGATTTGGCACGTAGATAGGGCAATTTTGTTGCCTGGTAATTTGCATAACACCCCACGCATCCTACTTTCCATGTCAAAATACAAGAGACTGCTAACCCTTCCAGGGTGGTAAGAAGCCCCACGAGAAGTGCATAAAGTGGGGCAACTAAGCTGAAGTAAAATAACCTTCTGCGCAAAAGCAGAGTAGCATTCCGTAGGCATCCTTTTCACTATCTCCATCTTCAGCTTCACCCCACACATTAAGACCAAAGCAGTCTCAACTTGTCAAGACACCAATACTGACTGGATACATTGATTTTTCTCCTTGTTTGAGTGATTTTTCCATGCCTTTGAAAAAAAGAAAACATAAAAACCCCTTATTGCTCAGAGGCTGGCAGATTTCTTAGGCGTGCTTCTAGACAAGCAGAAAACACTGATTTGAGAGGTTTGAAGGGAGAGGTTGTCTATTGCTCTCTACTGTACATGCCAAAGGACACACTTTTTTCCCCTCTTTTTGAAGAGTTCTAGACAAACCTATGAGCCCAGGCTGCGACTGAAATACTGTTACTGTTTTATTATACTTTAAAACTTCAAAAGGAACAGGATTTCTAGGCGATTAAAATGCTCTGTAAAAGGACTAAAGATAAAATATCCATAAGCACAATTATGCAAGTGCATCACTAGTAAAAATCTATTTCATGTTTACGCAGTATGTTTTCTAGCAACTATTATAAAGAATACTAGAAGTTTATTCTGCTGTAAGCTTTCACCTACAGCAAGACCCTAGTTAGTTTTAAAACGAATTCTTTCCCTGAGGTATAACCATGCCAGAAAACCTACATGCCATACAAGCCTTAAGAGGTCACTTCAATCTCCAACAGATACCACTGTTAACTGGCATTATTCGAGGTCTAACAACTAATTTCACTGGGAAATATCTTATTCTAACCAAACACTATTAAAAAGAAAGTTTGACAGAGTCTAAAATATATCCAGAGTTTTGTATCAGCAGGTGATGAACTGAGATGAGCCAAAACACTTTAGCACCTTGGTTAAATAGAGCCCACCTTGCTTAAACAAGACATCAGACTACGTTGCGTATGGCCGTAGAGCGTGACAAGCATTAGAAGGGAAGGCAAACAATATTCCCAAATCTAACCTGCTGGCCAGGCAGCAAAAAAGTAATTTGAGTCCTGGAGATAACCAAAGTTTCAATTTTGTACAGGTGCAACGATACCCCTGTATGCAGGGATCTTGCGGCTCAATTTCGTTCCATATTGCCACGTTACACAAAAACACGCGTGGGAATTCTAGTGGCCTGCCTTGTCGCTCTCAAGCATTGCCGAGAGAAGACCATGGATTTCAAGTTTTAGTTATTACTATTTGTACTTTAATTCAGTGTTACTGGGGAGGGTGGCAGCCACGCTACTTAATTCCTGTGTCATCCAGTTACCACTATAATGATTGTCAAATCAAAAAAAATCAGCAATAACAGAGAGAAGTTGCTTCACCGTGTGGATGGTGAGGCTCTGGCAGAGGTTGCCCAGAGAGGCTGTGGATGCCCCATCCCGGGCAGTGCCCAAGGCCAGGTTGGACGGGGCTTGGAGCAACCTGGGCTGGAGGAAGGTGTCCCTGCCCAGGGCAGGGGGGTGGAATTAGATGATCTTTAGGGTCCCTTCCAACCCAAACCATTCCAGGATTCTATTGTTTAATTTCCTGTTGTTTAGAACAATCATCACTCACATTTGCAGAATAAAAGGCGGAACAAGTGAGGAAAAAGGATAGCACGCTCATCATGTCTTACTGTGAAGACATAAGAAAAAGTCTTTGAATTGCCCCACACTGCTCAAGAGCTGCAATGCATTCAGGACATGGAAATAGCGCAAGACAACTAGAAATAAGCTATCCAAAGAAAATATGCAAGGAAATAAGAAAATATTATCATTCTCAGGAAAGATTCTGTACAATAGTATCCCAAACCCATGAAACAGAGTTAAGAAAAACTTGTAAGAAAAGAAATTAAAGACTTGTAATGCAAGTCCTAGCAGTTGAGCTCAACGCAATCCTGCATCTATCCCAGTTCTTCCGTGGAAGACAGAAAATACAGTAAGCTTAAAAAAACCAAAGAATTGTCAAGACCCAAACAAGCAGAAGAAACTATTGTCCCCCGAGTCCATATGACGTAGCAGATTGACCACTGGGCTGTAACAGCCTGGCACCTTTGCCACTGCCCAGCCTTAAATGTATGTGCCAGTTACAAACATTTACTTAAGCCTCACAATGCCTCCGTGAAGCGGGTGAGTACTACCGGCCCCAGGGAGAGTAACGGGGAAATTGAGGCTTTGTGAAATGTCTTTCCCCCAAACCACACAAATCAATACCGTAACAAGGTCTTTTGGACTCCAAGCACCGTCCTCCCCTCAACAAAACAGCGGTACCTTGTGCATCTCAAATTCACTGCACTGGGTCATTTAACCTCTCTGTGTCCCATTTTCTCCTTATTTAGGAGAAGCCTATTAACATTCAATTTGCTGCACAGCCACGCTGACGGCAGGCTGGTCACGTCCACCTCTCTCATGACACTAAAAATGCTTCCTCTCATTGACATTCGGCGGGGCCAGAATGTCTAAGAGCTCTACATCCAGGAACCTCCATCAGCTTCTGCCAAGGAAGGATGGCCACAAATATTCCTCCAGCTTAAAAGCAGCCTTTACCTTCAGTCTTTCCAGACAGCATTGGACAACACTAGAGAACAGATGGGTGAGGACGGTTCTGCATGGACCCGGACTTAGACGCTTCGCCCTGTTCCACCACCAACTACTGCTTCGCTCTGACAAAGAGACAACAAAATCGTCATCTTCTCAGAATCACACAGTCTTCCTTGAAAACCAGAAATGCACTTTCTAAAGACATTACCTAGCAACATGTCATTTGCCCTTGCTGTCTCAGGAACAAAGCATTTCAACCGCTTGTAAGCAGGCAGAAGCTGATACCGCGGCATCCACCTGGGCAGCGCACGTACAAGCTGTGAGCAGGCGAGCGTGCACGCGTACGCGCGTGTTCTCCTCTTCCCCTTGGATCCAGTTGACAAGGGTTGGAATTCTGGCACAGCCCAAGCTACAAAGCCAAGAGAGACTCTCGGGTTGGAGCTTTATTGGTGGTGCGTCCTTAGAGGTCAGACAGGAGGACTTAAAATCCCACACCTTCCGATAGCTTAAATGTTTTGTTAATGGCAGGAGGAATCAAGCAAAGCCACTTCTAATCAAATAGTATGGACTAGCAGCCACAGGACAAGGCTACGAACTGCTTTCAAGGAGCCCTTCGTTAATAAATGCACATGCAGCTCTGAAACACCATGGTATCCCACCTAGCCTCTCAAGTCACTTGTCCTTTTACATGGAAATTATAGGTTAGGACCACATAAAGTCGCGTGTGGAGTTACAACCAAAGTCAACACAGAAACACCCCTTCGCTGGGGGAGGAGACTCACACGGCTGGCTTTCGTACAAGGCTACGCGGCAAATAATGGAATTGTGCAAAATTACAGTGGCCTAACTGGGAGAAGAATATAAGCACCTATCTGCCTACGAAATTTGAATCTAACACTCGTAAAAGCACTTGGAGATCAGAGAGAGAAAGGTGGACATTTCAAAAAGAGGGTCACTGGCCTACAGCGACAACCTGTCCTCAAGTTCCGAGCTCAGTCACTGAACTAGATTTCCTCATAAACCTTTGGCGTTTGAACTGCTACACAGTCTATTATCATTTTCCTTGCTGCATGTATGAAACATTTAGCATTCATGTTTGTATTTCTCTCCCCGCATATATGGTGGTCCATTTCTTACGAGATTTATTAATATATTTGACAATGTATTTGCAAAATTCCAGACAGGTATTTGATGGGCTGATACCATAACCACACTGTGGAAACTATACACATTATTCATGAGGCTTGTGGCAATATCCTGCCAAAAGAAGCAACTGACAAACAGTAATAAATTGGACAAGTAGCCGTCAAATTAATATAGCCGGTGATAGTACTCCCTGAGAACACTGCACAATCTGGACTGTTCGTACACTGGCATTCACACCAGGTACTGGATCATTCAGATACCTTTGAAGGGTCTGGGAAAAGCTCTTAACAATTAATAAAGACATGTAGAACTTAATTCCCATGAAAACATCTGAAGGGCAGAAGTTAGTCATCCAGAAAAAAACCCAAAAGGAAAGGGGTTTTTCCTGGAAGAGGCGTCTACCAACCATAGAAATTTCCACAGGGGAAACAAACTATGGATTAACTGAAAGGGTATTGCCGACAGACTCGTATGGAACAGGCAGTACTTATTTTAACTGCTGGTTTGGTCGTTCTATTCTGGTCATGCTAGGCACTGGATGAACCTGTCATAATTAATAAATAATTTTAGAAGTACCTGCCTTGCACAGATTTCAGTCTGAAAACAAGAACAGGAAAGAAACAGAAATAAAATATTGTTCTAATTTGAAAAGGTAGACAGCTTGCTAAAATAATCTGTCACAAAGTCAAACTAAAATAAACTGATGTCACCATTTAATTCCTTAGCTGTTCCAAGAACCCTTCCTTTCTAAGTCAGAGAAGGAACATCTGAAGAAAAGCATTATGATAAAACACTTTCAAAGTTAAGTATTTGCAGAATCAGCATTTTATTCAAGATACATTCATTATACCCGAAAAAAAAAAAGGCAGGAAAATTATTGGCACAACAGGACTAAATTCCTTTGCAAACCACATACAGTCTCTGAAGAAAACAGTCTTCCAGCTTTTGGCGTACACTGACATACAGACAGCAGAGACAACCACATTTTTAGCATCTCGTCCACGCTCACAGAGTTAAACTCTCTTCCAAAGCACGACTATGGCAATCCAGAGCCGCACTGTGGATTAAGCTCAGACAAGGTTTGATTAAGGATCCACTTCATGGAAGTTTGTAGGACTGAGCTCGGACTCCAAACCCACAGCTCCGCACGTGTGTTGCGCTATATTAATGGGGGGGGTAACGAAGAGTGTGGAAAATTCTGTATTTAAGATGGCATTTGCCATGAGTTCAATTGAAATTCATTTTTGTTATGCTTAGGAAAAGGGCAACAAAGACCAGCACGGTTAAGCAGGGATATAGGGATTAGCATAATCAATCATAAAGCTTTACAGAAAATAGGAACAACTTCTGCAAAGGGTACCGAGGATCTGTGGAATAAGATGAACTGTGTTTTAAGGCTCTTTAGCAGAACAAAGAAATGCTGAATGCAGAGTCACCTTTTCCAGGCACTTACTTCACCAGATGTGCCAACATGCACAAGTGCCCATTTCGGGAATCAAAAACACTAAGGAGAGCACACTCAGAAGTTACCACTTCATTCAATAGTCCTTTAACTAATATCTTTCGATGACTTTGGAGAAAACATTATCCCTCGCTCAGGAAGATACGCCTGCCAATAGCAGTAACGGAGAAGCCTGATGAAAACCAAATAGGAAGATACAACTGGGTTTGCAACATGTACGTTTTATCATCAGCTTACTTGGCTTGATCACTTGGATTTTATATTTTAAGTGCTCTCGCTTTCTAGGTATTTTTGCATTGTACTTATCACAACGGAACAGGGATTACAGATGGAGCCTCCTAGATGACACAATACAAGTCTGATATAAAGCAAAAACTTAAAACAGTTTTAATGTTTGAGGAATTAACCAGTGTGCCCAAATCACTGAATGAGCAGTTATACTGTAATCTTATACAAATAAGCCAAAAAATATATTCTCTTTAGTGATGCAAGAGAACCCCCAAAAATATCTGAAGATAAAAGTAGGAACTTAGATATTTTTCATTTTGGGAAGCCCTGTTCCTTACCCATAGAAATGTTGACTTTAATAAAATGAAAGCTATTAAGGTTTATTTTACAGTGTCAAAAGACATCTATCAACATCAGGGATCACTCTGTATAAATTAAGTAGCAAAGATTTTCTAAAATACTTAAAAAAATTTAATCTGAAACATCGTAAAATACTACAGTTTCAGCAGGGATTTTCTCTGATTTACTTCATTAGAGCCCTTCAGATGTAAAAGTAAAGGGTTTAGGTGCCATTTCTCTCAAAATAAACTTCTGAAGCTCCACAAAAGTAATAAAATTGCTATTATAAAGCCGAGACACCTTCTAGAGCTCTTTGACACCAAAACCGTAAAGGACATACTTCCAGTATACTTTCTGGTATTTCTTCATAGAGCCGGAAGCATAGAGACCATGAATGTACAGATATGGATAACTATAATGGTAATACGATTCAGCTGAATATTATTTTCATTGTAATTCAGAACACATTCTTTAATGAAATACCTACGTCAGAGACTATATCTGGGAAAACACATATTTTAAATACAATACACTAACTGGAACAGGTTTTTGATATGTTTCAAGGTTACTGTCAATAAAAATCCCCAACATCATCTATCCTAGTAGGTGAACTGCGGCCCAATAAAAGCCAAATAACGATGTGACATAATTACTGTGGTCCAATCCAGTTTCTCTAAATGAACCTCCAGAATAACTTGGCCATTTTTAACTTTCCCAAGATCTTTTACAGCCTTCAGGAATGTGCAAGGAAGGACAAAGGTTTGAAGAGTTCAGGGGTTTATTTCATTGCTTCAACCATTACATGTGGAAAACAAGAGTTGCCCATGCTCTCCCCAAAGCAGCAAACCTATTTTAAGAGGAGTTCAGGAGAATAAATAAGGTTAGAATACCTAACTATTTTTCAGAACAACTTAGTTCCAGCTGAAAAATCTGAATGGCACCTTGAACTTCCTCCGATTATTCAGAAGCCTGAGTAGAAAACGAGATACACAGCTCTACAGAGGAGGAGACTGGCTTTCAGTAATGACTGATGGAGTTTTAATCAGCCACTAAACCAGAGTTATCAGGGCAGGTTATACGGTAAACACTTAAGCCTGGTAAGATAATAAATTCAAGCTTTTGCAAATGGAATTGGGGGGGGGGTTCCCCAGCTGCAATTAAGCTTTACATCCACTGTCAAGGTAAAAGACTAAGCTGGAATCATTTTGAAGAGGGAAAAGTGAATCAGAAGCAACAGCAGGCTGTTTCATCCAGACAGACAGAAATTGCTGCAGAAGTCAACTGGCAAAGCTAAAACCCACCCGCAGAAACTGGCTCTCTTGCAGGCAGCCCTGGGAGAGGAGCGAAGGACACCAAGTGTATGGCAACCAAGATATCCTCTGACCTCGCGTGTGGCATCTGGGTCAGGAATGAAACCCATCATTAGTCCGTCAGCATGCGAACGGCTGATAAGAAAAGAGATTATTTCAAATCTCCATGGTTATTAATCCCATCACAAAACAAAGGGGTCAAGCTTGTTACAAACCAACGGTATTTCTGGAGCTTTGGAGCCAAGACGCTCCAGCGCTTCCAGGGGCTGCTTATCCCAGAGCACAAAAAGCAATTTCTGCCCTCCAAGCCCTTTGCAGCAAACCATATTCCTTTAAGATCCCAGCCTAAAGACCACTAATATCCTTGGGCTTTCAGACAGTGCCATACTAATACCATATTCCTCGTTTCTTTTAAAGACCCGAGGGCTCCGCTATCCTTAGAGATTTTCACTTTCACACTTCCTTTGTTACAAAAATATTTTTATCTGAAGTCGCTGCTGTTAGGATTGCAATAAAGACCTTTTGTCCTCATTTTGAGAAACACTTGGTAGTGAAAAGAGCTATTTGCTACTACCCCCATTCCCATACACACGGGTATCTTTCATCTCTGAAAATACAGGCACATAAAAAAGGAAATAGAAGTGCCAATTTATATTTGGGTCTAGGGGAACCTTCACAGTTTTAATTACAGCATGCGATCTCAACTGAGTCATTTAATTCTGGCTGGGATTTATGAGGATGCGCTCATTTAACAGAGTTTGCAGTGGAGCACTTAAAAATGCTTTATTGGAAGAATTTCACATTCATAACTTACTACATGGATTTAAGCTTCTCAGGGTGCTGTTCCCTTCCCCTAATGCCAGAGCCAGATCCTTGCCCCCAAAGTGAATTCTCTGTTTGGGGACAGCGGGAAGATGCAACACATTTGCCGACAGCCTGAGCAAAACCAGCAAATTCAAGTACAATAACAGCAGAAGCCAGTGTTACTCGAGCAGCCTCTGGTTCGTTTATTGTGGCAGGGAGGGGGATATCTTCCTCATGTACCTAAATACATGCTTCTACACCACTGATTAATTCCACTGTCCTCCCTTGACTTTATGATAAGCCTTCAAGAAGTCTTGCGATGAGTAGATGATACGCTGTACTGCCAAACTGAAGAATTATTTTTTTTTCTTTTGGACAAGAAGAAAAAAGGTGAAGGAAGCAGACAAAGTTGAAAACATGAAAATGACAGGTTGACTATAAGGGAAATGAAAGTGTTGCTAGAAAAAAATTTCTACCCAAATACAGTATCCTTGAATAACCTTGTTAGAAAATTGCATAAAATAAGCCAATGTATGTAATCCCGTTACAAACCGTTAGCTTACAGGCTTTATGCAGAGGAACTGTGTAATGAGATTAAACACAAACAAACATGCCCGGCTGTAGCTTGCTGAATTGGACAGTTAAAAAGAAATCTAAAACAAAAAAGCCCTAAATGGACAAATACCACGTTATCTACTTTTAAGTCAAGAGCAATTAAGTAGGAAGATTGTGTAGCAATACAAATGCACCCTCACTCTTCTGCATGTGCTTGTATAGTTTTCCTAGCCTCACTTATTTCTTAATGGTATTTTTATTATGTGTACATTATTTAGTTCTCAAAGGGACACAAAGTAGCTAATTGCTCTTAATGGGTATTTCCTCTGCTCTCAAAAACTAGTTTCCAGAAAACCACTTTTTCCTTCCCTTTGTTTTTGTCCCTTACATAGCACTATATTCTCAGCTGGTCATTAAGGACTATTGGGTGGAGTTTTCTCATTTCCTAGGTGACAACGCTGCCGAAACAGGCCACGAGCATCAAGTCCCCTGCTTCCTTACTTGTAATCAACATGCACCGACATACGTACATTGTTCTCTGACAGCTACACACCAGACTTCATCAAAAGCCCATCGCACAGAAGTAGAACCCACTCGCTGCAGCGGGTTGTCGGTCTCGGATCTCTCACCTTCATCGAGATCCCCACGCATCAACGTAGACGGCAACCGTTGCCCTTCGTCTCTTTGCGCGGCTCTGATAATACACACCCCTCACACATTTTAAAGTGTAAATAAAAACAATTTTGAAACCAAAGAGTTAGCTTTTTCCCCAAAATAAGGCCTTTGTCTATCTTGGTATTCTTGCAGACATGCTATTTTTCTTCTAACTCTCACTATGGGTCTTTATCACACCGCGTCCTCCATTTCAGACTCACTACACTCAAAACTGCTGTGAGGGTGTCGAGTTGGAATTCAATATCCAAGCAAGTAAACTATCAAGGAGACTAGTGGGAAGATGACTTATCACAGCATCAGTAGAATAACAAAGACTTTGGTAGCTTGAATTTTCTTCACCTGGGGCACAGCTTAAGCATCTACATGCAACCCAGACACCTAAGTTCCAATTACAGGCAACTAAATAAAACCAACAAGATCTAGACACCAATTTAATTGACCAACTTCTAGAAGCACTGTTGGACTGACCATATGTGGACTTTTCTTCCACTGGAGATGCCTTACGATATCCTAAATCTACCCTAAACCTAACGACCCTGAGAAAGTCCTCTGAAATCATTACTTGGGATGCTGACCACAACCACCTGAACGTCTAAAGTTCACAATTGCGTGATGTTTTCTGCACTTAAATGCCCCGCAGCTATTGCAACTCTGACTTAGAGCCTACAGTCTCAGGCCTCCCTTTTATAACAGAGACCTTACAACCTGCATATCAAACAAATTTGTAAAACGGTACAGTTCCACAACTTCTTAAGTTACTCAAAATCTCAGCTCTCGCGTAACGCTCACTGAAGTCATACAAAAAAAACGTAACAAACATCATTTCCTACTAGCACAAAGGCTTTTTCTTCTTTAAAGCTATAACGACATTATAATCATCACTGCATTCTCGTGTAGATCCCTACCCTGTCCCACTGGGAAACAAAACCAAACAAAAACCCCAAAAAGTAATCACATGCCAACTGCCTACAACAGAACAGATAGGGGGTGACTGATCCAGAGAAATCCGCTTTCAACAGAAACAGATGCTTAGGTAAACCAGTCCCATTTACCTCGACTTCTTTCATGTGTCTATAGCGGAAGAAAGACTTTCAAAAGATCTGAACTGTTCCAGCAGACAGCAAGCGCCTCTCCCCGCCAAACATTCACACCAATACACATGTACTATTGCTAAAGTCTTGATATTTTTAAACCAAGAATTGATGTTTCACTGGTGTTTGGGCTACATTATATTTTCATGAAAGCTGTTGTCAGGCAGGTGGAAATCTGACATTTAAGTGACATTTTTCTACTGAACAAGACAGAGCTCATCCCTTTATTTAGATGTGAGCCTGCATTTGAGAAAAAGTATTTTAGTAGCATCCTCCTCACGGATGCTGGTTCAACTGTTGCGTTCCATCACGGACTGTTTCAATCCTAAGTTGGTACAACTCTTTGTAGAGTTCCTACTACACCTGCGTTTCTCTATCAAAGGAGCAACTGAGGTTCAGTTTCAGATTATCATTCTGTACTTTTACAGTCACCACACCAGGTTTTTTAACAGGGGTACGCTTTTTTTCTGCAAAAGACGAGAACTTTGGTTTTGAAACAGCTCCTCAAGCTTCCTGTATAAACTGTTTATATTTCTAAAAAGTGTTTCATAGGAATGATACTAACCTTTTTTACAGCAGTTACTGTTCTGCTACCAGAACAAATACAGCTTTGTAACCCAAGCTTAAGGGAAAAAAGAAGAGTGTCAAGGGTATAGGAGGAAAGGAACAAGGGAGAACTGAAGCCTTTTTAGTACAAGGAGCTATCTATTCTACTATGAATATAACTAGTGAAATAAAAAAAGAGGAAGTGTCAAGAGAATAAAAAACCCCACCACACAAAATACCTTACCTAAAAAATAGTCCCCCATCCGACCATGTTTGAAAGTAGTAAATTGTATTAGGGAAGCCCTATTACATATATATTCTGCAATGTGGCTAAGACAAGCAGGGAAAAAACGGAAGGAAATGCTGGTGTTTCCCAGCTTGGAAAAAGTCGGTAGCCTGCCAAAATAAACAGGCATTCCTATTCCCAGGTTAAGTCTATAGTCACAGCAAAGCAGCGCTCCCAGCACCGCTGGGAACACCATCCTGACTGTGACGGCACGGCCCCTTCCTTCCACCAAGCTCCTGCCTTATCCAAGGTTTGCTCCGTAACCGCAGATGTTGCAGTGATTCTGGCATAACCCAAGTTTCTACTGGTTTAACTTTCCAGCAGACATCGCAGCGCCAGCGTTAATAGCATACCCGTTACGCATACAGAACCCAGACTCCCATGCATTGTATTTTTGCAATATATAACTTGTTTCTTTCAAATTTCTCACACTTCTGGCATACATTTCTGAAATATTGTATTCCTTGAATGAACTCTTCTATTCCGATTACTTCCTCTGAATTTACACATCTTTGGTTGCTCTTTATATCTCATCAGTGCTGACTGCTTCCAAAAGTAACATTTAAGTGGAAAGTATTATTTATTTTAGCAGTAAAACGAAGCATTTAGTAGAAACCAAAAGCAAATCTATGGATCGGTATTTTCCTCTAATGCTTACTATACCTTGAAAATAACCAGAGCAGACCTGTGATTGAGTTCTCCTCAGCTGGGCACCTACCTGTGAACATAAATCCTGCACACAAACACTTTGACCCTTCTCAACAAAAACCTGTTTCAAGTCTGACAGGGACCAACGGGGAAAAAAAAATAATCATCAAATCTTACAAATCCAGTACTTTTATTTACTAGCACTTAAGCGCTTACCAAAGAACAGTTTATTTTAAGCTGCTCTTTCTCCTACTTGTTCCTTCCTGACGCCCAGCTCAAATTAAATCAATATATTTGTACGGTAAATATTCCCCACAGCCCAGTGGAAATGTAGTTTTCATAGATCACCACAGAGCTGCTCCAACCTAATTTTTATTTTAGTCTAAGTATTTGGGAGGAATGTAAAAGCAATTAACTAGGAACGTCCATGGCCTCTCATCAGCTGCAATTCACACTGTGCAGGGCCATTAGAGAGCTCTGGTAGAAGTTTCCCAGCAGTTGCTTCCTCTTCATCTATCACAACTGGTCTGCACTTCTACTGAACATATTTGAGGGCAGAATTTATTCTCTATATAAAACCGACTCATGGAACACCCTCAATATTGCTGGGTAATAATACTATAATGCATGTTTGCAGCCTTGTAAAACAGCTCCCAGGCAGCTTTATACTGATCTGAACTACATTACACCAAGTTTAGGTAACTTGGTGACTCAAACGTGTAAAGGGGTGGAAAGGAGCAAGACGGAAATAAATACCTTGGGTTTAATCTATGTAAACCAGCTTGAGTTTCATCACATTTCGGTATCTGCTGGATAAATTAATTTTTGTCCTTCAACCACTATAGCTGGGCTGCGAGTAGGGAAGTAAATATGACAGGCATTGGGAAAGCATTAAAGAGAATTTACAGATTTAAAAAAAAAAAAAGGAGCTACCACTACCTCTTCCTTAGCAGGCTGTAGAAAGTCTGCTGCACTCAAAATTGATATGCTATGAAAAATGGTTCAAAAGCCACACTAAGACTACAGCTGCGGGTGTAGAATTGGCTATAGATATGCGGTTGCGATAGCAAACGCCTCTTCTAGCATGTAATCAAGGCAGTGGAAATAACTGTGGCAGCAGGTAATGAACTCGGCTAGCACTTAGGAGTGAAGTTCTGCAAAGAGCACCGACTTTGAAAGGTCAGACTCCGCAGCCCCACTCCTTGTGGGAACACTGCCGTTTTGCCAACGGTAGCTGTGAAGCTGCAGCCCCGTGGTTCCGCCAGGCTGGAATTCGGCGTGCTGGGAAGAGCTGCTCACCGCGGAGCACCGCTCTTCAAGAATCCTCATTGCTTCTTCAGAACCCACGTGCAAAGGGACCTGAAAGAGAGCACGTGTCATTTAAGGTCTCTTGCCCCCACCCTTCCCCAAGGAAAAAAAGAAGTTGGAGTATGTATTCTCAACAAGCGCCCTCGTGTACGTTGTTCCGAGGAGGGTATGACGGCAGGTGTCATGAGCCGGTCTGCAGCCCAAGTTTCTGCACACAAACCTTGGGATTGCATGCAAATACATGGACACGAGCAAGACACAGGGGTATTTCCATTTCCTAATGGTCTCCTATTTATTTGCCTTATTCTCTGCTATCTTCCATTGGCCGCTGCCATCAGAAGTCACATACAACCTCATGAAACTTTGCCTTATTCTCTGCTATCTTCCATTGGCCGCTGCCATCAGAAGCCCCATACGACCTCATGAAACTTTAAAACCCTCAGCGTTTAGTTTTGATCCACACATCCGAGACCATTTCGTATCAGACCCTCGGCTACGGGTTAGAGGACCACTGGATTAACGGTATTAAAACCCAACAGGAACTCCCATGCAAGTCAGGGCTACAAGAAACCCTACCAACTTAAACAGTCTAGTTACTCAGGTCTGAATTTGGCCCATAAAGGCAACAGGTGAAAATCCACAGCAGTTCCACCACAGAGATGCTGCACAAGCAGCGTTAATCCTCACTGGAAGCATGGAAGCATCCTGCAGATCAACTTGTCTGTATTGCAGCCAAGATAATCCTTCATTTGAGCTGCTTATCTGAGATCCACCCTGCTGTTTGGATAGGAGGATTTAGCTCTTAAGGGACTATTCTTCAAGATACTGAGCCACTCCCGACAGATACTCGGCCTCCTCAGCTCCTAATGCCATCAGCAGCAGAGGGACTGTTCAGAGCCACGGGCAGGCAAGGCAACCCCCAGTTCCCTGGGGTCCACGGTAGCTTAAAAGAGCCACTGAACTAACCCACAGCTCTGCTAAATGGTTTTCTTTTTCATTTAGAGCTTTATTACTATCTTCTAATAAAGAAACACAAGCAGAAGCATTCTCCCGTCATTATATAAAAATAGTGTTTTGCTTTACGGGG
>JANZLQ010000079.1:80998859-81022279 GCA_026212715.1 Elanus axillaris | reverse complement strand
GGGGGAAAGGATCTCGCTGCAAGCCGCATCAAACTAAAGGAAACCAGTGTCTGAATCCATATCCTTCCATAAGATAAGGAGGTAAAAGCTCAGCATTATCAGTTAATCCTCCCCTCCTTTTTTAAAAAAAAACTTTGTACGTCTTCCAATGAGTTCTAAGTAATATTCTTCAAAACTATTTCATTTGAGGAATTTCTTCCTCATATTTGTCACACAGTATTTTCTGTTCTGAATTATTTTTTTTCCTAGCACCTAGGGGAATTAAGTAATCAATTCCTGATTTTCCTTATGCCCACCAATATTTATATAACTGACACGTAATGTTGCTTTTAAGCAATAAGAGGGTGGTATCTTTGTATGCATTTTATGTAATTGCCTATACCAGTAAAATATTAAGTAAAGCAATGCACAGCCATGCTTCTAGCACAGATAATTCATATGCTGTTACTAAATATTGAACTCAACATAATTTATTGCACGGTACCAAACAATAAGCAAACATGCACCCCTCGAAAAAAGAATAATTTAGAAAATTGTCTCCGATTACAAAAATGCCCTAGAACTCTCAGGACTGGGTACTTAATCTTTGTTTCGAGACAAACTCTGCAAAGTAATTTGCAGTACCGGCTCCCAGCGGAGTAGAGGTTAATGAGTAACTCCTGGAATACAAGACAGATCCCAGAGCCCTGGATGACCCCAGTGGAAGTTATGGATGCTAAGCAAGCCTCTCGTCCAGGCACATACTCTATTACTGCAACTCAGTAAGTATTTACGATAATGCTTCATCGCAAGCTGCCGAAGCCTCGGCACCATAAGCAGCATTACGAAATTCTCCGTGTTACAGCACTCGGCTTGCAGACAGATGCCTCTCGTAGCTGCAATTTTCTGAAGAGAAGCCGCAGCCAGGCAGCGGGACGGGTTACCCAGCAGGGCTGGGCAGCCAGCCTCTTCAGAGGTTTTGAAGACCCGAGGGGTTAACCCCTGAGCTTTAAGCAGAAGACGGACTAGATGAGCTCCTGCTTGCTCCCAGCCTGAGCTAGCCCATGGTGAAACCATCCCCGATGGATGACCACGCTTGCGTTCTTCAGCTCTTTGCCTACCGTAGGTTGACGTAATAGCCGTGTACAAGCCCTTAGAAACAACCTGGCTATTGATGCCAGTCACTGCTGTCTCTCAACCTCCAAAGACATCTTTCATTTTTGTCTCTGGACTGGACTGCTAGGCCATCATGAGCATTTCGTTTCCAATCTCTGCAGCAGGCGGTTTCCTCATCTTTAAACTAGGGATACATGATACTGGAACCCCAGGCAAAGTAATCAAGGATTTACATTAGAACTCTAGTAATAAAAATAGCTGCCCGTTACTAACACCAGGTTGGTACTTAGCGAACTGTAACCAGCCCTAATAACTAGGCTAGAGACATGCTCTTGTACAGCATTTCCTCCACAAGGACCTAATTTCTGAAATGAGACCATTATGAATAGACAATTTCGATGGCCATTCAATATTTCAGCATGACACTAAAAGCAAAATTAGTGTGATCTTCTTGGGATATGTTGCCTTAGTTACACGCTTCCAGCATAGGTAACACGGACTTGAAATATGGGCTACTGAAAAGCTCCAGTAAAGTGAACTTACAGCAGCCACCTGAACATCACTGAAATTACAAATAAACAAGACCATGAATTCCCCAGCAGAGAAAACAAGTGAAGAGACACAGCAGTTGTTGAATTAGGACCCTGTCAAGCGCCTGTCATATATTCTGTATTATTGCAGCAAGGAGTGAGCAAAGTGTGGTTGACACAACAGCAGAAAAATACGTTCAGATTTTAACAGTTTATCTACTACTGCCACTAACTCTCTACCTCCGCACTCAGACACGCAGTTTTGTTCTGGACTTCTGATCATCAGGCAGCTATGCAGATACATTCAGGAGATTTAAATCACTCGGGGCTTTAAACACTGTGCCTGAGCACCATATAATGCTGATAAAAGTTGCACAGGAGCCCCCTCCCAATCAATATTAGATGCAGCTTAAAAGGTATTTAATTAGCATACCTGAAACATAATTACAGTTCTGTTTTTCCATATAAGGCACATTTACACATACACATTTGTGTATTTTGTATAAAACAGTCATCACAATTGCTATGATAAACTGCCACAAGACTCCCAGGCAGCCTTTCTATAATTGCTAGAAGACAGGAGCCCTGACCTCAGATGGCAACCTATACCATTACCACAGAGAAGACCTAAGCAACTGTATTGATTGGGCTTCTGAAGGATACCACAGCAGGATAGAGTGCTGGATTAAAATTTAACTACTCCCATTATCCCTAATCAATTATGTCTTTAATCATGTAACATTCACTGTATGACATCCAAAATCAAGTCAAGACACAGCAACGAAAGATTTGGAGTAGGGAAGTAAACTAGAATCGGACAGACCAGAGCCAGACAGCAGTCAGTTAAAAAAAGAGAGAGAATTATGAATAAAGCGTGTATTATAGAAACGCCAATACACACCACTTCAGGCTTCGTGGCTCTGGACACCGTGGAACCTGCTTTAGGGCATTTCATCCATTTGCTATCGAGTTGGGCTTACGATTACTTGCATCCCACAATTTTTTATGTACTTTCATTGTCCTAAGCTGCTCGCCATTTCTGTAACACTTGAACAAGTAAAAAGCAGTGAAAAGTTTAACTTTTCCATATCACAACTCATGCTCACCGTTTCTTTCTAGCTGAAAAGTATCTACCCTTACAAAGTCATGAGTTATTAGTTACGTTGCATAATCTAATGACAAGTTAATTTAAAGCAACCTCTGCCAATGACACAATGCAGCGTAGCGATATTGCACGACAAAGCTTGCATTGTAAAAAAGCAGGGTTTTACTAAACAAACTCATTATTTTGAATGGCACAGTATTTCCCTTAGTCTAACGAGCTACATTTGATCATACAAACAGAAAAACCTAAGCATCACTATCTGCCTCTTGAACAGTGACAGCTTAAGCTTCGGTTCAGCTTAGTTGCAAATAGGGACCGAATTAAAAATTCAAAAGAAAACAAGCTTTTCTTTCCTAAGAAGATATTCATAACCTGATGGGTAAACAAAAAAATGAGACAACCAGGTTGGTAAACTTGCAAATAAGAGATTATACCACTTCATGCACATCCTCTGAAGAAAGTTTTACTTTATTTTGCAGGAAATTTATTCTGCCACTTCAAGGGCAATATTTGTTAACTCCTGCCTTTTTCCTTCTCCATTTTCAAGATGAGGGATTTTCTTTTTGAAGCAATGTCTTTCATTTGTTTCTCAGTTTTGTTCTTTTGGGATTTAGGGGGTTTTTTTGTGGTTGTTTGGGGTTTTTTTGGTTTTGCTTGTTTGGGGTTCTTTAAAGATTTTTGAAACAGGCAATTAAACATACGCTATGCATTGCTTGCAAACGCCAGACGAAAACCAGCTTCCCTGTCCACAGGACCTACACATACATTTAATTCAAGCAATCACATTTCATCAAAATTTCAGACAGAGGAAAGGAAAAACAACCTACAGATCACGTGCCTTGCCCAAGCAGCCAGGCAGCAGCAGCCAACACAAGCTACAGTAAGAGAACAAATGGCTGGAAAAAGGTCACCAAGTCACTTTGTGGGAATCCTCTCCCTTTTCTTCCTCTCCTCAAACACCCCCTCACTATAACGGGATTAATCCCGTTATAAGAGTGTTTTAGAGCTTCATTTTGATTAAAAGAGCTAAAGGCCACCATACAGAATTCAGAAAAAAAACCCTGATCCACGGCCCTTAAAGGTCTCCCCATATGCCACTGCTGAGAAAAAAAAAAAGATTGTATCAGCATCCATAGTGTTTTAAAGCAAAATTGCACCCCTGCTAAGCCCAGCCCTGCCAACACATTTGGCATGACCGAAGCCTATGCAACAAACGGGTGCCCTCAAAACGCAGTTGGAGACAAACAAGTGAGCTCTGGCAAGAGATCAGCCTCTCAATTCTCAGCTTTGTTAACAAAGTTGAATTCTGAGGTTTGCATTGGAGGCATTACGCTCATTTTCCAAGAATAAAAAGCCACGTTGATTGCTTCTAAAATACACTGGCGAGATGTTTACCCCGTGCCCCAGCTCATGCCATGACAGTCATCTAACTTGCTCCACAGTGAACCTTCGGCATAAATGTGCTATTTTGAATCTCGCTGCAAATACCTAAAATATATAGTGTAATACTCGGTGATCTTGTTCTGAAATTTAGTGATTCCACCCTACAACCATTACTGGGAAAAGATTAAATCCAAATCGTAACAATAGCAATGGCTCATTGTAATCCACAGCACATATCTCACCGCTTCTTACACACATCCTTCCCAGCAGCGGGAAGGAAAACGCACACATGTTTTACACCGACACGTCTGTTCCAGTATGTCCTAAACTCAAGCGGAGGAACATGAGGGCTGGGTCAAATTCACTACTACCACAAACAAAGCTACACACACTTCTGGAATCCAAACCTCAGCACGCTTCACGGAAACTATTTCAGCTCCATCATCTAAATTGCCCTGCATTGTGCCACAAGGACATGCTGTCTGCGTTGCCTCCATACTGATTATGTGAATCAGTGTGTGTAATTAAATAAAGTATGAGATACTGAAGTGGGGAGGGGAACAGGATTCTCGCTTGTTATGGTCAACAAATTAAATTCTATTCCCAGTCACACCATTGTAATTTGTTTTCATTTCCAGTCAATGAGACAAATATCTACCCTTACCCCATGAAACGAGATAATGTTTAGCATAAGTGAGTGCAAAATGTAACCCAGAGGATTTATTACAGCCCTACAAAGCTGCGAGAGCAGAATTTGATCATCATCTTGTTTCTCACTCTACAGAAGCTGGTAACACCGCAGCCATGCCAGTTATTTCAGAAACTCCAGCCAGTAGGTTTTTTAACGTGCTTTTCCCATTTTAAAATCCTGAGCCATGTTTGCCAGCAAGAAAGAGTGCAGAGAAAAGATTGAGTAAACATCCTAATTGGTGTGATAGCATATTTTCTGCATTGTGAGAAGTGACAGCAGTAATATTGACCGATCACTGCCAGCTGACAGTGAAATGTCAAGACAGAGTTGGAACAATATACTTCATAATGAACCAACTCTGAATACAAAGTCGAGCAAGGAAAGCAGAAATCAAGTGAGAATGAGAAAGTATAAACACTTCTGATTAACAGCCAATAGCACCAGCTGGAACAGGCAATATAACAGTCCTGTCGGAGCAGAGGGGTCAGCTCCACCAGCGACAGGCTTGGCAACACAACCTTGTTAGCGGCGAGATGAAACCTCATTTGCTCACAAATTTCAGAGGATGTTCCTCAGGCAGCCACAGCAAATGGATGTTAGTATATGAAATTGCATTTAGCCCCGACTTCCTGGCACCCATCCCCAAAACATCCAAACAAGCCACAACCAGACTGATCAAGATCACAACTGGCCGGCAAAGCACGCGGGAGATGCAGGTGCTCAACGGCGCTCGCAGCAAAACCAGCCCGAGTTCTGTAGGTAGGACTGTACCACAGCTTCCCTAAGAAACCCTCCTGAGTGGGCTCCTCCTAACCGGACTCACACCATACACCACCCACCGGCAAGAAAAATCATTCTTCATCAAGGAAAAAAAAAAATAAAAATCAGTAACTGAATGCTGCTAAACTTCACAGCTCCATTCAGAAGCAGTATCGTCAGTCCGCTGACAATGCTGCTTCCAGAAAGTCTTCTGGAAGTAAGTCTTCATTACAGACAGTTAAAAAATTAATGTAATAAATAATATCCAAATGGTATCCTTCTATATAAAGTGCCTCGTCAAGATCTCATTTTAAAAACAAATGCAAATTTCTGGTCTCCAGAGGTCTCTTTTCAGCATCCCAGCTCTGTAGCTCTGTTATGCATTTGTACTTCAGAGCTAAAAACCCATGCAGGATTTTAACAAGTAAGTACACCAGAATTAAAGGCAGATTTTCCAGTAAAATGACTGTAAACTAATGGCCGCCCAGTTCTTTCATATTACTGCAATACCAAATGAGGCAAAATTGGACTCCGCAGTCTCTGTGGAGACTTTCATCAACTTTCATCAACTTCAATTTGGAATGTGAACCACAGTCAACGGACAGAGCCTCAACCCAGATAAACAGGGATAGCGCTATTGCATATCAATTATTAAAAAGCACTTGAAGATCTACAAATAAAATAACAGGCAGAGACTACCGTTATTACTCCGAAGCACACCGAATGCCGCAGGAGGAGAACCTGCCCGCTCCAGGGCAGAGCCCCACGGCAGCCGGCAGGACACTCAGCTCCATCCCTGGCAGGTGCTCAGGCTGCACAAAAAGAAGAATTTTTTGTTCAGATGTTATGGACCAACCTGGTTTGACAAGCCTGGTTTTGCATATCATTGTCTCTTATCTTTAACAAGCTGGAAAGAGCCTGTAAACACACCTTCAAGCCCCATGATGCCAGGAACCCTGCAGCTGCAACAGAAATGTGGCTGTTTGTTTCCCTTTTTCCCTTCCTGCTTCCCCCTTCCCTCCCTCAAAGCTAGTAGTACTTCATTAACTTACTTGGAAAGGCCTGAAATAGTAGGTGACATCTTCCTTTCAAGACAGTTAAGTTTCCACATCCATTTTCCAGAACCGGATAATTTGTATTGCCATTTATATTTGCCAAGAGGTTTGTTAAGTAATAAAATAGTATCTCATGTTGCAAAAATAGGGAAAGAAATATCTTCTTTATTCTCTCTCATTTCTGAAATCAGATCTCCTATAAATATAAAACAAGTCCTACCAGCACGTGAAGCTACTTTTCTTGTCTAATGCATATTCTTTTTATTAAAAGAATGAGCAAATAACTGCTGAACTCTCTGGGAATGACTAACTACTGATTATGAAGAATAATTTATAATTCTTGCTTTTGTTTCATTTACTGAAAAGTCCATTAATGACTTTCTAAGGTCTCAAATCATGTATGCATTGTATTATTAAGAAAACATTTAAGTAGCCCCAACAACATTAAATGTAACCAACATGGATACTAATATTTGACATGTTGTCTTACTGGTACAACTGGTTTTGTGGCCTCCAGGGAGAGATTTATTCCAGTATTTCTTTCTACTTACCTAGAACTCATAAGAAAAAAAAAAGTGAGTCATGCCGCTGCACACAAACTCTTTAATAATAAGGCCTGTAGCTCTGTAAAGACAGGCATCCTCTTGGGTACAAAATCTTAGATTTCTAAGCTAGTATTTACATCCTCTTACTGGAAAGACTAGAACTGGAGGCTTGTTTGCTCTCATGGGCCTGGCACAGCATCCAAGAAGTATAGCAACTTATTCATCATCTTCTGAAAACAGTTTTAAAAGTTAGATGAGAAACCTTTCCCGTAAACATTTTTAATATTAAAAAAAAAAAAGCACTTTCAAGTTGCAACTCTTCATCCAGAAGAGCTTTACTGTGCGAACTCCATCCGAGTTACAACAGAGCTGGGTAAGTCAGGAAAATTGCACTGAAGGTAAAGAGAGAAATTTCCAGAATTCAGACCTCCGATCAGACCACACCAGGTGTACAAGAGACCAGGTGAAGCGCTGCTAAAACTGTCACAAGTTCCCCATCAAGCTGATAGGAAAGGGAAAAAAAAACCACCCTCAGAAGACAAACTTCACAGTGACTGCAGCCAAGCAAGGACTCGGATTCCACCTGCCTGGATGAAAACACAAGGGACATTCAAAGAAGACTGGGATAAATGAATTGAGCTGTGTTTTAATCAGGATACCGGGATTAATTAATTGGAGCAAGGATTAAGAAAAAATGAATGTGTAATTTATTAGAGAAATGAAGGCTTGGTGGCTTAGTCTCTAGACAGGGAATTAAACGTCTTTCTACTTTCTCCAATGAGATTCTTAAATAACTCTGAATTAGTCGATAAATATAATTTTTTTTTTTAAAAATGGTGTTGTACAAGGAAACCCTGCCCTCTGGCTAAAAGGATGCAAGTTCAGATACAAGCTTTTCCACAGTAACACTGAGCAACTCGCTCATCTCCTGTTCTTCACTTACCGTAATTAAAGTACAAGAAATAAGCAGTTCTCTTCTATCCCCTTCCCCTTATGTCGATTCAGAGATCAAACTCTTCAAGGCAGGACTTTATCCTATTTATCACACGTAAAGAATTATACTCTGTAGGACTACAGACTCTTGGCTTCAGTTTGCCACCTAGATACTAGCACAAACCCCACTGGCCATAGTAGTGTTAATGTATTTCCGTGCATAAAATACTCGTGAGGATTCAACTTTTAAAACGTTTATAAAGCAGAGTTGCAAGCAGTTACCAAAACTGTTGATAGGTTCTCAACCATCTATAGGTTTTATTTTTTCTTAACCTTCACTTCCAGCTTCGCCAGTTCAGCTGACTACATAAGCTCAGAAGATAACCACTGGATTTGGTCTTATGCTCTGAAAGGCTATGGAGTTCACATGATTTTGAAGAAAAAAAAAAAACCAAAATGCCAATAAATCAACTCAGGCCAGTCTGAAGCACAACCTACGATTGCCCGAAAGGTCAGGGAGGTTTAGAGAATCTTTTGTAGTAAGAGACAGAGCTTAGGCATAAACCAAGTAATAATAACAAAGAGACACCAGAAATGAAATCTCTCTGAACTCCGATGCTTGATACTTGTGCCCGCACCCAAACAAGCCACACAGTGTGAGCAGGTGATTTTTTGCCCATGGGTTTCCCTCCCTCTTTCTAAAAGGATCACACTGCCTGCCCTGGATCCAAATACCCCTTCACCACAGGGTGATTAAATTCCAAGGCTGAGTTTTGATTCCGTCTGTAAATTAAACAGGCAGGTAGCAGTATATATTATTAGCTGATGTATATCCTTGCACAGCTCCACAGGCAAGCCTTGATGACAAGAGCTAATTTATATGTAACATTTAAAAGGATTAAGAAGTATGAAGGGCTTCCACTTTAACAGATTTGTTCTGTCTGGTCACCAGCACTCCATTTCATTGCTAAAAGCTTCAACAAATTCCTATTTGCTCTTCCATTTATGGCACTATGCAAATATTATGAAATGGTTTAGTGCCACATGCAAGCTCCTAATGCTTCTTCTGTCTTCTCCGAGATAGTCTTTAATTAGTCAATAATTGCTTGAAGGTGCCAATTGATTGGCATTAGAAACGCAGGCAAATGAAAATGGTCCTTTTATTTCAGAGCTGTATTTAAGGTTTTAGTAGGATGTTAGCAGCATATCATTAAGTAGAACAGAGCAAAGTAGTCTACAAAGCACATTTAAGAAGCATGACTAAACACCACACTATCCTGCTTTACTTTTCAGATTAGGATAGTGACAAGTAGTAAATGAGGATTATGCATGTGCAGTCCTAGGAAACATCAAAATACTGTATATCCCATATTGTCTTGCTCATAAATACCCCCACAATTCAGCAGAACCCAACAAGCAGCTGCAAACACTCAGCAGGTTTTTGGTGTCATTTCTGGAGAGATTTATGTTCTCTTTAGCTCTAGAATGCTATGTGTTCGTTTTATAAAAGCAGAAATAGGCTTCATCTGTGGTTCTGTTCCTGTGAATTCATTTATCTCTTGTCAGGGCCTAATGAAAAACATTTTAAGCCAGTATTTCTGGAGGTGTCAGGCCACATTCATTTTCCAAACCTACACTTTTCTACTCTTGCTCTCCTTTTCTTTTTTTTGTTGGCCTCCTGTGGAAGCCACAGCAGCTGAAGATCTTACACTAATCACTAGTAACAGACACACCACCTGACACTTTTAAACACCAAGATCTTGCTGATCAGTAGTATATATAGTATGTTCACAAGGTGACCAACTCTAAACTGAAGGAAAGATTTATACAATTATTCTTCCTGCCCGTAAATAAAACACTTCATACTTCATTCAGGTTTTGACCTGTACCTATGAACACCAAAATAGCACCTTAGGTAGGTGTAACTTAGTTCAAAGTCAACTGGAATCTGTCCAGGCTTCAAGACCACAACTGGGCAGACACACTTTCTACACAAAGCTTACACACCACACTTGCGAGGTTTCTGCAGGTGTAAACCTGGAGCAGAACACCTACACAAGGAGGAGCAGTGTCAATTTTTATCCTCACTCCCAGACTGGATTAAAGCATCAGCAAGAAATTATCGCCCAGTGGTAGGGGGGGGAAAAAAATACCCAACAAAAACCCAAACCAAGAAAGAATGTTTCCGAGCACTGTCAATAGAAACCTTTTTTTTTATACACGTTTTACCTGTAAGCTTTTTGGCTCCAAAGCAAATCAATACCAATAAGAGGATATTGTTTAAATCCACATGGGCTCAAAAACCGATGTGAAATCACAACCACCACATACTGTTATCCCACAGCCCACACCGCCTCCGAGCACAGCCCTGCTAGGAGCAGCACCGGGATGCAAACAAGCATCCCAGAAAAAGCATTGCATATTAGACTATAACATCATCCACTGAACCCCCCGGCATGCCTTAACCTTCCCCCCTCAATGATAATAATCAGCAACACGAACAGATTGGGCAGACCGCCTCTTTTTAGATACGCAGCCAAAACAGAACGCGGACAGACACCAAACTTGCGGCAGGCTCGGGCAAGCTACCTCCACACATCGACAGGCCAAGGGGAGTGCTCTGCACCGAGGGGTCTCCAGCAAACCCAACAAACCCAACAAACCCTTTCCCCCATTTTTACCTGATGAGGTTTGTCTCCCCAGCTCATTTCACCTCCCTCTCGGGAGCAATCCCGGAGGAGCCGTAACCTGGATGTTTAACTGCCCACTGCCACGGCACCACCGGAACAGGTACGCAGGGATTCCTGTAAAGGCATCCATCTTGCTTCTCTTCTCCACACACTCCTTCCACACAACATTTGGGCACCTTTGCCCTTTTCAAATGCTGACTTTTCAGCAAATTAACCTGCAAGGCCACCTCTAACTCACCCACGCTTACCTACAACTGAAGAAAACCACTGTCACGATGCCTCACTGCTCCTCAGCTCTCACAATAAGCTAAAATAAAAGTACCTGTGAAATAAAAGCAGCCTTTTTCCTTCATTTTGTGTTTTCACAAGCAGCACCAAGGATCGGCCAACAACCTCTCCCCTGCCCGTGGTGTGGAGCAGTCGCTCCTTCTTCTCCCCAAAACCCCCCACCCGTGACTGAGGGGTCATTAATGAGCTCTGGCTCGTTAACAGCTGAGAGGTTGGGGCTTTCAAATGGCACCATGTGAGGGCCCTCACAGCACTAATGGGATTAATTGCCCCAAACAGCCTCACCTGGACCTCATCCCCCCCCACCCCGCCCCGCCCCCAGCCCTGTTTCAGCCATGGACTCCAGGCCTTGGGCCTAGGCCGGCCCAGCTCCGCTCAGCTCCAGTGCCATCCCGGGATGCTCCCGGCTTGCTTCTCCAAGGGGACACGGAGGCGTTTTGGCACGTGCCAGCAGAACACCCGCCTCTGTGTTCGTTTAGCTGTGCTTTTCATGGGCCCTGTTTTTTAGAGGCCACGCTGCTGGAAAAGCCAGGGAGCTCTGGCCTCCATTGCTGCCCTTGAAACAGGCCCCGAGCACGACCGGTGCATGTTAATTTTGTCAGAAGAAAGCCCATCTTTCCTATTTATTCCCTATTTTTTAATTTTTTTAATTTTTTAAATATAAATTTTTTAAATATAATTTTTTTAAATACATACTCTGGTTACCTATAGAAAAATTCCTACTGTAGAGAGCTCACGCGTTAGCGTGTGCTGTACCGACAGATGGATGCCACCACTAAAATTAACAGCCAGTTTTCAGTCACCAGCTCCCCGGCTGGGTGAAATATGCTGCTCTTACACGTGCAAAGTTGCCCGGCAAAGGATGCGAAATTAAAAAAGGACGTGCCACGCTCCTGCGGGCTGGCTCCTGCCAGGCACCGAGGCGACATCCCGCTAATACCCAATACACACGCCACCTTCACTCAGTTGTTGGTTGTTTTTTTTTAAAAGAGATAAATCAGAGGGCTGCAAAATTCAGATGGGTACCTGGTGGCATAGCGGCTGGGGAAGTGACTGGAGAAATCGCGTCCAGAGAGTGATCGGCGAACACTGCCGAACACAACCAGCTGCCCGTCAGCACCTCGTCCCTGCAGAGCCGGTATTATAAGCAAGCCCTGGAGAGCCATTTTTCCAGGGTATTTCTCTTCATTAGAAGCTTCTGGGTTTTTTTTAAATTTTTTTTAATCATATGAAACCACAAACAGAATTAGTTGGACGGCATTAAAAAACATTATTCATTAACCATCCATCTTTGGAGGCTTTTCTTCATCAATCTACAGCAAGGCATTAGGGAAATTATGCAGCAGCACTTCACTTAAATTTAAAATGTTTCAGGTTTGGGAAAGAAACAGTGGGTTATTTTCTGATAAATTAATAAAACAAGCTGAAGTTTTTAAATGGCTATCGTGCTCCTTGTCAGATGATTTCAAACAGGGTTTCCCTGATATGGCTGTAATGGCATTACGTTGCGTTAATCCTGCAAGGTAGCTTAGAAGTCCTAAACACATTTTCATCATTTCTCCCACCTACTATATCCCATTTTCACAATTTGACAGACACTCTAGAATAAAGACTTAGAGCCTGTATTCTCTGTAATGGAGCTCTCTCCTAGACAGCTGTAATGAAAATCAGAAACAGATAAATGTAAAGCCAATCTAATAAATAGAAAAGGATGAAAGCATTTTATTTTCATCTATGGCCAAAACAGTTCTCACGATCACATACTAAGAAATTTTGTAATGAAATTTGCCTCCTGGTTACAGTACCAAGGTTTGGCCTTGGAAGGGAAGGTTCTCTTTTCAGCTTTCCTGACTTACCCTGGGTCACCCTGCGTGACCTTCCCGTGCTTCAGTTTTTCTCATCTCTCAAATGAAAATAATTCTCAATATTCATCTCGCAGCAGGATTCTGCTGTATAATCAGAGCCACTGCGCAGAATTTTAATACAAGCCTGAATTCCCCCATGGTCTGTCACTCAGTAGGACTGCAAGGCTGCATTTGTAGTGGGTGCTACTGACTACGTATATTTTTTATTGAAAATAATTGTCACCGTTCTGCCTCTGCCCTGCCATTTTTGAGGACCAAAGCATCCTGACCAAAGGGGTGCAGCATAAACAATGATTACTTCAGTATCTTCAGGGACTGCAGCTATTCCTAGATGTTGAAAGGACATTCAAAGGACCTCTCCTATCTTGGGGAAAACAGCTTTTGTGTATGAATAATTTCAATTTCTGTCTTTCAAGTCTGCCTCTCAAAAGGCTTCATCAGTTCCTCAGAACAACTCAAAATGTGTTGTTAAGGCACAGATATCTTCTTTTCTATTTCAACTTATGCTCTTATTTATACTTGACATGCCAGAATAACCCCATGATAAGTGAAATATTATTACACTTACTTTGCAGAAAGGAACAGCAGCACGAACCTGAATTGCAGATTCTCAAAGGAATCAATGACAATTGTACCTAAGCAGATTTTAAAAGCTGAAGTTACACAAAAAACCTCTAACAAAACTCAGGATTGAAACTTCTCCCAAGATAACAACTCCTGAATGTCTTCTCACAGTAAGAATATTTGCAGTAATTCCTGATCAAATGTGTTCGTTTGTTGTTTCTCATTTCCATTCATCTTCCAACTTTTTCTGCGCTCATAAACATTCGTTTAACTCTTCCTTTTCAAGGGCTGACACCCCATCACAGATGAGTGTGGAGGGAAGAGGAGTCTTGAGCTCTTTGTTGTTTTATCATGTATGACCGTCACCAGAGCTCCTGTTCTGCTGATGGATCCAGAGAACACAAGACACCATTTTGCCTGTACTGCGAACTCTGAGGTAGAAGAGGGTAACAAATGTAAAGACTATAAAAGAGCAGAGCGTCTTCTTCAGCATGTCGGAGCCACAGCGAGAACAAATTGGCGGCTGTGCTTACAGCACAAGACAATTTTTAAATATAAAAGCGTGGGGGGCAGAACCACTGCTTCAGCGCATGAGATGTGCGTAAACACTGCACGCCAAGGGCAAAAGGACTGTCCAAAACTTGCACACTTAGTCTACGCTAGCTCTGTGGGTTCCCTTTATCTTTAACAGATAAGCACTTCCGTATGGCAAGTTTCCCATCTATTTCTGGACACGATTAATCACCCTCTCATGGTACTTAGGGAGGAAGCTTAGCCTATCGGCCATCTAGTCAAAGCCAAAGTTCGATGAGACCAATCCCACCGTAACTGATATATCCAAAGACTCACAAAATACACCTGGCAGAATCAGAAACAAAACGCCTGAATTAGCAATCACTCAGGCCCATTATGCTACAGTTTTTCTTTAAACTGGCTCTGGGGATTTATATATCTCACATTATCCTACTGACTCACCGGAACTGGAAGAATGTCAAGGATTATTACAGTTAACCTGATTCCTCACTTCTCTATCTGTGGTTTCTTCCCAATGTAAAGTTTAATTTATTTATAAAAGTGGGAGCGTTTACTTCAGACCATCTCCTGGCTTAAAATGGTAGCAGCCTGGCTTTTTTGTATGACATACACTTTGGGGGGATGTACATTTATACCTGAGAGGACAGCGAAATTGGGAATTCTCTAGAGCTGCCGGGACAAAACACAAACGTAACCCAGCGCTGACATAGCAATTGTTTTCCAACCACCTTGTGGATTATGGTAAGGTTGACTGCTTTTCTTAACAGCAGTTACATCTCTGAGGAGGTTCGTGTTCAATCCTTGTGAGAGAAGTTTCTAAAGGAACGCTCACTTTTCATTTTCCTACACCCAGCAGAAGCACTTGCTAGAGCAGAGCAGCAGGAATCATCCTGATTATTCCCCCTCCCCTCAGAACAACCCCACTCCCTTCCGTGCCGAGCCAGGATTCTCATTCCTTGTTCAGCAGTCTTGTTTCATTGTTCCATCTGCAGATTAATTCTGAACTATAATTACTGCCTTATTTGTGTATCAATAATTAGCTGAGTAAGTTGTAATTGATTGCCTGCACCAACCTTGGAGAGCACGAAGCCTGTGCTCCAAAAGATGAGAAACCGATGCTTTTCTGCCTTCCTCTCTGAACTGCAGGCTATGGGCAGTGTTGAAGGGTTTTGTAAGGGTTTAGCTTGAACAGTAAATACCAAACAAAGTCTTTGCAATGACAATGCACGTTACGTAGCAAATCAGAAAGTACAGCTATCCTTGAAAGACACAAAGCTGTAAAACCCAATCTTTCATGTTACCTTGTCAAAAAGCTATCCATGCTGCTTCACAGGCTGTCATTTTTCTCTTCCTTTGTTTTCCTGCAGTTTTAAAAATACCAAGTAATGTGTAATAAGAGCAGAGTGAAAGGGATCATCTTTTCACTCAGGCTTGGCTCTGCAAATCAAGAGACTTACATACTACTTTAGATCCTGCTACAAATTCCCTGCCCAAGGTTGGGTAAGCCATTTACGTTTGTCACGGATCACCTTCACCAATAATGACAGCTCGTGATGCTTTCGCATCTCACTGTTTTTAAGTGGTGGTCTCAGGTTCACTCATTCATGTTAAGAACACCTTCTCTCTGTGAGGGAAGAAAAGCATTGATCCTGGTTTGGACTTGGGAATGGAGGCAGAGGTGTAACTAAAGGAAATTAGCCCTGGGTATATACATTGGTGGAGATACGCTAGCTCTGGTTTTGCAGCCCCTAAGTGCATGTATTTCAGGGGTTGTTTGTTTTCACAGATATCCTGCTAGAGTAAAAGAAATACACTGGCTTTATTTGGCGCGGACAAATTTCACTTTGCTAACACAGAAACCAAACTGGCCTTTGTAAACAAAATTTTTTTGCAGTACAGCTGTCTCCCAACTGGCCACCTGTGGAAAATTTAAAGCTCGGATTCAAAACTCTTTACTGCATGTTAACTTAATAACTATGTTGAGACATGCACTTTTTTTTTTTTTTTTTTTTTTTTAATTTCACAGTATGTTCCATATAAAGCTTCTGGAAAGATTGATCGCTAAGACAAAACTGACAGGAAACCTTCAGCAGAAAACATCACTTTTCTTTTCCTGCAGAAGATGACACTCGCACAAAGGACCTTATCTTCAGTTCGACAAAGCCACAGAGCAGCGAGGTCAAGATAAGTTACTCAGAAATGCTTATCTGAATTCAAAACACAGAGATTATTAAACAGAAGGAGGGAGGGAGTCCAAGATGCTTTTAATGACTAATGCTGCCTCCGAAGCGACCACTGACACATGCCTTTTATAAAATTAGAGCAGGATGACAGGAATGATATGAGCTACAGTGTGGTTTTCATGCCCAGGAGGGACTCAGCAGGCTGGGACTCCTTGGAAGACAGACGGTGGTGTGGAAGGATCTACTGGAGGCTTCTAAAACTATCAGTGGTTCAAGGAAGTTAAATAGGGAGGGATTATTTACCACGTCATGAACACAAGAACTGAGAGGTTGCACTGAAATCACTGCTGAATTTTTTTAAGTAAATAAACTGAACAATCTGTATGTAAAGTGCCTAATTGAATTCTGGAACTCTGAGCTGCAGGATGTGATGTCGCCAAATGGTTCAAAAAAGAGATGAGACAAATACAGAGGAACGATCTGATGATGCTATTGAACATGACAGACTGAAAGCAGCACTTAGCTCTGTCGGTTCCTGCATGCCAACTGCCAAAGGAGGGAGGACACGCCAAGGCAAGACCACTCGAAACTTGTCTCTTGTCTTTTCTTTAATTGCTCGTCGCTTCCCGTTCCAGGAGACAGGCTCCTGACCGAGACAGGGTTTTTAATCTGATCAAATTCCTGGCCGTCTTACAGCCGTCTTGAATTTATGGCTGACTACAAAACTAGTAATGACTTACTCTCCCTTCTGCTTTTATTATGAGCATTCAGGAGGCAGAGGCAAGTATCTAGGTCACTGGACGTAAGCTTTTGGAAACGACGGTAACCAGAAAGGACCATGTTGACCACACCGGTTCTCAACCCTCACGTTCAGTTCGACATAACTCCGCATTTCAGTGCGGCGCGAGCAGCTGCAGCAATACCACCCCCCCCAATTTCTATGACATCTACAACAGTTTCAGCTCTTCCCACACTGGTCACTAGCAAGGATAACTCGCCCGTGTCTTCCCAAATGCTCCTGGCAACTGCCGAAGTAACCCTAGCTCCCAGCCATAGCGGTTCTGCAGGCATTGTACAGCCAAAATTGTTTGCTAGTATTTGGTTGGATTAGTCGTCGGTTGCTTGCTTCGTTCAAAGAAGTGCCTATTGTTTGTGGCGTAGCCTGCTAGTTAGAAATTCTATTCATGTTTCAGAAATACTGGAATTAATTCTCTCAGTCTGCAGAAATGCTAGCTCGTTATCTCCCCACTTCCAAAGACAGCAGACCGAAGACTACTTGATGCAGAGTATTCTGCGTCAGGATACCTTCATGTGAAATTGGACAACTGCACAGCAATCAAAGCAGCACCCTTCTGAGCAGAGGCAAATCAGGCAAGAAGGAGCTTTACTCTGTATACAGCTGTAAGGAGGAGAGACCCGAGTTCAACTTCCAGTACCAGCCATGGATTTTATTCTAGTTACTCGCTGCCTAAAGAGAGAGAAAAATTCCTAAGTGCCTAAGGAAGAGGAGGTCCAGGTACAGCAAGGAAGTTAACAGGAATTTTCCAAACCTACAGACCTAACTCTCACCGTTGGCACAAATCCAATAGAGGAACTGCAGTCTGTATTGCTTCAGAAAGAACCATATGGAGAACTGCAATTTCCTAATTTTTAGTAGCAGTGTCTTTCTTCTCCCTGAAAACCATCTTAGTGCTAATTTAAGACGTCGTCTTGAAAAAATAGGAAGAAGAAGCAAAAAGAGAACAGCACATCACTATACAGAATCAATGCAGGTATCTCCAGCTTAAAAGGGGATCATGTTGATATAAATTCCAAGGGTGGCTAACACAAATAATGCAAGAGACAGAGACAGCGACAGTGTAGTGCATGAGCACAAATATCTACTATTATTACCCAAGGAAGCCCATTACTAGCGTGGAGAGATTCACCTTGATTTACTCATTGAAAAGGTGGCATATTTGCCAGTAAAACTGTTCAAATAGGGGAGGGTAAATGTCAGTAAATTGTGGCTCTTCAGTGATGTATTGTCTACTCTATTACAACCTGCATCACCAAAAGAAAAAACTTTAGCCTACCTCTTGACAGCAAAGGACAAGATGACTGACTATCAGTTTGTATCTTTAAACAGTGAACCATGACAGGAAAAAAGCAACAGAGTTGTTGCAGTGAATTCATCCCCTATTCCTGGGGCTCTGGAGTTCTGAAAGTTTTATAGTGCTGAAATATTCTAAATCCAGGAAAGCACTGACTTGGTGGACTGGATTTATTTCCATGAGATTTCTTGTTAAACCTAAATCTGTCCAGTTTTATAATTCACTCCCTGAGATTCTTGAACTCTTACACATTTTGGATTTTAGAAACTATTGCTGTGCCTAACAATTTATGAAGAAGGTTGTGTATGAGTCGAAATGGTGCTATGGGACAAAAAAGAAGATGTTGGAAAGAATTACTGCTAAAAAACTAAATTGACTTGGAAGCTGTACAGATGCTGTGAATTCTGCTGCAGCCAATATGATTTTACTTGAAGAACTTGATTTTCACATAGCCCTCCATACAGCTTCTATTGGCTTTAAAGGTACATTTTTTCTTTGTAAAATATCAGTGCTACCTTTCTGGGCCTGTAATTAATTTCAGATACAGGCCATAATAGTTACTTTGCAGGTGCAAGCTGATATGACCATTATTGATACTCCCCAGAAGCCTTGGGGAAATTGGGTAAGAAAGGATTTTATTATCTCAGAAACAGTTTTCAATTTAGAAAAAAAAATTCCACTTTGCTTCAGGAAAAAGAAAAAAGGAATCAAAATAAAACATAATCTGTCAAAGATATGCTCTGAAGGAAAGAAAGCCTCTATAAAATCTCAAAGTAACCATCGTAGTCAAGGTGCTTCGCTAAGAGTAGGGAATCCCAGGTCCAAGTACTTCACTGGAATTAGGAGGAAAGGGCTCGGTACCCAAAAAGTTCACACCCCAGACCAAGCCAATGGCAGATTCAGGGATACGTCCCCTCGCTGCTTCTGAGCAGAAGTTCAGCACAGGAAATAAACACTTCTCAACAAAAGCTTCAACAAAAAAAATCAACAGCACTGCTGCAACTCTACTCACAAAACCTAAAAAACCAGAAAGATGGCCATACAAATGCACACCAATAATAGCATGACCACGAACACGTGTGGAACAAAGCCAAGAAAAGTAAACCCTTCGTAAGGAGGGATGTTCCTAAATTTCACTATGCAGTTTTATTGAAAATATTGCACGTACATGTTCTCACTGGGTTACGGTCAGCAGTGATATAGTAAGAACAGAGAAGTTCCGGTTCCGAGGATTTTAATTAGAAACATGTTTCTGTGTGAGTTTATTAGGTACGGAAGAAGAAGAAAACGCATGAATTAAAACCATACAGTTGCTAAGTGGATCAGCCACAAACATTATTTATTTATACTCTAGGGCAAAGGGATTAATACTAGATTACAGTATGCAGGGTTCTCCCCATGTGAGCGTGACCCGTCACATGTGTCCCTAGAAAAGATCATGCTCCTTCAATTGATCTTTCCCAACTATTCACTAATTGATAATGCGTACTGTATATAATCAGCCTTCAAGTCATAACCTATTAAGCAGGAAAGCGGTTATTCCTGTTGAAAAATCCCAAACTGTGAATGCCATGTTAACCCTTGCTTAGCCCACGGGTATAAAACGATCATCCGTACAAGACTCGGTATTTTCTGCAGAACAGCAGTGCAGCCATATATTGTGTAACATTTCTGAGGATTTCGTTTTGTTTTAAATCAGTGCTGTTAGGAAAATATTAGTCTTGTGTTACATTTGGGAAGCTGAAGTGCCAACAGTTTAAAGCAACAGCACAACAAAGAGGAGGAAAATGATTTCCATGACTTTCATCCCAACATTCACCTCAATTTTATCCAGTCACTCACGATAAACACTAAATTCAACTGTATAGGAATCAGAAAATTACGGGCTTGGACTCTTGTCTTTTAGATGTAACATGATAAATACGTCTTTGATCAGTCCCAAATTTGGAAATACAGTAAAGTTCTCAGATCCCTAAAATGCCAGTTGAAGTCAAGCAACGCTGGGGGCAACCTTAACCATTCCTTTAGCCTCCCAATTATTGCTGACATTTCTTAGAAGAGATGTTTGCTTTCCAGCAGAAAGCCGAAAGACGCCTGCAGAAAAACTTCTGCTAAGTTGGAGTAGGTGTTTTACAATGTGAAATGCAAAGTAAAGAGAAAATGAGAACGAGGGCTACGTTTCACCCACACTGTTGCTCCACTGAATTCAACACAGCTATGCCGCCTGCAAATGGGGAACGAAAGATACTTTACTTCTTCAGCAGAAATTTTCTAAGTGTTTAATGATCTATTTAAAATCAACTTCCCCCTCAAAAAAGCTTTAAAAAAATGAAGGACTTTTTAAAATGTAAGATTCTGTAGGAATTCCTAATAAGTTTCTGGAATGAGATGGTCATTATAAATTGAACTGGGGAGGAATTAATAGATCATTGTTATTAATTATTTTTCTGCACCGTTCTACTACAAAGAATCAGTAAACTCAGGAAGACATTTTCCTCAGAAGTATCAAGGGACAAAATTGTTTACAGCTTGTTTACCATTAAAATTTCATGCAGAAGCAACAAACTACGGTACCGTTTAAAATCAATTTGATGCTTGATATTGCACTTCGTTTCTGGTACGGGAACACTCCTATTGTACACGTAACTGCTGTGCCATGTCACCAGGCAGAACTGGGGGATTTCAATGTAAGGAACCATTCATCAGGACAGACTATCCAAAAAACACAACTAACAATCTAATGGAAAGGATGTACAATTACAGGTCTCTTAAATTAGTCAATACACAATTGGAGGCTCATCATTAATATTTTATGAACTCAATTGTTTAAATAAACATGTTTGATAAATAGCAATTAAATTAGCAGAGCCCAAGCTGGTGTGTCAGGCTAAGCTTGTCTAAAACCATTAAAAAAAATGGTTTAACTGGTAAAGCTCAATGATAAAATAAACAACGCTCAGTACAGCCTTTGTTGAGCCGCCGCACTCTTCCTGGTCATTCTTTCTACAACTCACTATTTCTCAAAGACAAAATGAATATAACCTATTAAACATTAATGTTCAGGAAGGAGACACAGTGCAAGAAGACGAAAAATATCTCAGGTACACAATTAGAGAGAGGGACTGAATCCAGAACTATTTTTTCTAATTTCTATTTTCAACGCAACCATCAAAACACAGTATTTCAAAATTCAAAACACATTATAATTAGATCCAACCCACTGCGGACTGAACTCCAGCCAACATCGTTTCGTAAGAAGAGATGTATAATGCTGTCCTTCTACTCAATGCTGTAAAATACTTATTTCTATACTGAGCTCCAAAATTACTTGCTCAATGAATGCACGGAAGCAAACTGCTACACCACAAAGAACCGTCCTGATACCCCGTCAGGAAGGACCTTCACGAGACCTCATTCTTCTGCCCATCTTTGAGGAATCATCTTGCGTGACGAGACGATTGCAAGACAGGAGCTTTCAATCACCAAGTTTCACATCATTTTGCATAACAGAATCATAAAATGAAGAGCTTCTACATTTAAGAGTCTCGTACTCTAGAACAGACAAAGAAAAGGATTTCAGTGGCAGAGAAAGCACCAGCTTCAGCCTCCGTGGTTCGGAAGTGTTTTGCAAGCAACTGAAGTAAGAGCGGGCTGGCCAGACTTTGCATCATTTGCTCCAAAGTCTCCTCTGGCCTCTTGACAACGTGGGCTGCTCTGGGCAATGGCAAACAGCTACAGAACGGGAAGTCAGCTTGGAAGAGGGTAAAATCAGGTGCATTTTTATCTTTTAATAAGCCTGACCAAAACATTCTGCCTAACATAAACACATTGCTTGGGCCTGTTGGACAGTGAGCCCTTTTAATTGTACCTAACTGTAGCTTATATGGTAAAGCTCCAAATAATTTCATGGAAGAGACATAAGAAGCAATCCTGGTATTCCTAGGGTGGTTTTTTTTCATTTTAGAGATCAAAGTGAGTGATGTTTTTCTTCTTCACTAATACAAGACCAGCAAAGGTAAAACATATTCAGAGGTTTGTAGAAGAATTCTACAAATTCC
This sequence comes from Elanus axillaris, assembly GCA_026212715.1. NCBI lineage: Eukaryota > Metazoa > Chordata > Aves > Accipitriformes > Accipitridae > Elanus > Elanus axillaris. The sequence continues at coordinate 80,999,908 of JANZLQ010000079.1, read as the reverse complement.
AGCATACCGTGCCTTCAAAACTAAATGCGACATTTGCAGAGAATACCAAAGCTTTATTTCTATTGTTAACTCATTTTGATAGATTAAAGTTGTCAGAAAACTTTCAACTTCAAGCAGTAGGACACTTGGCTGCCTTCTGATTTCAGTACTGAAATGGAGAGAAAAGCCTGCCCAACACAGCTACAGCAGTCACCAATATTGAACATGCCCAAGAAACTGGAAATTAGACACAGCAAAAGAAAAATTACACAGGCATGCTCATCTATCAGATCTTCTTGTGCCTTCTCTAGCTGCGGATCTGACTGCTTCAGGCTGTCTGTGTAGGGAGAGAACAGTTGAAGCAATACAGAAATTCCAATTCATGACAGTGCGGCAGTCCATTTCAACAGCAGTGAAATCCCATTTTATTCTAGTTCTTTTGTCTTTACAGGAATGCTTCTTATATTCTTTTTATGAATCCATTTTAACGCTATCTTTGCATTCCTAGATACTGTCATTCAGGACTCTCGCTCTTAACTCTATAGGAAACAAACTCCAATTTCAGCTAATCAACTTACATAATATGATAAGCTAAACACAGAGAACAAATATTTCCTGAAGGGGTAAAATAATTCTCAAGGAAAGAATAATCTTGCTCGCTAAATTTAATTGAGGACTTTATCTTCCCTACAGATCATCCATTGGAATCGTAAGTATTTATTTTCCTCCAGCACCCCCTGTAACTAAAATCCCCAGGAACGTTTTGTTTAATTTCAGTCTCAAATGAGGTAGAATTAATCAGTTTTGTCGTGGTTTAACCATGACAGCAACTAAGCACCACACAGCTGCTCACTCACTGCCCCCCACCCAGTGGGATGGGGGAGAAAATCAGGGAAAACGAAAGTAAAACTCATGGGTTGAGATAAGAACGGTTTAACAGAACAGAAAAGAAGAAACTAATCATGATAATGATAACACTAATAAAACGACCACAGTAATAATAAAAGGACTGGGATCTACAAGTGATGCAGGACGCAATTGCTCGCCACTCGCTGACCGATGGCCGGTTA
>JANZLQ010000079.1:80985627-80998759 GCA_026212715.1 Elanus axillaris | reverse complement strand
CATGACTAAACCGAAAACACCAGCGTGTTATCAACATTCTTCTCCTACTGAACCCAAAACCCAGCACCGTACCAGCTGCTGGGAAGACACTTAACTCTATCCCAGCTGAAACCAGGTCAAGTTTAAAAAACATTAGACTCTCCCACCATCATCCGTTTCAGTGCCGAATTAAAAATGGAGCCGTACGTGTTGCTTCTTTCCCTATCTTTCTGCAGCCAGATGTGCAAAGAGTGAAATAACACAAGCACGACCCTTTTCACGGTATCTTCGCAGCAGTGGAAGTAGTGTGAGAATGATATCAACCCAAAATTTAATTTTGCAAGATTTTCCGTCCAGTCTGCATACTCCCAAGAATTTAAGACATGTAGCAGAGGGGATTTTCATTCCTTCTTATAACAAACTTGAAATCCAGATTTTTTGGATAATTGCCTTTAAAAGTTGCTACAGAAAACTGTGCAAAAATAAACCTACAATCATACAGAGTGAGATGTGTGCATCTTACCTTGTTACCAACTACAAAATTTTTCAGTCCCTGGGTTTTCTCTCCGATTACTACCAAAACGAAGCCATAATCTTTAAACACAGGGTAAGATAGAGTTTGAGCTGCGCACAGGCAATCTGAGATGAGAAGCATTTCGAATGCTTGGAAGCGAGGAGATACACATCTTCAGAGGTTTCATCAGGAATACCTCTAACTTAAAGCTCCCAGTGTTATCTGGCATTACAAAGAATGAAGGCAGCAATACGATACTACGTGGCCGTGACCAGTTTCCGTGATCTCCTGCCTCACATCTTCAGAAATGTTTGCTCTCCACTAGCACGCTCTGAGTTGTAGATTTCTGATGAACCCTAAAACAAAGGTGAGTTTTGTATAGTTCTAAATTCTGTATCAATACTGCAAATTTGTGATAATCAGTGCTGGGGAAAAAAAAATTATATTTAAAATTGCAGCTACCACGGGACTACTTATTTACCCCTAAAAAGTTCAAGAGCCAGCAAAGAGATGCTCTGGACCACTTATTTCTTTAACAGAAATACTTCTGTAATAAAAATAAAAATTTAAAAAATAAAATAAAATGCCTTTTTTTTCTCCCACCCCTTAATCGAATGGGGAGAAAGCCGAAGAGGAAGCAGTGTCAAGACTTACTGCACCAACTGGCCTCTGGAGATATATGTTACCCATATGACAACCTGAGCTTATCACAGTGGGGGGACTTCAGCAGGAGACGAACATCTTGAAATGAAGGGGTGAAGAGAAAAAAAGGGAGGAAATGCCGAAGAAAATGATCTGAAAATGGGAGAAAATGACCTATTATCGCTTCTTTTTTCTATCACACCGTTGAGTAGGACTCAGACTAGCTGTCAAAAAGCTTTCTTTGCTGAAAGAAACTAACAGGGGGTCCCGAGAGTCTCATGGGACAGTAAGTGACAGAAGAAAGAAAAGGATACTATAAAACGCGAAGGAGAAAGCAGCACAGAAAAGAAAGGTCTGAAATGCTTAAGGGTGTCAGGCAGCAAGCAGACACAGATATCTCCAGGGGAAAATGGGGAAAAAAACCCAACCCAACCACAAAGCACTAAGAAGGAGCAGCAGAAAAAACACTGCGTCCCCAGACACTGCAGCGTCGGACCCCACAGAAAATGTTTTTTTCTCACCTACGTCCCTCCCAGCCTCCTGTCAGTGTGCACCGAGGTCTGGATTCTCTTTTCTGAGTGTCCCCGGCCTTGCTTCAGATCCCAGGGAGTTATGTTTGTGTCGGGGAAAGGGATGGATTCCCCTCCCTGCACGCCCTGACGTCTGGAATCGTCAGTCCGCGGCGGCCTCGCAGGAGTACTGCAGCCATCGTGTTCCTGACTTCCCCGGCAAAACTATGGGGGTGTTGGCATTTCCAGCAGGAAAGGATTTCTCTTTGGAACAGAGTCATCCACCCAGTGCAAAGCTCTTTGCAAGCTCTTCTCCTGGACAGAAGAGCCATTATCCTTCTACAGATGAGAAACAAAATACCAGGGAGTCAGCCCGTTGATTATACGCACACAGAAAATGTAATTAAAAAATTGATAATACACATCAGGCCACTTGTTCTTTTCTGGCCATTACCTAAAAGCCACTGTTCCCCTGTATTTGCTGAAGTTGTTACTCCTGATGGGTGCATTATCGTAGCTAAGGCTGTTCGGCTCTGAAGGACAGACAATGTGCTTGAATCTCCAGAACAACAAGACCTCATTTTTATAAGCAGGCTTCTGAACGGTTTCTAGGAAAACCTGTATTTTTACCCCAGGAGGAGCAGAGGCCGACAGCCGTCACGTTCCTCTCCCGCTCCTGCCCTCGAGCAGCTCCTGCTGCCGCACAAGCGCAGCATTTTTCATGGAGAAATTGAGGACTGGTTGGGGTGGATCCCCAGCACGAACCTGTGCTCTGAGCTGGGTTTGGGGCGTCCCAGTGTCCGGGGGGTGCAGAAATAGGACTAGTGAACTGGTGCTGGGGTGACCGGAGCCATACGGGTCTCTCTAGCGCATGGGGTCTCTTTGACTGCAAGCAGGGTACAGGAGGATCCTGGTGTGAGCGCGTTGGCCCTTAACCTCCATCCTCTTCCGAGAGAAAGGCTGGAGGAGAAGAGAAAACACGCTCAATATTGCCCTGCGAGCATCAGAGGCTTTGCAGGGGAGGCTTGATCTCCTGACCACTGCCCCAGCCTCGGCACTGGGCAGGTATCGTCTACCACCGGGGCTGGACTGGTTCCAGCGGCTGGCAGAGCTGTTTCCTCTCCACCGCCCTGCCTGCTCCTCTGCGGAAGAGGAAAGCTCCTAGAGGATCCTCCGACAGGCAAAGCGAAAGCCTACCTGGCAGCCCGGCGGCAGGGTCGGGGGCGAGGAGGTGGGAGCGGGCACGCAGGGGACGGAGAAAGAGGCACCGGCTCTCTGTGTCTACGCTAACACCGTGGGGACACGTCTTTACGTATTTGTACTGTCCGGGAGGGAAGCAGGTCGTAACGCGGGATCCAGAGATAAATGGAGGAATGCTCAAGCCCAAGAGCCTCTCGCTCGTCGTGCTGCTATTCTCCCGCAGCACCGAGGCAGCTGTCAGCCCCAGGAGCCATCCCTCTGCGCTCGGCTGGAAGCGTCCATCTCCGCCAAGGCTCACACGCTGCTCAGCAGGGGCTGCAGGAATAAAATTGCCGTGCACCGCTGCCGTCCCCGCGAATGCACACATCTGCAAAACGGAGCTCTCCTCCCCAGTGTCCCATCTGCTGCTTTGTCATTAGAGACTTTGTTCACCCCGCGTTACGCTCATTATCCAAACCTCCACAGAAGTCATCACTGGGGACCTTAATTTTCCCTATCAGAGCTGTACAAGCATCAGAGTTTAAATGCCAGAACTGCTCTGAAATACAACCGATGCTGAGAAAAACTTTTTAGTAGCAATAAACTGGTTGAAAAGACCGTGTTTTGTAAGGACAAAAAATGTAGTCTACTGAGACCAGTCAGCAGGATTCCCAGGCATCTCCTCTCACTGTGGCCACAAGGTAACGTCTTGTTTCTCCTCCATTTCAGATTCCCGTTTTTCACAATAAAATCAGACCATTTTTGTTAGGCACCAAGATCTCTTCCTATTGCAAGGGGAGAGCAAGGCGCCAGAAAATGCAATCCCAGAAATGCAACGCATGGGGAGACAGCCGGGTGGGAAGCTGCCTTGAACTGGCCAGAGAGGCAATGCTGACGTGAACGTGAAATAAATCCACTCTCGGGATCTCAGGAATGTGCCAGGATGCCCGCGTCCCACCGGCAGCCCACTGCAGCCTCCCACTCTCTTCTGAAGCTCAGACCCCAAGCTCTTCTCTTTAAAAACTGATTTTTTTTCTTAAGAACTAACCAGAGAAGTTCCCGTTTCATCCAGCAGCTCAGAAGACATCTCGCGTTACCAAGCGCCCAGGCTTGGCTCTACCAGGCTGCCCCATCCTGGGGTGCCCCACGAGGAGTGGGTGATTCCTTCTTCAGTTTTACTGGAAATAATCCAGGTTTAGTAAGCAGACAGAGGGAAGAAAAGCACTTGAGGTTAAGGAAAGGGAAGATGAGGGTTTCAACGCCTGACTTGAAACGCTGTATACCTGTTACTGGACAAAACACAACATAACAGGGCCACTGAAAATAGATTTTCACACCTCCTGAAGCAGTATGAACAGTCATTTTTCCTCTCACCCCAAGCCTGTAGCTGAAACAAACCACAAATATTTTTCTGGAAAGAGGATCAGCTCTGCCGATGCTGGGGAGAGTGTGTCTGGCCTCACCAAGCTCCATGCCAAACCACTGCAAAAGCAGCCGCAGCCTGCTCTTGAGACATGTTGCAAGGTGACCAGACTGTGGGTTTACATTTTTTTTGACAGCGAGGAAGAAATTGAATCTTTGTTCATCCCCCATACGGGCTGCTTTGTGCCAGAGCTTTTCCGTACGAAGGGAAACGAAGTTCCAGTTTTGGTGCCTGCGTCTTTCTGGGTTCCTGCGTGAATACATCAGAGTACAAATTTAAAGTACCATATATTCGTTCCGGTACGATGTCTTATAGGTATTTTCAGTGCCTTCTGGAATCAGGAAATCTGTGTCAGGAGTTGCATATATGTATGTCAGTCCTTCTTGCCAGTCAAAACCCAGGCTTCTCTGCATCCCATAAAAACCATGGGAGACCGACCAGTCTTCCCCTCTACCTCTCCTCCCTCCTGGATTTCTGCAAGGCTGAATAGATTTCTGTTGGAAGCACCTGGAAGTCCTTGGCTGGAAATTGCTACATAAATGCAAAATATTGTCTCTTAAAAGGAAAAAAAAACCAAACCAGCCCTACCCATATTTAGGTGATGCGTTAAAAAAACACCTTATTGCCACACACAAGACAGAAGATCAATGCTTTTTATAAAAACAAGCACCAGTGGAAGGCTCTTTTCCAACACGATGGGAAGTAGGGGAGAGAGGCCAGCAAAAAATCCCATGGAGACTCATGATTGATTGCAGAATTGCAATACTGATTTGATTTCCTTTAAATAGTGATATTACAGCTTTAATCAAGATCGAATCAAATGACAAATAATAAATCACCAAGCAGAGTCCACAGCTGAATAAATAAGTAACTTGGGGGTGGGTGGAAGAAACGTTTAAGATACTAAGAAGGTTTCAAAGTTGTAATGCTCTCACGATTCTTCTGCAACCTCTCAGCAGTAACAGCGAATGGATCGCGATGCAATATTTGGCGGGCTGCTGCGCGAGGGCGTACGCCCACAGGCTACTTCAGGCTGGCTCAGACCTGCTGCAAGCAGCCCCAGCGCACCGGGGGACATAAACTTTCTACGCTGAGGTTTTCACGTTTTCTCACTGGCTCTCAAGCGGGAGGGTAAGGATGTGTTTGGGGGGCAATTCGGTAATTTGCTATGGAGTTCGTGGCAGGAGGAAGCGGTGGAGGGACTCCCGGGGGAGATGACACTCCACCGGCTGCACAAAGCCCTCTCGGCCACGAGCCGTCACCGATTTCCTCCTTGCCTCACCTCTCTGCTCCTCGGCAGCGATTCTTCTTTTCCAAATACCTCCCTCGTGCACCCAGTTTGAGATGGCTCCTGTTCTCCTACCGCGATTAGGAAACCGGTGGCAAAGGTCTCGTTCCTCTCAGGGGTTACTTCCAGCGCTTCCTCCCCTCGCTGAGCATGGCAACTCATGCATTTGGGAAGCCATCACTGCTGCCACATCCGACACTGAAGATGAAGCCTCTTTTTCAAGATCTGTTGCCAATAATCTCTTCCAATGCAAATCAAAAAGCAACGGCAGACAATTGCAAATAACATTTAATTACAGCAGTACCTTTTACTCAAGGATCTCAACAGCTAGTTAATTAAAATCACATCCTGCTTGTGCGGCACACGTGCTGGTAAGCCGAATCACAAATGAGCAAGCACAGCTGTGAAAAGAATAATGACAAAGAACGACTTTTTTTTTTTTTTTAAATTACTTTTTAAAATACAAGTCAATGGGAAATTGCTTCCTTAAAGTCTCATTTGAGGACCGAGACCTGCAAAACAAGGGGCACTAGAAACTCGAACAGACTTTTTTTTTTTCCTTATCTCACATGTAACTTAAAATTATCAAGCAATCTTTTTTATCCCCCTTGCTTTTCCTGGTTCTGTTCTCTCACACAACTGACTCGTAGCACTTCAGAAGCAGAACTACGTATACAATTTTCAAAGAGCAAAGTTTCCAAAACCACAGATGATCAGATCAGCCCACATGGCAAGTGGCTGCCAAAGCAAACAACAATTGAAATCTGAACGCAGCCCCAGCCCTGGAGAAGAGCCCGAAAGCCTCGGCCATGACTCAGTCCGTCATCATTTCTATCAGCCACGAGGAGGAACAGCCACGTTTTCGGTCACTGGCCAAAATCAGGGCATCTGCGCGCCTGGCATCGGCTGCTCGGCACAAACTGCACCTGGCTCACACAAGGCACACGCTTGTGAGAACTTCAAAACACAGAAACAAGAAGACGTATGAGGTTAAAAGTCTACAAAGGGTTTCAAATCGATGACTTTGTACATGAGGGCAGCTGCTCTTCTCAGCGCAGTATTCAAGCCAAAGGTGGTCACGCAAAGCTACTCCTTCGCCAGGACCGCTGCCTCCCCTCCTTCTCCCTGTTGCTTCCGAAACCAGTCGGGAAACGGGAGTTTCTCAAGTCTTCCGAGCTGAACCCCGGGAGGGTTTTAGGTCATACCTGCCTTGAACAGCCCCCCAGGAAGCCTCGGAGGTACATTTCCCAGCAGACGGAGAGATGGGAGAAGGTTCCTGCTAGCTGCGTCATTGCCCACAGGTGATACAGACGCTACAAAGAGCTCAGTTTCCTTTGCAGTAGCACAAAAGGAAACTCTATTTGGGAGGGTTTAATTGCAGTATACACAAATCTGTTTGAGCCTCAAGAACAGGAGAACTAAGGATTTCACTATATTGTCCTAATATACCCACATACAGGGTAAATGGAGGTATACGTAATGAGTAAGAGGAAGATTTGCAAAAGTAAAACCAGCTTCTTCAAATCCATAGGAGAACATTCAAAACCGGCTCTGGTTACTGTTACCATTAACGTTTTTCTTACTTTCTGCAAATATCCTCTCTACCATAAAGCCTCTCTAGGCAATGAAGACAAAGAGCAGTTTCACAGTATAAGGAGAAAATCCTGGAAAGATGGACTGGGTAATAATATCTGAGTTTCTGGTAACTTGGCTACCCAAGAGCAGAACAAAAATAAGAAGATCTCCACGTGTTTGTAAGCGGCTCCTGAAGAACTAAGTTGCTGAAGCAGAAGAAATTTTAGTCATCTTTTTAATGAGCTCGCATGTTCAAAGCACCCACAAAAATTAGGAATGGGAGTCTTCAAGTTTGCAGAATTCTCACTAATTCCTATTAATTTGTCCACCATCTTTGAAAAATCCCCCTTAATTCATTCTTCCATCATTCTGATGGAACAGGGGTCAACTGAATGCATTTCACAGATAGGAAACCACAGCAGAGAGGTGAGGTGACACCGAATTACTTTATGACCCGTTTTCTATAAATTCATCTTCCCAGGCTTTTTTCATGTCTCCATGTCGTACATGACGGCGCACGCACATCTCTAAGGCACCCTGGGACTCCTAAGGGGAAAGTTTTCATTTGTATGTAAGGTGTGGTGCTGTACGACTAAATAAAAAATATGAATAATTAATAATAGATGCCAAGTTTGTATTTTCAGCAGTGTCCATTTTCATCTGCAAACTTTTAAACAGGATGTGAGCTTAGGATGCTTTCTATTTATTCCAAAGAAGAAAAATGTTTTCCCCCCCTTTTTACTGTGACCATGTCACAGGTCTTAGAAGGCTGGGTGGATTTGCCTTAAAATTTTCCAGCATAATCAAGTCTGAATAAACATCAAACACTGGCATTTCAAATCCAGCAAGGATTGACTCAGGAGGCGAGGCGCCTATCAACCCAAGAGACTAGATCAGAACAGAGCTTTCTAACATTAGCTATAGGCACTTGGTTTCTTCCAGCAATGGTCCAGAGTACAGATCCCAATGGTAAACATATACCATCAAATGCCAGCTATGAAAAGGAAATACCTGCCCCTATACACATAGCTCTCATTAAATAAGCATTATAATTGCACAAGGGGCTTTGCACCGTGCTCCCCACAGCGGGACCGTGGTCAGGCATCTCCTGCACAGCGATGAGGGGTCACTCCACGTCCCCACAGCCAAAAATTGTGCGTGACCCAGCGCAGTCCTGTCCTCTGCTCAGAGGCTAAAACGCTTCAGAGCTTCGCATGCACGCAAGAAAGACAGGACTGTGAAAACTGTAGTCAAATACTCCGGCCACCGCAGAACGTAGAATGAAAAATACTAATATTCCAGTCTACTTTTTGGGGTTTTTTTAAAGGAAGACACGAACATGTTTACCATCCAGTCTCATTACTAGCAGACCAAAGGCGAGCTGCGAAACCCCCAGCGCCGCTTTCCTCCTGCAGCTGGAGGAACGACACAGAGGAGACAAGTTGCCACATTTTGCAGGCTCACCCCGACGCGTGGCTTTTCCTTTCCCAAACTCCAAGACGAACGCCAGCGCCGAGAAGACCTCAGACTCCTTCCATGCTGATGGATGCGTGGGACCATTTCAATCACTCCCCTCTGCAAAATCCCTGGGCTAAGGCTGCGAGTAATGGTGTGCAGTGCCATGCAGGGATCATTTGTTGGAGGGCAGCAAAGGGCTGCCGTGCAGCTCTGCCGGAGGTGCCGAGGTTGACACAGAGGGTATCCACGCTCAAAGGAAGAGCAAGCCCAGCCCTGATGCTCCCTATTCAACTACATTTCTTTGTTGTTACTCCCTTAACCGCCCCTCTGAAATGCTGACAACATTACCTAAAAGTTAAGGGCTGCTGGCATTTTCCAGAACACAAAGAAAATCAGAGGGAAGTAAATCTACTTAAAGAGAAGCATCTATAATTTTAAACAGCAGCACAGAGTAACCATGTTGAAAAGTGATGTATGATTACTGTCACAACTGGTTTGATTGATTATTGATTGCAATCATCTCCTCGCTTCCACGACGAAATTGGCTACAACTCCTTCATGCAGCCCCTGATAAGAGAGTGAGCCTCCCATTCCGGGGCGGTGGGCGCCCGCTGTGCTGGATAAATGTCTCTGCAGGCAGAGACACCCCCCACTACAAGGCACTCGTGGGGATTTGCCGGATGCGCGATGATGCTGCGGGCTCAGGTGGGCACAGGAGGGGAAAAAACCCTTCCCGGAGCCCTGATTTAGGGCAGCAGGGACCATCCCTGGGGCTCACGCCCCACGGCACCGACAGGCACTGCTCCTGGGGTCCCTTCCCGCTGGAAATCCCACGGGAGACGACGCAAAGACCCACCAAGAGTCGCCCAGCCCGACCACCCCCCTGGGCAGCCCCATACACGTGAGGTTGAGCCCTCTGGGAGAGCTGGGGAAAGCCGGCACCCGCCATCCACCCAGGTCCTTTGCCACCCGCTTTGGGGTCCGCGAGGATTGAACCTGCGAGGAAACGCCGGCATGCCCACCACCTTCGGGATTTTGCATCCTTCCACATCGGCAACGCTTATTTGGGGACGAAAGGAGAGAAATTTTGGTCTTTCCGACTTCATGACTGGGACAGCTGCCTTCCTACCAGGTCAGCTGTTCACTCGCTGAAATACCAAGTGATACGGAGTCAGTATTTTGTCACGCCGTGATAACGCACGGAAATAACCACTAATTAATGTGGCATAACAAGGAGAAAGATAAAAACCTTTCTCCCTTAAATGTCAAACGATTATTGAGTGTTCTTCCCTCTTTTTCCTCTGTTCTGCGTTAATAATTTAAACGGAAAACTTCTTCCCATAGCAATCGCTGGTGCAAGCCAGCAGAGCAACCCTAATCGCTGTTTCAGCATCTAATGCGAGAGATTTTAGCAGGCATTAGGAAAGAGAGCAGGGCAAACGGATCTGGTGTTTCCCCTCTGATACCCCAACACCTTCCTTCCCTGCAAACATTTTTATTATAGGAAATTTCTTAAGTCCCGGTGATTTTCTTCCAGTGCTTAGATTAAAGGGACGTTTTCAGCAGCATTTCCTTGTTCGCTGGAAATAATTTGTCCTTCTATTATGTGGCAAACAAATCGTTTTCTTCCATTCTGACTGCAGCCTGAATTAACATAGTTCTTTGACTTAATTCCAACTTTTCAAAAGTAACCTGGTGATAAACAAACATCTTTATTTGTCTGTCACCCTTATCAGATGATGACAAGTACAATTCTGAGGATCTGCATTAGCTGACAGCTGCTGAAGAGCCTACAAAGCAAGCACAAAGCACTGGATTTTACAGTAACTTCAAACTATGTGCATAACACCAGGAGCATTATAAATAACACAGAATCCAAGCTCATACTGGTCTCAACGCAAACTTTTCCACTAACAAAGCAAAAGGAAAACTTCATACCGCTTCTTGTTGGCTGTCATGTGTCACCTAAGTTTTCCGGTGAGTTTAGGCTCTGTTTAATGTAGCACAGGGAGGAACATAGGCTTCGTCAAAGCCTTTGATGCTCAGAGGTGAAGACAACTGCCATGTGCTCCGCTTATTTAAGATACGGCCTTCAGACCACCAAGGAGGTGACACTGTCACGTGTGGTTCAACACTATGCATTCGGGAGAACTATATAATTTCCTATATTGGTAAGGAAAGGTGGCATCAGTACAGCCAGCCACTTTTTTATATAGTTATATATGCATACACATATATAGCCAGAGAGATGCAAATGCACATATAGGTCATATATATACAGTACCTATACAGTATGTAGTTTAATTTCTTTCTCAAAATCAAAAAGATTTCTCTTGAATCTTCTCCCTGGTACTGCCCAAACGTGGCATGGGAGGTGCAGTCTCAGTGCCCCTTCAGCCATATGTTCAGTGCACAGTAGTACATTTAATTAGTTACACACCTAAGAATTGATGCACGCATTTAACAACTACTGAACTCCCCGTTTTCCTACCACATTTATTTTCATTCACATTGCTAACAAACGCTGCGATAAACAATGGAATAATACCCCATCGATTACGTATAATTAAGCTTAATAATTGCTTAAACTTGTCATCCATAAATCATGACCAGTAAACCATTATGAACCAATTAATCATTAGTGGCATCATTAAGTATGTTTATTTATAGAGTATTTATAGAAAACCTAATCAAGTGGTAGAAAAGATTAATAAGTACAAGCTGGCAAAGGGAGGGATGGGGGAGAGGTGTTGTACAAGAGCAGGGAAGCCTCGAACAAGATCACGTCAGGCAAATAACCATAACACTTATATTGCAACCATTAGGTATTTAATCTATGAGACAGAAACAGGTGTGAGAATCCAATCAAGGTGTCGAGGAAAAATTGCAGCTACTAAAGGCTTTGCACCAAACAAATAAAACCCTTAAATTTAAATTTGAGACTGTGATGTATTAATTTGTATTGCAGCAATGGCTATAAAGCCCAGAGAAATGGTCCAATAATTCTCTGTGCTAAAGACTGCAACAGCACTAAACAAAAGGACGGTGCTTTTTCCCCAAGAGCACAAGGTCACAGTTTAAAGTCAATAATCTACATTTCCACAGAAACTACGGAAATTAGGCTCTAAAATACCACTGAAAGAAGACGGAATGGGAAGAGGTGCCTAAGCTGCTCTTGGATTCTTCGGGAAACCCTAGCATGGATTTTTCCACCTTAAATGCCTGCTTGTGTTTTACCGTGGGGTTTTTTGTAAGGTCAAGATTTCTTCCTTCTAGCCCCTAAACTTGTTTCTCCCTATGGGAATTTATTTGAATGTCCTAAGGGGTTTAGAGCATGAGAGTCTAAGTGGAGACAGATTAGGGAGCCAAAGAAATGTATGAATGTTAATGTAATTGACTTTTTTTAATAGACTTTTGAGTTTAAAAAATTAAACTCCAGTTTGGCAACTGGGCACTATGAACAAAACAATCTATCCATTGATCCAGCAGTTCACGAGGCTACTCATCATCGAATTAAAACAGCTAAGGAATGGACTGCAATAACGCGTACCTGATACCGGTGCTTATACTCAGATAGGAGACCAGAGGTACACTGAAATTTCTTACCTTATTTATGGCACGCCATCTTATTAGCTAAAGGTGTTTCACTACAGCTGTAGCGCCTTATTTAAATAACGAGAAATTTCTCAATCATATATAGTCTACACAGTTTAAAATAACTCTGTTCAGCCTTTAGCCCTGGACCTAGCATGTCTCAGGCCAGTGAAACTTCATCATGAGAAAAAATTGCAAAAGCAGACTTTAAAAAAAAAAAATAATCCACTGTTTTCTAAGCTTTTGAGCTCTTCTCCCATTAGAAGGACACAAATGCTTGCCTTTAATTTCCATTTTCTACCACCCTGTTATTTCCAAATGCATCTTTCTATTTTGTATGAGAGTAAACAATGGTATGTTTTCAAAAAGACCAACATTTCCAGTCCTCCTGACCCATCAGCCTGGTCCATGTTTTGCCATTAGCTTACAGCATACGGAATTTGTCATCTTGAAAAAACAGCAATTTTGTGTACTCTTCCTAAAATTGCAGAAAACTGCAATTAGCCCCGTGGCAAAGGGCAGGAAAACCCAGTATAGAGCAAGGCACAAGTGACGCCGCATCCAAGTGTGCGGTGTCCGGCGCTGCCATGAAGCACCGAAACTCTCCTTATATTGACAGGCATATTACTTTCCTTAGCTAAACAAAACTACCAACATTATGAAGTTAAATAGGTCAAACTGTCAGTTGATACCTGGTTTATACCTGGTCAGATACCGGGCATCCGACATGTTAAAGACATGGTTCACCCCATGAACCCACACATGCACCCACGACTCTCTTCATTACTCATTACTTTGGCCTCAACACCCCACAGCAATCAAAGAAAAAAATGAATTATGTCTTCTTCAGCGGTAGTCATCATAGAATTACGGAATGCTTTGGGTTGGAAGGGTCCTTCTAAGACAAGATCACCTGGTTCCAACCCCCCTGCCCTGGGCAGGGACACCTTCCTCCAGCCCAGGTTGCTCCA
>JANZLQ010000079.1:80961453-80971865 GCA_026212715.1 Elanus axillaris | reverse complement strand
CCCCCCCTCCCATGCCAAAGGCAATACTCCATTACTACAATTCAGGTCAAAACCAGTCTTCATAAGCCAGAGTAAGTGGAGTAACTTCTTTTAGGATGACCATATAAAAACTGGGAAGGATTTCTGGGAGCCCAGAAACAACCACCTCCAGGTCTGACGGCAACCAGAGGCGCAGACCACACGCCGCAGCACCCCGTATCCGGAGCAGGAGGCAGGAACGCCCCTCTCCAAACGGGAGAGATGAGCAGAAAACTTCCCTGCAACTGAAGGACATCCTAAACCCTGCCTTTATGGGAGATGGGATGACTGCAAATGGAAAGGGGCCGGATCCAGATGCAGACAGAAAGCGGGTCCAGCTAGGACAAAGGAAGAAATCCCCTCCAGGACCGGGAGAGACCCCGCAGCCCATATTTTCGGCCGTTTGTCACCCAAAGCTGGCGGCACCTTGCACTGCTTACAGCACCTAGAGCCCACCAGGAGATGTGGCTCCAACTCTCCCGTTGTCTGGCACACAAAATACAGTCTCAAATGCTCCAAACTCCTTCTTTCGAGCGCTGCTCAATGGGAATCCTGCAAATTGGTTTCCAATACAGTTACGGTTGTCTCTTCTGACAGACTTTTATATTTTAGATTTCTCTAGCACGACACTCGAAGAAGAGACCTCAGAAAATGCTGGTCTGCGCAACCCCATCGTTCCGTTGTCGCTTGCTCGGGCATAAAACTGTAGCGATTCCATCTGGGAGTGCAATTACATTCTGTCCCTGAGCTTATACACAACTTCAAGAGTCAAAAAGTCCTTTAGTTTCATAGTATGAAGAATATTTAAATGATGCTTTTCCTGGCAAAAATCTATTATTGTATCATGCGTGACACCTGTAAAACCATTTTCTTTTATTTTACTTTACGTTAGGCCTTAAGGGCCAGCGCCTCCTTCACAAAATGATAAATCCTATAAATTAAATAGGAAGAAGCAAATTTCTATGTAACAAATCACATCCTAATTTGCTAATCCATTACTACCTAGTCAGAGAGTCTCTGTTCTGAGTCTTCATTTGTAATTCATGAATATTTCACAGGCACCCATGCATTACCGGAGGAACGCTGCGCGGCATTGTTTGCAGACGTTTTACAGCCATCGACCGTGCGTGTAGGATGGAGGAAATAAAAGGTGCGTTGTCATTCTGCAGAGCTGGTGAAAGGAAACCAGAACACTTGCTCTCTGTCACCTGCAATGATACTCCTCAGTACGGAGAGACAGGAAAACTAATGACAATTATGTTAATATTATACTGTCACTATATATGGGGCACACATTACAGGTGGAAAATCTCCTACTGAAGCATAGCAGTAATCACTGGTAAAGTGAGCAGGTGTTTGTAGGCATCTCCCATCAACAAAACCATTCCCTTGTCAAAGGACTAGCGTTCCCCGTAATACGTTCCCCAGTTCTTGCCTCAGCCCGCTGAAATTTTCAGTATCACAAGCAACAAGGGCACCTACCGCTTTCCCAGGCACGCTGGCACAAAAGCATCAGGGGAGAAGCCTGGCCACTAGCCTGCAGCATCACTGCAACGCTTTTCACTTTTAGTGAAAAATACACTATAGGAATTTAATATCGACCGTGCAGGTCTGGTACAACCCATCCCACGCAGCAGTCTGCCTCCAACAGCTGATGGTGCTTGACAGTTCAGACGAAACGAGGGGAGAGAAACCTCCTGGCAAGCAAATTACAGCATAACCTGCTGGGGAGCGTCCCAAGGAGACTGGCAGAGCATCCACATCCATCACTACCCCCACAGGGCAAAACGCCTCTTCGCCATAAGGATCCCCAAGTTACATCCCCAGCGACCGGCGCCGGGCTAAGCTGCTCCTCGCCTCGAAATTCTGGGCTCCTCTTGGAAGCTCCGTGCACCCTTTGGCTTGCTGCGCCCTTCAAGATTGTCTCACTGCTCTTTTTGCTGTGGGAAACCAACGTGAGCAGCCCGGTACTTGGGAATGACCCTGCAATACCCAGCCAGATTGCATCGGGGCAACTGCGAAAACACGATGCAGACGCTGAACAGATTTTCTATTCCCAGGCAGTTGCCACCGAACGCAAGTTAGGACCGGGATGCAAGTGCTGTCTCTGAAAATACTTCGGGAACAAGGCAGACCAAACAACACAACTCTTCTCAAGAGTCCAACCCGCTCTCTTCTGCAAGAGTGGCTTATTCCGGCTGCAGCTTCATCCTGAATCCTGGACGCGCACGCTGCCTCCCCTGTATCTCTGTATCCCCACCCCACCAGCTCTTGTTCCTCCTGACATATACCATGAATTCTGGCACCTTGAATAACGTCATCCTAAAGTGTACTGCTTTCATTTCTTTATTTAAAAGCTCTTTAAAATGGTTGGCTTTGATCAGGATTGCAAAAATACACCAAGCACCTGATGACACCTATTACCATGGCTGAGGCCAGTCTTTATTCCTCTTGAAGTCTGCGGGCCCTTTATTATTGTCTTCAGAGGCAGCAGAGAGCATAATTATGTCCACGCCAGCTCCCGGCATCAGCTTCTGTCCTCCAGCTCCTCTCTGCTACCCCCTCCTTGATCTATCTAAATGTCCAAACAATTGCAGACCGGGTTTGGAGAGGAGACATTTTCATCATGAAGCTGACATGCACGACCTTAAGGAAAGTCTTTATAGTGAACCAATTGTAAGTAAATATTGGAATTTATACTGATGAGAAACAGATTGGGTGTTGTCTGTCAGGGCCCCAAAGGCCACATAATAAATGGCTAGGTAACAACAGCTCCGGCTCATTGAAATGCAGACGTTATTCGACGAAATTTCATATGCACGGCTTCCTCTCCACTGCCTCCTTAACAGATGTCAATGAATCAGATATATACGTTCAGTGAAATGAAGTGCAAATACCACTGCAAAACTCTGGGGGAGGCGGGGAGGGGGGCTCAGCCCTGCAGACCCCCCCCCATGCCCTGATACCAGACACACCCAAAAGCTTATCTGCTTTGAAGTTTCACGTAAACTCATCAAGAGACATTCTACAATCAGACTGCCACGCAGTTGGAAAAAGGAGAACATTTTATACCTACGCATCCCTGAGACTCAAAGCCCCCAGGATTATTTCTGCCATGAAATCTTAAAATATCAGGATAGACTTTTTCACCAAGGGACATCAGAAGTTGAATTATTCAGTGTTGTGACTAAAAATCAGTGCAGGGCTCCAGGCAAGACTGTGTGCCACCGGCAAGGAGATGCTGAGCACCGTGTGAATCGGGTATAAAACAGCCAATTTCTTTCTTGCCCTGTCCCTCTGTTCACTCTGGTTTTTCATGGCTTGCCGGTCTGTATCCCAGGCTTACAGCCCTGCATCCACTATATGCCAGGCTTGAAGCCAATGGGTATGCACTAATCCACAACAGCCAAGAACCTGGCAATATATTTAGTCTCCATTACGCAACTTGATGCCTTCTTGTGTTCGCGAAATTCTTTTCTGAAGCTGCTATGAATCCCTTACCTGTCCACAGCTCTTAAAAGGAATATCCTCAGCTTAAATATCACCTATACGTTGGTCTAAAATTGTTGAACTTAGTAGAACAAATAACACCTAGTTTTGCCATAATGGAAAGCAAATAGAGGGGAAAACATCTCCCTCTGTGTTTGCTTTTTTTGCATTTGAGCAGATTTTCTGCACACTCAGTTTCACAGTTCTTCCAAGCATCACTCAGTAATTTTGTCTCCTGTGCTCCTCACCGCACCAAGGGGATTCAACTCCCTTAAACCGGTAAGAAAACCTAACTGCAGTAATTACTAGTGAAAGCTGAAGGTTACTAAAGACTTCACAAATTGTGAACACTAACGGCTTTTATTTTCAAATGTGAATTTGACTACAAATCCGGATGAGCCCCGCCAGCTTAGTCACGCGGCAGCAGCAGAGACCAGCAGCAGAAGAGGACCAAAAGAGGTGTCCCCGGGCCAGGTTTCTGCCCAAAATACTTGCTGTGTGATGGAGGACAAGTCTCACCGGCCACGAGCAGCTCTGCAGGCAACGCAGGGAGGTCTTGCAGGCGACCACAGATGAGGGGCAGGCGGCTGCGGTCTCCACCGAAGCTGCTGCCTAAGAGTGACGGGGCACAACCACCTTCATCAGCCAACCCCATCCTGGTGCTGCCCCGTGCTCCTGCTGACCAAAACACGCTGTGGCCACGCGACGATCCCAACGATGGGAATCATCCCCGTGACTCCAGACTTCCTCTTTGGCCGGGCTGGTTTCATTTACCCCAGAAACCAAACAGTAAATCCAGTGGTTTCTTAATGAAATGAAACCTCGTTGAGTTTGCAATCCTTGCCTTGAAACCATAGAGCATTTCTTAATGAGCTTTTACAGGACTGATGTCCTGAGTCAGAGATTCACCGTTCGCTTCAGTCACTTCACTCCCACTGCTTTTATGTTGTAAAATGGCTCTTATTGTACACAGGCTAAGAGCACCGCCCAGGGAGGCATCTATGAAAGTATACAACTCTCCGTAGTCACTCTTACAGCCCCGAATTTACTGCTACCTCATGCAACGCTGGTGTTCTACCACCTTTGTTGTCATAAAACATTTTCATGGTGATTAAGGAATCCGACAATGCACCATAAAACCCATCATTTAGGTTAGAGAAATCCATAAAAAAAATCTAAGTGATTAAGGCGTATTGCTTGGAGGGAGGAGGACACCCAAGCTGGGTGGGTGAGTCCTTGGTTCCAGGAGCATCCCCAGGTCTCGGGCTGCTGCTCGGACCAAGGCGCGTAAGAAGGGTGAGTGCCCCCCACCAACCGTGCTTTGAAGTCGTTCCGCTTTGCACAGAGAAACGTCAAGACTTGATGGTCCAGAGGGAGCGAGAGCTGGTGGGTAACTGTAGTCCTCTTTCAGAGAAGGGAAGTAAAGGGAGTCCCAAGGCGGCTCCGGGAATTGATGATAGATTTTTATAAGATGCCAGTTTAAGGTAAAAGCAATTTGTAGTTGCGACGGCAGTGACAATATGTCAAGCCCTTAGAAACCTGCAGAGATTCGGGGAACAGAAGCTCGTAGTACCCTGGGTCTTTGGGGATTTAATACCTATTTTGGATACTGGCTCCTAAACCCCACTCAAGACACACACACACACACCCCCACACCCCCTGTGTGAGGCACCCCACAAACCTCAGCCGGGCTCCCGGGCTGCTCCAGGGCTCTCTGCATGGCACACAGCCGTCCCGGTGCTCCCAGGGCACCCCGGGCAGCTCGGCTCTCCGCCGCGTCTGCCGGCCAGGGCACGGCCTGGAGACAAGGACCACAGCCCGGCTCCGCTCCTCTGGGGCAGCGCCGGGAATCGGTTCAGATTCCCAAACTCTGGGAGGTTTCTGGTTCCCAGACAGGATCTGGAAGTATCCTGCCTGAAGCGTGGTCTTAAACCCCCGACCGATGGGCACGGAGCACAGACAGCAAGTGGCTGAGGTCCTGCTGGCCTCAGGCGAAAGAGGCATAATTTTAATATGTCCTCTTCTCCCGGGTTTCCCTGCTTATTCTGAGACAAAGAAATGTCCTTATTACAGGGCCAGGACTTGTGGTCAGACCCTGCCGTCGGGGACGGGGGGTGAATTTGGGAGCAGACCCCTGCAAGCGTCCCAGCCGCCAGCCCCTACTCGCCTCCTTCTCTGCTCCTGCGGCAAGAGACTGACTTCTTGGTGCTGGTCGAAACTTTCCTGATAGGGACACAAATGATGTTAAATCCTCAGGCAGATCACAAGGCTTACATTTTCTAATCCTATAAGGAGATATCCAGAATAATTTCGACGTAGTTCAGGAGGTCCTAGTTCAAAGTCTTCAATGCACCTATTAAAGAATATCTGAGATTTACAAAGCCAAGTGCACATGGGTATATTCAGAAAAATCCACACGTGCGGCTTTAACCGTTCCCAGATGATGTCTCCCACAAGTACTGAAACTCAGATAACCACCCTGTTGTGGCACTCAGGAACTACTCTTCTTCGTCTTTTCTGCCTCCGGTACAATATGAGCAATACCTTTCTTCAACCTCGTTAAAAGCTGCTGTTATATAAATTGCTGGATCTATTAGTATATCTTAATTACGGCATCTTGAGCTGCTCTTAGCCTCTTGTGGGACAAAATTGTCATGATTTATACTATACTAACAATGATATTTTTACATTAGTAAGCAATTAAAGGACTAAACAGCACCCACGGGAAGTCTAGAAAATCTTGGAAGGACCACCATCATTCTGAGTTATATGTAGTCTAATTGTATTTACAGAAACCTTATGAAAGAATAATACCTTGTCAAAATATTTGCATTATTCAGAATAAATGTGTGTATAAAAAGTGGCATTAATGGCTTGAATTTATGATAAAAGGAAATCATAAAGGGGAAAAAAAATGGCCCCTGTTAAGGTCACAGAGAGAAGATGATCAGAAGGGCTTTAGGTTTGTCAGCCCGGATTGTTACAAAATGTGGGTCATTTGCAGGCAGGTCTTTGCGAGCGATGCCGAGATGACAGGTGTCATCATTACAGCTTATATTTTTAATGTTATTACAGCAATGATGGCTGTACCGTCTTAGCTGCAGCAATGCTCTGACTGCAGCGTACATTTGTCGGGACAGGCTGGAATCAAAGCCGGCACTACTTTCCCAGAAAGGCACAGGGCATGGGGCAGATGCTCCTTCCTCCTGCACGGGCTTCTGCACCTCCCAGCAACGCGACGTAGAAAGTTCCTGAAAGATATCAGACTGGTTTTCGAGTGTTTCATAGAGTATCAATGAGAAAAAAAGGAGTCATAGCCAGACTCGGGCATGGAAATGAAGGAATCCTTGGCTGGTTGCAGAACGACAAGAGGGGGTTTCGGTCATTAAAACCCCTGGGGTGGAAGGGGCAACCACTAGAAATGCCAGGCAGTGGGGTTTTGTGTTTAATAAGCAGTCCAAAGACATGCCAAATGAACACAGTTGGGAGATTCGGGTCTCATATCATCTACCTCCCAACAAATTTAACAGAAATAAGCCGCAATCTGTTAGCCAACGAAAGTGTAAAACTCAAAGCACCTGGAAACATTTGAGGGTCATCACCAAAAAGCGAATTTTTGTACTCTACGAGACAACCGTCTCATTGCCTTGGGATCCTCTGTGGGATCCCTGTGCTCCTGCCACGCGGAAACCTTTGCTCAGGTGCTCACTGGTGCAGAAATCCATCCAAAAGCAACAGGTAAACCAGGACGTGGATGTGGGGCTGCTTCTCTCCCTCCGCCAGCCCTTTGCTCTCAATCCCACCGAGCCCAGAAATGCCGACGGGGACGAGGGAGCCAGGCTGGAGAGGGCTCCGCGAGGCTTCATGCTGGGCAGGGAGAGAGGAAGGAGGAGGGTGGGCACGCACCCGGACCCACTCCCCACGGAGGTTATCCGCGTTCGCCGGAAAACCCGGATGCCTTCCTGCACCACCCAGGTAGAGGGGGAAATGATTTTCAACCTCCTATCTATAGATACACGTATTTATTTGTCACCACCCTATGGGCACTAAAACCTCAGAAATTTGGCCCCAAGAGACCAAATTCGTGGAGTTCTTAGGAAAAAAACCCATTGGTGACTCGCGGGGGGTACACGAGGCGACCTGCTGCCTCGGCTCCACTCATCTTCCCATCACACCCTCCGACCATCACCCGCCTGGAAAAGAGACAGTCTTTTTCCTTCCCCGGGATTCCTGCAGCCTTCCCAAGGATCGAGGATACCATTTTATTATTATTCTGAAACAGAAATGTGCTCCTACATGAGAGGTTAACAAGGTTTAAGAACCACTCTGCTCCTCTTCTGGTACAAATGTAAAACAAGCTATTTCAACGGATGGTGAAAATGTCACCTCTTGCATGAATTATGAGGCTCAAACCTTCGCGGCAAGAACAGGACTGTTGCCCCATGGCATGCCTTTCCAGATAAAGGAAATTTGTCCAGTCTCCTCTAAAGCATTACGTATCCTGGAGTAGAAATACTGGAGTGAGAGTAAAGACGTGGATCAGTGTTTAGTCTTTCCAATTCAATATCACAACCTTAATTCTGTCACTCTAATGGCAGTTCAAGGGAAACTTGGAAGAGCGGTTAGACCTAGTAAGTACATATAATCTAAATAAGCTCCTGGTTCTCCGCTCCTCATAACCAATCCAGCTAAATATTCACTGTCTTGTGTTCCTCAAAATGATCAGTTTATTCAGGTTAGCTCACATATAAATGTCAAGGTAGTCGGAATAACAGTCTTTTCCTTTTTAGTCTTCGCTTTATCCTTTCATCCCTATCTCTGGCAGCAAAGAGCAGCGTAAGAGTGTTTCGTTCGCTCGCATTGCTGTAACTCTGCTAATCAGTGGTCTAATGGTGTGCAAGAGTTCAGTGAATCAGAATTCTTCTTAATTAGTTTTTTTGCTCCCTCTGCGACGGAGGTGCAACTCCAATGAAAAATAGGTTTTAATTATTGAAAGTTTCCTATTGAATTTAATTAGAGTCATGCGGTCGGAACCCCACACCTCACTCTAAAAAATTAGAGCTATTGGTTTCCTAAATGAATTGCAGTAAATATCGCTGCTAAAAGGAAATGCTTTCATGGAAGAAGCGATGACCCTCATAATTCAGTATGCAAATCACAGAGAAAAGCAATACCCACTTTCCTCATCAATCTTACATATCCTAAGAGGCATAACAACATTAAATCTAACTACCAATGCCTATGGAAAAAATAATGGACTGAAACAGGTGATTTTATAGCAACGGTATCAAGAGTCTCATTAATAAAAAGAAAAAAAGAAAAGAATGAAAGATGTAAAACTTAATACCTCTGCTGTAGAAATGGGAAACAGGGCATCAATAAATAATCTGGTCAGACTATCGCTGATTATTTGGGCTGGAAGGGATTTCTGGCAGATGAGTAAATCTACCCCCGGGTTCTGTGGCACGATGGCCCAAACGGTCTGTAGGCAATGGTTTTTTGAGCCTTGCACACCCGTGATAATATATTTCTTCCACGTTTTGGTATCTGAATTCCTGACTTGCGTAATTTCCCAGCAGATACAGAAACTTCAAAGGACACTACTGAAAGCTTTTCACAGAACGATGTTTGCAACCAGACTGAATTGGCTTCTAAAAAACTTCCTTTTAATTTTTTTCAGGATGCATGTTTAGCAGACAACTAAATGACTGAACTGCGTGAATGAATAATGTTGTCGTATAAAAGACTGAGGTTTTAAAGTACAAACCCATGAATCTGAAAACTTGTGCATACAAAAAGATGAACGGGAAAGACAATTATTATTTTTACCGTTCGTATATCTATTCAATTTGAGGTTCCTTTGAAATATTTGAAATACAAGGAAATAAGGAATACAGTCAAGCAATTTTAAAATGGTCCTGAAAGGGCTGCAGTACATAAATATACATTTACATGCATAAGGCATCTGTGTATAACATTTCCCAGCTAAATGGGACACCTAACTGTTGGCTGCTTCTAAATATATATGTGCAGCATATGCAAGCACAACAAATGCACGTATGGAATAAGTAGGTATTTAGCATACATTTTGCAGTGGAGCCTTGCAAAATTGCCTGTTCTTCTGATCCCCAAAAGCTTTAGAAATGAGCGTATTTTTACTGCATCCGTATCTTCTGGTGGCCAAAGTACACGGAGAGCAAAGACATCCGCATGACTTCATCCAGCCCCTCGAGGGAGGGCGCGTGGCCGGCGGCTGGAAATGAAAACCCAGCTCCTGCTTCTCCCGAGCAGAGCAAATGTTACGTGGCACCATCGAGAGACGATGGATATAGATGGACTCCTCCAGCGGCTTTATTTATTCAAACAGATTGAATAGCCAGAGTGGAAACAAATTTCCTATGAAGTCTATCTTCTTTTGGTCCTTTGCCAGGCAATAAAAATAATACAAATAGAATGAATATAATCACGTAGATGTCCTTGACTACAAGCCGATTCTCACCAGGCACAGCAGTAAGTCACTAGAATTTAGAGCATCGAGTGGGCCCACGGATCCCGTCCGAACTTTGGTCCCACTGCAGTTACAGAACCGCCTGACTTCGCTCAGGCTACAAAACCCGCTCGGGCCACCACTGCAGCCACTGGTACTGTGGCATGAGTGGTCACGAGACAAGTGTCCTGAACAGTGTCAGATTTTTTGCTTTTCCCATTAGAAAATACTTTTTCTATGATAGTGTGAATGTATCAATATGAGAAATGCTCACTAGAAAGTATGAATTTTTAATGAAACTCCTATTATAGCAGATTTTCAAGTCCAAGTATGCATGGCCAACAGAAAGAAAGAAAGAAAGAAAGAAAGAAAGAAAGAAAGAAAGAAAGAAAGAAAGAAAGAAAGAAAGAAAGAAAGA
>JANZLQ010000079.1:80909224-80961353 GCA_026212715.1 Elanus axillaris | reverse complement strand
GAAAGAAAGAAAGAAAGAAAGAAAGAAAGAAAGAAAGAAAGAAAGAAAGAAAGAAAGAAAGGAAGAAAGGAAGAAAGGAAGAAAGAAAGAAAGAAAGAAAGAAAGAAAGAAAGAAAGGAAGGAAGGATTTCATTCCTAAAAATTGGTAATTCAGAATCTCATCTAGGATACTGGAAAATGTCAGATTACCTGAATCACATTTTTTTTGCTTTTGGATATATACGTACATGCATTTGGTGTTGGATGGAGTTATTCCATAGATCTCAGGCTCTGTAGGCTGAAATTGCAGTTTGTCTCTGAATCAACTCCCTTTGAGGATGATTCTGGACTCCTTTCTAACAGTATGTATCCGGGCAATTACTAAGACGAGATAGCTAAACTTAGCTTCTTTTAAACAAAGGATCTTTTCTTCTGAAGAAACACTGTCCTCAAGAAAAAAATATCACTACCTCCGGTGCTCGGAGAGGAGGGAAGCGCTATCCTTATTGCGGCAAATAATTACCGCTACCAGAATATGCAGCCCTTGTATTTTCACTGAACAGCACCTGTACATCAACCCCAGTCATCTCTATCCGCCAAAGCATCTTCTCAGCCGGCAGAAGGCTGAGATAAGACCTTTGAAGCAACTCTGCGCTAACGAGGCCACTTTGAAGTGGACGCCAGCGTTGGTTTTGGCTGCAGCAGGGGCAGGTGCCTGCAGCAGGATCAGACCAGGGCTGGTGGGCAGCCTCGGCTCCGGAGCTGCTACGGACCAGCAACCCCCGTAACAAACCCGGCTTTCAACTCACCTTCCCTTATTAGCCCAGCCAACCCACGTGGGACGGCGGGTCAGGCGGTAAAACCGTGAATCCTCACGCGTTGCTCCATGATTAAAGAGAAAAATATTGGGTTTTTTTTCTCCGTGAACTAACCAGGAAAGGTCCCAGAGTGATAAGCACCTTCACGCTTCTCTGTTCAGACCCTGGGGAAAAGCCGCTTTCGTGCCCATCGGTGGACGGGTCCTGCACCGCTGAATGCAAAGGAGGTTTTAGCACAATCCCTTTTGAAATTTCTGTGTAATCTGAAATACGAATAATCAGGGAGTGATTTAATATCTGGTACGTTGGGGTCAGAGTCTTGCAGACTCACATAGCACAAGATTTTCCTAAATTGAAAATGATTTTTCTTTGTCACATTACGCTCTATAATCTGTAGTTAATACTGCCCATATCTTTAACTGCCGAAGACACCGTATCATTGCTGTAACTGGTCCACCCAGTAGAGAGTAAAATGAGATTTTCCCCATATTTTCTACCAATTGATACTTTACAGCTCAGGCTAGTTTGCTGCAGCTAGTCTGCTCTGTCAGTTCTAGTAGGTTTTCCAACATATAATGGGGATTTATATGCCATTAAATATGTAGCTTCTGGGTTTATTCCCTGGCCCTGGTCAGACACACTGCAGAAATGCTGCGGCACTGGGGGACGCTCTTTTAGAGTGAAACCACTAACTCCCTCCAAGATGAAGTCTGGTTGTGGATCTGCAGATAAATTGCTCTAAGGATCATCGCCAATAAGCACTAGGCTTAAAAAAAAAATAAAAATAAAAAAAGGCTGGTTTTGTTTTTCCCTGACTAGCTCCAAAATCCTCCAACGCAATCCCGGCATGCCTTGGATGCTCATTCCCACGCGTCCCTTTCTCCGGCACCGCTGGCCATGCAACACGAGGCCTCAGCTCCGCATCGTTCCGGTGTCCTGTCACCTGCTGCCTCCTTTTTCAGGGCTTTGAATTAAAAATAAAAAATAGTACTACCATGACTTAAGCTCTCAGGATCCCACAAGGAGCACAGAAGAGCTGAATCGCATCTTACATTGAATAGATGGACGAGATCGGTCTGGAGGGGTTTATGCAGGTGAAACCCACGCTGCACGGCAGGACACAGGGCCAGCAATCCCCAGGCAGATGCTGTCTCTGTTTTCAACGCTGTTCCTGATATCCTTGGACAACTTCATGATTTTTATAGCCAAGATTTATTTTGCCCTGGCCAATGCACGTGTACGCACTGACACCCTGTCTGTGTCGTGTGCCTACACACCGGTCCATAAAAAGGGATTGCTATTTCCATTTCTTGTCCCTCTTGTGAAGAAGTTCAGTACAGAGTGAAAATTAGACTCCCAAATCATCCCCAGCCATCAACAAAGCTGAGATACCACAAGCTTTGGGACTCTTTTATCTTTAGCATCAACAGCCTTGGGTCTCAAGCTCTTAAACGCAGAAATCTTTTAGAAATGTATCTAACCCTTACCTGTTATGCAGCATTTACCTATAGCTAAAACTCCTATAAACGAGGTTATCAAGAGATTTTTCCCAATTCTCACAAGTCTACAAATAACACAAACGCAGTAATTTTTGTACTTGTCAGAGCTTCTGGACAGAAGCTCAAAGTGAAAAGATGAATACAGTGAAAGAGAATATAAAGTAAAACAGAACATAAAAGGTAACTGGAAAATCCCAAAGTCTGATCGTTATTTATTTCTGTTTGAAGGTTAATTTTCTTCCTAGACATTGCTAGAAAACTGGAGAAGTTAAAAGCTAGTGTTTAAGCCTGTTTAGCATAATTTGAAGTCTCAGACTTCCTCAGCAGCACTGAAGCAAAAAGACCTGTAGGAGCTGACTACTCAATTCTTTGGCATGCGGAAACTCAAAAGGATTTTGTTTGCTCTGTTGTTGTTTTGGGTTTTTTTAATGAGAGGTTAAGCTGCTCTTAGGATGCAGATATGTGTCCCCTACGGCAACTGATCCCCGCTGCTGCAGGGCTGCACAGCGGGAGCTGGCAGGGCTTGTCCGTGGCCAAGCTGGAAATTTGGATGCTCCTGCCGATGGTTACGCCAACACAGCTCCTCCCGCGCTGCATCCGCGTGCGAAGTCGGGCCGCAGCAGATGCACTTGCGAAGAAAACATCTCTGCCCCCAACAGACTGTTAGGTAAAGGTTAGATAAAGGACTTTTCTTAAGACAGACTCTGAGAACTTATCTCTTGAGATGATACGCCATGACTGCATACAGCCTCCTGGAAATTAATTTCTAGCCTGAAAAATTACATGGTGCTACGCACAACAACTGCAGATCCTGGATGTCCTCCACATTTGGGGCACCTCCCGCTACAGCGCTTGGTAGAGTAGGAACGA
The DNA here is from genome assembly GCA_026212715.1 of Elanus axillaris. Classification (NCBI taxonomy): domain Eukaryota; kingdom Metazoa; phylum Chordata; class Aves; order Accipitriformes; family Accipitridae; genus Elanus; species Elanus axillaris. Next base: position 80,958,187 of record JANZLQ010000079.1, on the reverse strand, counting down.
AGAAACTCCATCATATTTGACCGACGGTATGTTTGATAACACTCTAAATAATTCTCACGTATATGTATCTAGCGATATCAGTCTATGGAGGGGCTTGGGAGCAACAGAAATCAGTGCAAGGCAGGATGAGGTGGAAGGAGCAGGGTGACGTGACATCCTTCCCGTCCTCTTTCTATGCCCCCCAAGAAGCTATCAGCGCCTTTAGCCACTGTGAGCCTCTCCTTTTCACATGTAGAGAGCTGTGTGTGCTTTTTACCACTGAAAAACCCCCCAAACCCCAGCAATCCAAAGGTAGATTACACCTGGCTGCTGAAAAGGTCAAGAGAGGCATCTAACCTGGAGACAAATACGGAGATGGAGAGAGATGGAGAAAAAGAATCCCAGTGAGGGGCAAAAAAGAAATACATTCCACCAACAGGGAAAGACAGTCAGAAGGTTTTCTCTTCTAATTGCTCTTGCTCTCTTGGTAGGGATCCCTTGCCTAGAAACCTTCCTAACAGCCCTTCTCCTCCTAATTCTTTTCTTTCCAGTGAGGGAAGATTAACAGTGTCCTAATTGGAATGAAGAGCTCCCCACTCTTGAGTCAGTGTCCTCAGCGATTCACCTCCCCAACAGCCGACCGTGACGCCCCGTCACCCGAACCAATGCCTCGTGTGCACCTGCAGAGCTCCCACGTCACGGTTATGGTGGGGCGGGAGCCCCACCGACAGCGACGGGCAGTTCAAAATACTGAGGGATCAGTCACTGTGATGCTGGATCAGGGGTAAAACCTACCAATAAAACCACCTGGGTGGAAAAATACTAAAGCGAGCTGATGGGACTGATGCCAGTGTCTGCAGAAGATGACTAAGTGTGTACAGAAATTTGACGTTCTGAAAACACTGAGAATTTAATTAATATACACTATTAAATTGTGAAGTACGGAGTTCTGTGCAGGGCTATAATTTAACAGTAAAGGCAACAAATATTAGGAAGTTACTTTCCATTGCACTGCGAAGGATTTTCGCACAGAAGTCTACACAATAGCAAAGGGGAAGTTCACGAGTTGAGCTGCTGAACCAGTCCTACTCTGTAATTAATTAACAGCACACAATGAAAAGACCATCATTCTCTTGTTTCTTCCATTCAAAATATGTACCCAAGAACATGAATGCTAACTAACAGCAATTATAATATTCTAGAACATGACACAGAGTTTATGGATAGCTGGAATAACAAAAGGCGATGAAGACACAGGCACTCCCCACCGCGCTGGGGGGTCTCTCTTGCTCCTCTTTATTTCCTCTATTGATTTTCTGCTGCAGGCGTGTTAGGACAGCAAAGATCAAATTCAAGCTAACAGAGCATGTTGTCGGTATTTATCCTTCAACTCTGGCTTAATGGATTAGTTATGCGAGGGAAAAAAATCTTTGCAAACATAGTTTTGGAATTAGCAGGAGAAGAATATGAAGTCCAGGTCGTGGGGACAGGCGAGTCGAAGACATTAGCGCTCAGCATGGTGTGCCACGGCGTGCTCCTCTCGCCAGCCCCAGAGACGGCCAGGGAACAGATTTCTCAGGTTTTGCTGGGAAAAAATTTAAAATTACAGGAAAAACAGCTGCTCTGGTCAAATCGAAACGGAAAGCTTGGAAGCATTTTGCAGAATGAGCTCCTCCCACTGCTGTCCCTCAAACATTTCTTTTGCATTGAGGTGAAATGCTCTGTTTCCCCCAAAATTGCATATTTCATTACACATTGAATTTATTTAACCTTTATGTTTGACATTTTTTTCCCATTAACCATAAAGTGCTGCTCAAAATGAAATACTTAGAAGTTTCACTGGAAGGTATGAAAATTGAACTTTTAAAGCTTTTAAAATAATGCGTATACTTGGGTATTTTTTCCATCCTACATTCCATATCTAAATGCACTTCTTAGCCAAACTATAATCTGTAGTTGACCCGAATTCTTGTAACGCTGCTGTTCTGGAAGGCAGAAGGTGCAAAACAAACGGGGCTGGCTTTGAGTTGGCATTATTAATTTGTCCCCTGATTTGTTCTATGGTCTTTTGTGGAAGATGGAAAACCAAGCCTTGTTGCGGAGCATCACACCTTCCAACAGCGGGAAAGCATTTCTGAAAAGAAGGCTACTTTTCCGCATTTCCTGAAGACAGACTGGATCCAACCATGCGCTTCTGGAAAATAATTTTGCATTCCAACCACAGTGACGGCGTTCCTACCACTGGCGGGCTGCAGCCGGTGCTCTCCTGCACGGCACTGTCCTGCTGCACAGCTACTAAGCGGGCACTGTCCTGGTCTCATCCCATGAGCCCGAAGGAACCTTTTTCTGACTTTAATGGGCTCTGGGTAAATGCTCGTCATGGCTGTCCCTTCCAGTAATCATCCTGATTATAGTAAGACTTCCCCAAAGCAAGGACTGCTGAGAGTCGGCCCAGGAAACGAGTAGAAGGACCCACCAGCAAAGAACATACGGGCACCAAAATTAATGAAGGCTGCCGCGCAGCATCTTCACCACCCACGATGCTGTTTAAACTGCAGAGAATCTGCTCTGAGCTCTCAGGATGGACAGGGTAAGTGAGTCTGAGCTTGTAAACAGCCAGTGTGATACGGGAGCTGTGTCAATCATCCAAAATGGCCTTCCAAAGTACCACTTCAAAGTTGCTTTTCAGAGTTAAGGTAACGTAAACCTAAGAAAGCAAGTAAAAAATGGAACCAATTTATACATTTTAAGTGCCGGAGTTACCACATGATCCTTTTATCTCTAACGCTGACGGCATGTGAAAACTGACCTTGAACCTCTGGAGCTGGAGAAGTCCCATTTCGGTACTGCCATTTGTTCTTCCCTTCTGTCAGGGTGTATAAAGCATCGTGAGGACTGTTCAAAGGATGCTCATGTCTTTGACAGTTTTACTGAATTACCAGCAAATGCATGTCTGGGTCTCACAAGGGAAAACTCTAAAATCAGTGAAATTTAGATTTCTGTCAAAGTAGTCAAGAGAACAAGTGGGATGAGACTTCTCCTGCACTAAAGGAGTAACCTAGCTCCCATCAGCCTGCAATTTCTGCAGCATCTCCGCGTGAACACAACCACAGCCAGTCGCCAACAGCACTCCCTACAATTCTGCCAGCTGCCTTCTACAGTAAGAGGGCAAACATCTTGCATGTTTACCTCTGCGCACCGTGTAAGGACCAGATGACAACAGAGCAAGGCCAGCAGCGGTCCCCACCGCTGCTTCTGAGGGTACCTGGGGACCACGCGCAAGTGCTCTCACGCGAGTCGGATGTGCGTCCTCAACCAGAGGTTGAAAATACTATTGCCCCGAGCACACCGCACCGCACAAGGACCAAGTAACGGAGCAAAACAGCTTGCCTACGTTTGCCATGTCTGCGAGGCACCTTCACGTGGCTGGAGGCACATCAGCATTGGCAGGACTGGGCGCAGAAGAACCACAACACCCCAGCACCTCTAGAAAATGAAAAACACTCTCCAGTATCTACTCAACACAGGGCAGGCAGAGGTAACAGGTAACGTCTACTGGAATTTTGGGGCAAACGACCAGGGAGCGTTAGTGCTTGGAGGTCGTGATACCCGTGAATTTAAAACTTCCCTAATGCGCACAGAGCCTTCTAAGGCCCGTTCAATAATAAATCAGGGCAGAGAGCGCCTTCTGTGAACTTACTGCTGGGTATTCAAGGAAAGTTTTTTGTGCAAGTAGTGATGCAGGTCTCAGCTTGAGAGACAAAATCTCTTTGGAGTCCCAAGCGCTATTGCTTCAGGAGATGCATATGAAGATCATTAATTACTGTCTCGCAACTTGGCTGCGGACCCAGCAGTTTTTTCATCTTCTTTGGAGTACTCGGTTTCTATTTGAAGCGCTGTGGAACTGAGGATAATGACTGTTGATTATAACGGGTGGAAGCAGCAACATGGCTTTATTATAACACAGCATGCTAAACGGTTATGAACTAGAAAGGAAAGAATTAGTCCCCCTCTGAAAAAAATCTGTGCATGTTAATTGCTTGCTGACCGCAAATATTTTTTCTCATGATTTTCTTTTGAAATTCGTATCGTGCTTCGGCGTTTTGCAGCAGCACTGGAACTGGAGGGCCCAAGCAAGGAAAACAAGCGGGTATTTTGGAAGGTTTTGCTGAATTTTAGTATCCTACTGCCCTGCAGGAGGCTGTACTCAAGCAGTGTTAAATATACATAGTCCTTTCTTCCAAAGCAAGTAAGATAGAGATTTAGCAGTTAAGTGGCATCTTTCTTCATTACGCTACGAAAGAAGAGAAGGAATGAATGACTTTTAAAATAAGTGCCACAGAAAAAAACCTTACTGTCGCTGAGGTTAATGGCAAAAAAAGCCATTAACTTCAAAGGACAAATATTTCATTTTTAGTTTCTCTATTACCAGAAAAGCAGCATTCCTAACTCTGCCATCACTCAGGTGTAGGGGTCTCCATGAAAGAAGGTAAACTCCCGGGCAGGCTGTGCCCCCTGCCCCAAAGCTGGTATCAGCGATTTACCAGCGCCGCTAAGCAGGGCGAGAATTGTGCCATCGCACCTGCAGAAGACGAGGCGCTCTCTAAAGTTTACAGGTTCCCGCAGAATTCGCAGTATTTCTGAAAGAAAACTTTGTGGGAATTAGAATATGCTTTAAAATTTAAGTTTGCATTCCTGATGCTTGGTGGGAAAATGGGAAGCATTTACTAACAGACACGGTAGTAATAACTGTTGATCAATGACAACCACTATTTACTGTTATGCCTTATGTTTTCTGCTCTAATTAAAACCTCCGGTAGTTTTCTATCAAAATACCTACCCTCACTGCTAATAATCTGTTTTTATTTTGCTTGCAATCACCATAAAGCAAAAATGCCATTCCATTGTATGTATTTATTTTAAATAGCAAACAAAACAGAATGAAAACCCACATCATCTCTTGGCAACAACTACAACCTTGACTGTGAACTCATATTTACCCACTCTGTGCAGGGCTATCTTGTAGATTAATTAAGGGGAGCAACATTCCTATTTGGCACAGCAATTTTTGTCACAAAGGCGAATTAAGGGAGCTGGGTCGGGTTATAACAACGGAATCGGAAGCCAATCAAGAAAAGCCATCAGAGACTTACGCTTGACAAGCGCGGCAACAACCCGTCCTCCCCCCATCACCCCAGAGAAGTTGAATTTTCCGCTCGTTTTCATTGTTTGGAATTTAATTTGGCCTCTCCCACGCCAGCGCGGGGCGGGGGGCGACCACGGCCCCTCTGCCCCCCCCAGCGCCTGCTGAGCCCCGTTGGCGAAGGAGACCCGGCTGATGCCCTGTGTCGAGAGGCCACGCGGACTGCCATGAAAATTCATTGCTGTCACAAGATTGAAGGCCCAAACCGATGCTTTTGACAAGCCTGAAATCAGCAAATGAGGACGGTGAGGAGAAAAAGGCGTGAAATGTTGGCTAATTTTAAAGGCTGGATCTCTTTTTTTTTCTGTCCCCACTTCTTTCTTTTTCATTTAAACAAGTGTAACATTAAATGAATTGCTTTTATTTTCTCCTACTAAGCCCATTAGGATTTAACTACGGAAAGTTGAAGCAATTTTTTCCTGCTTAAGTTCCCTCCGCTGTGCAAGGCTCCAGCTGTCAGCCCTCCCGAAGATTCAATGAGATCAGTCCTAAATGTTCTTAGCATCATTTCAAAGGTTGTAACCGCATTACTTCCTCAGACAAAGTTGGTTTAGCGCTTCCCTAAGTCGAGTAAGAGGTCAGAGAAGAACATAAGTAGTTTGGAGGTGACTGCAGCTTTCAAGATTGGGAAGCTCTCGGTGGCTCCCAAAGCAAAGTCAGGTATGGGGTGCTGCCAAAACTGCTTTCGCACAGTCTGCACCAGCCTCCTCCAGCCTCCCCAGCGTCCACGGCGTCAAGGACCCGCTAGTTACTCCTGGTTTACAAGGTCGTAAGGGAGATAAGATTCACATCCATAGGGCAGAAGTGCAAACAAGGGCCAACTCTACTAAAATGAAGACATCGGGAGACTTCGGAGCAAGGGCGAACACTACGGGTGAAGGGACAACCCTAAATCAAGGCCACCGCTTCATACCCACCAGGCATGGTCTCGGTCTTTACCTGTTCCTGCTCTAATGAGCTACAACAAGTTGTTCAGACTAAACGGGTAAGAAATTTGTGCTGTTGGAGAACCCTTGCGCTAAGACAAAGTGTTATCCCAAGATGCACGAAACTCTTTGACATCCTTCTGGATAAGAGCATTATGTACACTATGAAGAGGTGACAAACATGCCCCAACTTATGAAACCCATGAGTACTTCTTAGATTTGACAGACCTGGTCTACCAAACACGACGCTAGTGTTGGCCAGAGGAAGAGGTCTGCTGCCCACAGCTGCGAGGGGCACTCGTGGACAGGACAAGCCGCCTCCCTGCGTCGCACCTCCTCGGGCTCATTTCTGAGGGCTAAAAATACGTTCTGCGTTTTCAGGGCTAAGTAGCCAGGCTTTTTGCAGTATTGGCCATAACTACGCTGCCTCCTGTAAATAAAACCATGAAGCGATGAAGCTTTTCACATGCATGGATTAACTCCCAAATCTGCTAAACTCGAGCAGAACAGCGTTGTGGGTTTGTGAGTGCCCACCATGCACATGCCAACACCAAGCGGGTTTGGGCTGTGCTACGGCATGAAAGCCGCGATAAAAACATCTTTGGAAGTTCAGAGGGACAACGTATTTTTGTTTTCACTCTGAACTGATGCCTTTGAAGTTTAGGCAATGAATTTTTCATACTCTTCGTTAGGACTCGCATCTGATCTGCAGTCCACCTCCAAACAGCCGTACTCCGAGGTTGCTAATTTGGGCAGTGAGATTAGCCCTGCTTAGTTCAGCTCTTTCTTGTTTGTTGGAACAAGGCTGTGGGTGATAGAGGAAACCTCAATTTGCATGTTAATGAGAGCGTAAGCGGATTGAGGCCATTCATGCCACTGTCCACCTCCAATTAGCTGAAGAATTTCCTTTCTCAGTTTAAAGAGTTAAATAGTCCCAGCAAGGAAACAGCACTTCGTTTAGGCAAGGAGTCAAAAGGACAGAGAGCCTGTTGGGAAGTGTATGCATGACTTCCTAATCCCTCCTCATTTAACAGTAACTGGTAAACCATGCGGTCAGTACGGCGGGCTAACAAAAAAAAAACCGACCTTGCAGATCCCCAGAGCTTGTTCAGAGTTAAGGATCAGGTACCAACTCCCTTAAAAAGCACCCAAATGGCCAAAAAGCCCCAAGCTCCTGTGGCAAACAGACAAACCTCAACATGAAGTGTGCGCTTAGCTTCTTGTTTTGCTTCATCAGCGATAAATACGTTCGCTACACTCTCAGCATGCTTTAAAGCACTAAGAAATTCTTGTTGTCAAGCAACCCCTTTGTTCGTGGGGATTGGGACTTTTTAATTATTATTAAGCTTGGAACAAAAATGCAAATTAAATATTTAAAACAGCATTCTGCAGCATCCACTAGAGAAGAATATTCTTATCTCCTAGCAAAGTGGAAGGGACTTTATATCTATTCTATTTAACCACAGCAGTGTGGGAAACACAATAAAGCAACAGAGCTTTCTCACAAAGAGGTCTGAGCATGTGTAGTATTTCACAGGAGGTACAGAACAGAAACGAAGTGGTTCAGGAATATGCTAACCATGGTGAGAAGCCAGCACAGGTGGGAGAAATGCAACGTACTAAAGGAGAGACAACGGAAGAAGATAGGAAAGTCCCCAGGTCGGTCTGTAACACGACCCAGGAAAACTTCTCGAACTCTTGGCAAGTCTCTTCCACTGTTAAATTTTGCTTGTTTAGCGGGACAATGCTGGTCATAGGAAATGCTGTTCTGGGGAAGGCAAACCCATAGGGCTGCACGCCACTCACCAGCACACCCTGTTGGTTTACACCTTTGTGTGCAATAGGAGAAGTCTTTAGGGCCGTTCGTCATCCCGAATTGTGGGGCTCTGCTGATACAATGCAAATGGGAATTAACATCCATTTAATGTCAATACACAGCAAGGTGCGCCCTTTCATCACCCTTTGAAGGGTTTTCAAGCCTCTGAACACAAAGGAATTCAAAGAGGCAGGAAGGGAGGGAGAGGCTGGGGTGGGAGAAACCCCCAGTCATTCCCACCAGGCCCCCGAGATCTCCAGCACTCACCCTCCCTCAGCACCGGGCAAGGTGGAGATGCTTCGTCTTGCTCCATCGGCCACCCTGGGATCCCAAAGGGCACCTTCAAGGAGAGGAGCCATTTGGAGCAGGGTGGTCCCAGGGTGCCTCCTCGCTCATCCTAAACCTCCTCGGGAAGCAGCAGTGCTTTGGCGTAACGGCTCAGCATCAGTTATCCCGCTTGTGCAGGTGGGTGTATGTCCTAAGTGTGATGCTGATTTTAAGGGCTGGCAAAGAAATACCTCGGGGAGAGGGTGGGAAGAGGAATATGGTGTACCAGAGCGCAGCAGGGGAGAAGATTCAAAGAAAACCCGGTCCCTGCTTAGGACCACCGCCTGGACTCCGGCTCCTCCTGCGGGGTGGTAGGAGCGGCACAGGGCTGCGTCCCCCAGCCCCAACCTTGCTCCGGTGGGCACTGATTAAGAGTAACCAGAGCTCAGATAGTCAGTGGGCATTTTACTAATTACCTGACAAATAGATGAAAAAGCAGCTCTCCCGCTGATGGCTGCTGCAAGCCCAAATATGTTGGGCCCGATCTTGACCTGGCTGGCTGTGGCCTCCAAGTCCCCAGCAAATAACGGATCAATAGCATGAGCAGAGAAGAGTTACCAGGGGTTCAGTCCGTGTTTATGCTGGTGCAGTCAAGGACAGAGCCAGCTACACAGTTCAGAGACAGCCAAGAAAGAAATGCAATTGCTCCGGACGTTCCCCCTGTTAGCTCGGTATTAAGACAGCTGTCGGACACGGCAGCAGGCAGTTAAGGAGCAGAAAACTCTCGAAACAAGCTCAGAAAAAGCCACATATGCAGAGGGGAAAAAAAAAAAAAAGAAAAATCAACCTCCCTTGCTATTCCCTTTCTGAAAGTGCTCCATTCCCACTAAACAGCACGAGGGGCAATTAAAAAGGATGAGCCCAACTCCAGCGGGTTGAATAGAGCCACTCCAAGGACCAGACCGTAAAACAGATGCTTCTTTTTGTCCTATAAAGCCCCTATGGCTTCTTTAGGTAGCCATTGTCTGCCCGGCTCCCCCGGGGACCGCTTAAAAATCTACCTCCTCCCATGGACAAGATGCTTCTATTGTGTGTGTCCGACCACGCAGCGTGGCCGCGCACCGGCCCCGCACCCGTGGGCAGCTGCCGGCGGCCCCGGGGGCCGGTGAGCCGGCCCGGAGCTGGCAGATGTCGGACCCGCGCCGGGAGACCCCCGAGAGCCCTTGCGGCGGCGGGGCGGCCGTCCCGGCCCAGACCACCGATGTCCTCCCCATTTATTTCGCCCTGGGCCATAGCTCCGGGGCTCGCCTGCCTGCGGGGCACGCACTACAAAAGAGCAGCAGGAGGTCTGCTGGGATTTACATCCTGGTGTTTCTGAATTTAAGGAAAATAGGACTAGCTCCTAGATTACAAAAATATATTTCATTATGTAACGCAATGTGCCCCAAGTCACCTATATATATAAATATATATATACATCACTTGAATGAGCAAAGACCTGAATCCCTTCCTTTCACACCACAAAAGTTAAACATCGCTCTACTTTTTACTTATAAAATTTAATTCTGTGAACACTAAAATGTCGGTAGTTATGAGTCAGCGAACAAAAGACAACAGCATAAGTAATTCCACATACGTAATACTGGGAAGCTAATATCCCACTGCTCACATTTAAAAAATACCCTCTAATGTTTAGAGTTTTCAATGAAATACTGACATATGTGCCAGCAAGCTGCATCTGCATTTTTTCCTTTTCTGTGTTGTTTCAAGAGAGAAATTGGAAATAGGGTAATTGTGGACCTTTTGTATGCAGATTAACCCATCTATCTTCCCCAGCTTTTCACTCAGGCAACAAAGGAGCCAGAGGAAACTGTGTGGTTTCCTTCTGCTGTTTGAAGTAGCATTTTAGTTGACGACATGGCAATAATTTTCTTTGTGGTGACCAAAACACACCTGCCTTAGGAAAGCAATGGGGAAAAAAAGGGGGAACTGTTGTGCAGCGATGCAGTACAACACCCTTCCTTCTGCAGTGTCCCCCGTGGGCGCCCAGGTGGGCTTGTGGACCCCTCCTGGACCTGTGCCGGCTGCCAGCGGTGCCTTGAGGAACGGCTCCCTTGGAGGACCACATCTGGGTCACCTTTGCTCTCGGGCAAATAAATGCCGACACGCGACTCAGTATCCTATGAGCTGCACAACGGCCAGGTCCAAGGAACTCCTATTTGGATATTAGGAAAATTTTTCTTTGCTGAGAGGGTCGTCAGACATTGGACCAGGCTGCCCAGGGAAGAGGTTGAGTCACCGTCCCTGGTGGTCTTCAAAAACAAGGCGCTCCAAGACGTGGTCTAGTGGGCACGGACGATGGTTGGACCTGATGATCTTGAAGGTCTTTTCCAACCTAAATGATTCTATGATCCTATTTTTCACCATCCTCTTGACTGACCGCGAGAGTGAGGGACTCATGAGCCGAGGGCACAGCCCGGCACGAAGAAGAGGTGCCCGCTGCACCGCGGGGAGCCGCGGCACCGAGAGCTGCCTCCCGCGGCCCCGGGGCCGGCCGTGCCCTCCCGCTCCGCCTGCAGCAGAGGCGAGCGGCTGGGTGGTAACCCAGGGGCCGAGCAATTACGGCATCGACCGGGGCCGCGGTCCCTAAGTAGCAGCAGTGACGATTTGCCTGCCTGCCAGATGCCCAAAATACGTGGGGTGTCCCATTAATCAAAGGACATCTGCCCTCCCGCTTTCTCGGTAGCTTCACAGCCCCTCGCTCCCCCGGGGACAGCGTGTCCGTCTATAATTGACTCTGCTCCTGAGTCTACGTTCTTACTATTATGTAGGAAAGGAGTATTTAGCCCAGGGACAAGCGTAACACCACAAATTCATTTCCACATCTGAACAGATTGTTTTAACGAGACTATGTATGTGTTTAAACGCTCTGCTGGAGTTTTCCCAAGATCTCAGACCTTTACAAATCAAATCCCATACTTCAGTCTCCAGACAGTGCTAAGGTCAGACAGTATACGCTGAGCAAGGCACAATCTTCCTAGCAAAAACTAATCCTTGGGTTCGCTCCACGCACACAAATTTTTTTCGCTCTATAATTTAATAAAAAAATTATCAGATCCCCTACCTTGCCATACACTGCTAAATTAAATATGCATGCGGACGACTGCAATCACCTGACTCTTTATACTTGCACGACAGCAGAGCCAAACTCGGAACCTAGCTGCAAACTAAACATTTCCAAGACACCTCACACTCCTACAGAGCACAAAGGTGAAATACATCTCACTTTTTCCCCACTCCTGCAACATAAATCCTTATAGAAAACCTATTATTATTTTTAATAGCCAATAGTCCACACAGTCAATTCTTACCTTCAGGATTCCTCATCTGTATTCTTAATAGAAAATTTCTGTAGCTTTTTGACGGTCCAGAAGCTCTGCAGAATCAAAGATTTTACACGTAGCGTACCCATTCGATTGTCTTAAATGTTACGAGTTACACAAACAGGAATCCTGACAACTATACAATTCTGCCAAAAGATAAACTGTTTGCAATCGTATCGAAGTAGTAGTGCTTTACAAAACCAGTCTGCATTATCTAAGACACATTGCTAGTATTATTCACTCGAATACAAGCTCTTCTTCCACGGTAAGGGAGAGGCTGGCTGCATCTTTCTAACCTATTTCTCCTACCCCCTCCTATTCTGTTATGCTCAGAAGTTGGGAACTAACTTCTTTTTAGGGAAATGGTATCCCATTTTTCTGAACTGGTTTTGCACAATACTTTTTCTTTCCTCTAAAAATACTGCTGGTAGAGCCTGTATTTATATGTTTCTAATTTTAAAAGATAGAGATTCAAGACAAAATATTGTGCATACAGATTGAAACAAGACAGTGCGTTCAAAAAAAAAAAAAAAAGAAAAAAAGAACCAAACAAAAGAACTCTCATTTTAGAGCTTTTCTGTTTTCACTTTGTTGTTCAGCCACTCTGCCAACCAAATGTACTAAAAATAGACATTATTCAGAAGTATTTGCAAAGCAGTATTACTCAATAAAAACTCTGCTTAATGGACCAGAATTCAACTGAACAACATGGAAGAGGCCCGAATTTCAACAGGCTGATTCCTCCCCTACCTTGTAGCACTTTCTGCATTTCCCAGCTTTCCCTGAAGGTTGACATACTGCTCTCGCGGAGCCCAGCTCCCACGTGGTGGCCCACGTACAGCGCTTCAAGGCTCAGACGCACCCACCGCACTTTCCACGAACGCAGCAGCATCCTGGTGTAAAACCTTTCGCCCTGCTTGCTGGCGCGGGGATTACGGCGGTGATTTATCAGCTGCCAGACAAAGAAGGCAATGCAGCTTATCCCCTTAATGTCTGCTCCACGCACCGCGCCACAGGAGTCCAATTCTTCCACTCTCGCTGCTCTGATTGTGTCTTTTTTTTTTTTTTTTTTAATTAAAGATTTCACTGACGTTTATTATGAATAGGCATTCATGACTCCAAACGACTCCTCTGGGCTGTAGCTCTGTGGAAGGCAATCAATGGCAGAGAGCGAGCTTTCCTTCCTACCGCGGCGCAGGTGGGAAGCTTTTCCCTTGCTGGCAGCAAAGAGGCATTGCAAAGGACTGGGACACAGCGCAGGTTAACGCACCTCTTAACCGCTATCCAAAATACCGTTAAGAAACATTGAGAAAGTCATGCAGCCATGAGCCATGCAAAACGAATGTGCAGGTTTTATTCAGCCTGTAGACCAGAAATTTCTTATCCTGCCCTGTAATATATCTGATTGCCTAACTACAGTGGAAAAAAATGAAGTGTGTTCGCTTCCACACACCTCAAGCCCTAAAAGCGGGGGAGAAAATCTGGCAAATGCCAAAATACCCAAGTGAAAATTTGTTTGGGATCCCCACCGTCTCTTGCTTAGCCTCCAGCAGTGGGTCTCCACCACCCACGACTCCTTTTCCGCGGAGCAGGGTGGCCAGCCTTCCTGTGCTGATGCCATCACACAGGCACAAAATATTAAACAAGGAGTGTGTATTCCTTGTATGAAGAAATCTTACAGAAGCAGATTAAATTATATGGACTGAACCAGTGAAGTTCTCCATAGTTTCAGCTCAAGACGACAAGAGAGCGTTACACTGTCTGCTCTGTAGTCACACGCCATTAAGTTTCACTGACTTACATCTACATTAAGCCCAAAGATTTTAGCTACGTTAAAGCATCGCAAACCACACACGACTGAACGTGGTGCTAGAAGCGAAGAACTGGAAAACCCATCGTCGTCTGAGGCCCCACAACCATTTCCACAGCAATCGCTAAGGCGCAGAGCCCTCATGAGGACCTGATCTCCCCTGTCACTTTTAGCAGGGTTTTTTTTACAGAATCACTTGCCATCGTCCTTTGAAATACCAAAAGGAAAGCTGTCGTCATCAGATTAACTTCAAAAAAGCCAAACAGCCGCATTTTCTCCACCCCAAGGGCACCGAGGCAGGATGAACACATGCATACAACGCAGAGCTCCATGAGGCACTACGACATCCAGGATCCGATTTGCAGGTTTCTCTCCCGTTTTGGACAGTTTGGCTCACACTTCCCATGTAAACACAAGCCAAAAATGCTTCTGCTACTTTTCAGTGCTGCCAGTTAAGTTTTGCTGGTAATAAATTACATTATTCGACTCATTTCACTTTTAAACACGCTGGTGTAACGCGATGCTGTGCTAGCTATCGAACGAGGAGAATTTAAAACAAATCTAATTGAATTAACTTATAAAGACAATGCAATGGTGAGAAGCTGCTTCCATCCCTTTGTCTGTTCGTTTAATGTGAACAGTCACTTTTGATTTCTACCCATTATGAAAACCAGGTGCTAAAGGTACAGTTGTATGCAGCTCCCAAAGATTCATTTTCAAATAACATCTCTGCAGACCTTTAAAGCTTTACAGATGAAAAATAGGGTAGAAATCTCCTGTTCTGGGGTAGAAATCTACTGGTTTGCTGTAGATCTGAAGTCAGGAACGGATTATCTTGCAGGCTGGGACATAGACTTGCTGAGCCCCTCATGCCTCCACATCACAGAAACCAACATCCTTGTGTTAGCATGTAGAAAGGGTTGTTGGGAGCTGTAAGTGCTCATGCATCACTCTATCCCATCCAAAGAGAGCAAGAAAATGGTGCTATGCTATGAGCTCTCCTGTAGCTGACAGTATTTCTGGAATTTGACACTGGTAAGACAAGCAAAATTACCATTCACATCGCATAAAAATCAGGAAACATGTTGTGTCTCTTATTTAACCTTCCTCCTCCTCTCACATTTCTTTTTATTCAACTCGTATCTTGATGCACTTACCGTTCATTCATTTTTCATGGATTTGGTTTCCATACTCTCATGCAGATTTAACTGCTCTCAGTCTGTCATTTTTTAAATCTCCCTTCTTTTAACTTTCCTTGCAGCATATTTACCCTTTCGAGCCTTGTCTTTCTGCCAGTATTTTTATCCCATAGTCTCTCTGTCGCAGTGCTGAGCCTCCCTCCACACCCAGCCCAACTGCACGTACAATCCTCTTGCCCACCCCAGGTTAGCAGAGGCTGGCAAGAACTCTACCGCAACAGGCAAAGGGAGATACACGGGTATTTAAATATGCCTATTCATGGCCCTGCAAAACGTTGAGTGGGAATTTCTGCGTGTCGTTGCAGTAGATGTCCCCACGGAGACCAGTTGGACACGCTAGAGCTACCCCATCCCAAAGGGACAGTGGGCAGAGGAGAGAGGAGGGGGCGAGGGGGTCCTCCGATGGGAGGACCAATGTGTAACGTACGCTGGTGACGGCGTACGAGAGTGTACTAAAGAAGGACAATTTATAAAAAGTACACGTACGAGACCTGCCCAGACGTATCCGAGACTCCATCAACTGTACGTGTCGTGGACGTGAGCTGTAAAATGCATACTCAGCTGTTTGTAGAGGTTAAGGTTTTATGCATACATTCAAACAGAAATCTGGCTTGCAAAGAGCATCTGGTCTCATGCAACACTTGTTTTATGTATCAATGACAACTGCAGAATTTCAGATGGCTCCTTGGAAGTCATTCACGAGCTCTGCTCAGAAAATACAAACTCCCTCCCGTACGCCAGGATGTACTTCTTAGATGTCAGCGCCACAGAATTAAGGTTAGATAAAGAGATCGTTAATAAGCCTTGGAGAAGCGTTACTGATCTGTGGAAACTGTAATGACAACTCCAAATGATAAAATACAAAACAACTCTTTGTCACTCCATCACCATGCAGGTTTTCACCAGCAGGGATGATGGGTTCAGTTGAAAAGGCAAAATCTTAACTTCACTAATGGTTTCGTGTAAAACCTTTCCGTTACAAGATAAGATTCTTATGGACTCGCTTATTAATTAGGCAGGCATCTTTGCAGCCCTGAATAAATTTCACAGAAAGCAAAGAAGCTTTTCGTGCCATTCTGTTAATCCTGCAGAAAAATCGTCCCACCTGTCCCTATCCCACATGCATGCTCCAGCCATAAGACTGAAACAGCAACTAATTACCTCAAAAATCAAGTGCTAATTATGCCAAAAGATAACGTTTCACCTAAAGAAGTGTGTAGCTCCCCTGGAAAAAAAGCAGAACAAAACAAAACAAACCAAAAACCAACAGCTCTTTTGCTCCCATCAGCGGCATCCTGCAGAGAAGGCTGTCGAATTCTTACTCCCAAGATCAACAACAAACCTTAATCTGCATGCTCAGGGGGCAGGAGGCGGTGAGCAGCAATAGCCACGGAAATGAGATGAAGCGCTGCGCCTTAGGAGGAAGCTCTGCCTAAAAGCAAGGCCACGTTCTAGCATCCACTGCCTTCTAATTTAGCTCTGCTCTAACAATCTGGTAGATGCCAGCTCCTTCTCCAGCCTCTCTCGCCTCGGTCAGCCAGAGAGGGGTTGCACGGGGGATGTCTGCTTAACGGGTCCCTTTCCATTGATTAGGAGCAGCGTCGGTGCAAAATGGAGCAGATAGCATTAGACTTCATTACAGAGCGCAGCTCATCTTAAGGCTGGCAACGATGAGGCTGTCAGCATCGTATTTATTCGTTAATAACGGGGAAGCTTTCCAGGGCTGAGGCTTCTTGCAGGGGAGGGGGCGATGGCTTTTTTCACTGCAAACGCAGCCGCGAACGTCAGAGGAACAGTGCTGTGCTTCCAGTTCCTTCAGGATTATGCCATGTAACAGGGGAAAGTCGGATGCGCTATGGGTTGGGTTCCGTAGTCTCAACAAGACACCTTCTGCAGCTCTCTGGGATGGGGACAGCACGAGCACCCATGCTACAAAGGCCCTTGGGCACGCTGCAGCCATCACAGCTCATCTTTTTTATCCCTCCAATATTTTGACAGGATCTCACTGCGACTCGTTGATTAAAAGGCATCCCTGTGACACGGGCTCGCAGAAAAGCTGAGCAGTCAAGTGTCCAAGTTCCACTATTGATTTCTTAACCACAAAACAGCGAGACAGACCCGCTCTGAAGCGGATGGACATCATGAACCCAAACAACTAATGTTAGCAAAGTGCTTTGATGCTCTTCATCTCTCCTACTCTTCTCCTACAGCAAAAGACAGTTGGGGCTTTTGGTCTTTTACGACAGATCCAAAGTTTATTAGACATTTCATGGACTGTCCTGTGCCCTGAGGTGTGTGAGGGATATGGAGAGGAGCTCTGTGGGCTCGTCTGCACCAAAAAGCTTGGATTTCCAGGGACCTGGCCTCCCCGACACACCGCTCCTTCCAATCCTGCATTGTTATTCTTGGCTAGAAAGCAAGATAGTTAACACGCACAGCGATTATCATCAGGTATTCACAAAATGTCACACATTCCTACGGCACAGCGGAAAACAAAAATGTTCGGGTTTATGTCGGCGTGTTAACGAAATGAAATAAACACTGTGTTAGGGCCAGTAAGGGACTGCAAGCCAAATCAAACTATTTTACATAGTTCACTATACTGACCCTGTGTTTCCTAAGTTTCATTTCAGTTCTACTATAGTGCTGTTTCTTTTGGGTTAGGCAAGGAAACAAAATTCTTTAGTCCCTTGGCACTGCAAAGACAAACCTGTGTCAAAAGAGATTGAAACGTGGCTCCCACTTGCTCCAGAGTGGGGCAGGTCTCTGCAAAGGTCTTTCTGCTTCTTCTGTGGGATTAAGAGTTTAATTTCCCAAACTCAGAGAGTGATGGAGGCTTCCCCCAGGTGAAGACAGAGGAACCTTCAATCCATCCCTGCCTTCGCCCAGCACAGCTTAGATTCCAACACGGCACAGATTAATTATCAGTGTCTGATCACCAAAATATTAATGACGTATCACGATTTCAGTTTACTTTTACCGTTCTAGAGCTTCTCTGTGCATTTTTATTACATATTGGCCTCGTCTAAATTTTTACTTTGATTTCTTTTCAGATTTTTAAAACACTCTTTTCTTCTTTCTTTGCCTGAGTTATGATACGCTATGAGATACACAAAACCTCGGTATATGGGCACAAATGCATAATAACCCACCAATCCATCATGAATTATCTTATCTGTGGCAACAAAGCTGGAACAATGATACACGAAGATGACAACGTCTTTTACCTACATCCTTTGAGAAGGTTTTTGGGGGGGGGAAGGAGACCACAGGGAAGGACAAAATGGTCAGAATCCCAGCTCCAGTTGAGTTTCCTATCTGCTTCATGTTTCAGGTATGAGCAGAAATGAAAGAAATGGAAGAAATATTGCCAAGTATCCCCCTGCTATTATTCTCCCCACTACGACTCCTGCGGCTCTGTTATCCCAAGACTTTCAGTGCAGATCGAGCGCTCAGAGGCTCCTCTCCATCCTTGGGTTAAAATCCTGACTCTAAACTTCCTCTGACCAGAAGAAGGACTTAAACGGGAACTCCCTTTCTTTGGTCCGTCACTACACTTACGCTGTATGTTATAGGTCTATCTTTAATCTGCATGAGAAGTTGAAGAAGAGGGATCATGTTTTACATAACTGGAAAAATACCAGCAAATTTGGAAAAGAAGAAGCCTTGTATTTCATTTTGTCTTAATGCTCCATAGGAGTTAGCCGAGTTGGGAGTAACATACAATTTATTTCCCGCGTTACTGAAGGAAAGAGATACATGCTTACCCTGTACGCCTTACTCTACCTTTTATCTCATTTAATTGCTCTTAGTACCATAACAGTTGTCCATACCCTAACCGCAACTTTAACATAACTAAAAGCCGCATATGCGTGTTTTGACAGTGCAGCTCCGAACCTCTACTTGTTAATCCCAGCAGGATGATTAATGAGTGACGATCATTCGTTACACCACTGTCCTTGCCAAATACACCCCGACCTCTGCAGCCTGCAGCGGGGCCGGGTTGCCCCACCACAGGGAGGACAACAAGGTCCCTCAGCCATTTATGACCCACCGCAGTTTTGTGGGAAACCGCTCTGGCGTTTCCCTGCACTCCAGAGCCTGGATCACTTCTCTGGACTTGTTGGGAGAAGACCTCTTTTTTCCTCAGCTCTAATTCATCCCGATTCACTTTCCCGGCAGCAATTGCGTGAAAGACGGTGGCAGATAATGGCAAAGGCTGGTAACTACCCGACGATATCCATCCATATATCTTTAAAGAAAAAGCATGGAGGAGAGATAAGATGTTATCCCAAAGTTAAAACACTCATTAGTATTTTATTTACTTTTTTTTTTTTTTCCCCTAAGTCTATTCACTCGTCTTGTCCTTTTGAGTCATCGCCTCTCTTAAACATCTCCGATAACCCGCAGCAAGCAAGCTCTGGAAGGACGGCAGCACCAGGGCAGATGGCAGGTCCATCCAGCCCCTACCCTGTCTCTGATCATCAACACCACTGGGAAATATAGGGCAATCCTATAGAAATACTGGCCCTGGATATTGTCCCCGCTCCCATCTAACTGCAATTTGTTAAGGTCCTCAGCCTGAGGGTATCTTCATAGAAAGAACATTTGAAATGTGTTTGTAACTACCTTCCTCCCTCCACCTTTTCCCTCTTGGGTCTCTATCAGCATTTTTTTAAATTTATTTAACTGAAAAAGGGGGAGTATATTCATAGAGAGAACATGTTGCAGGGGTGGCTAGTGGAGTCTCATTGATTTCCGTATGAATACACGCTTCTCACCACTTTGCAGTGTCAGGCCTCAGGGGAACAATTGAAAGAATGAATTCATATTTATTGTGGGTTTTAAGGCCTGTTAGGTTTTATTTCTGTCAGCCACAATGGTGTCTTTTTAACTAAGATGAATTATAAACATATGAAAAGAAAATACTGATTGCAGCAGAGAAAGCGAGTAGATAGATCGCAAACAGCTTCATCTCAAGAGCAGACATGTGGCATGTATGTTACTCCATCAGAAACACAATCAGAAGCACAAGAGAGATATTTACGGTTGGGCTGCAAAAGCCGTATGTTTAAACCATGCCACAGTAGGAAGAGAAGGCTATAAAGATAAAGGCTATAAATGATCAAGGCAGGCTATACTTTTCTTGCTTTGCATCCTTGCCAATACTTCTTTTTTTCGCAATAATAAGGACTCCACCTGATCTGAAATGCAGTTTTTCAAACCAATGGAGAGAGTCTTATGTCTACATAAAATCAAAAAAGAAATTTGTTTACAAATCCCATCATCACGGCCTCAAAGCATGAGCGCAGTTTACCATTTTCTACCGAATTTCCAAACAGAATTCAGACAGTGGGGAGAAAAGTTAAAATAATCCCAAGATTTCATGAGCTTTTCTTTGACAGGAGCATCCACAGCCACCGCTGAACACTTACTCCTTCAAAATTCTTGTTGACTTTAACGGAAGGTTGTTAACGCCGATGAATCAGGAGTCAGGGAGGCCTCCAGGATGCTTTTCTGTATCTGCTATACATGCTCTTAAATGCTGAGCATGCAAAACTGTTCAAATATTACACTGATCTGAGCAACAAATACTTCAGTTGCTGGAGCTGGTGGTTCTCTTGAAGGTTGTTTAAAGGAGTTCCTCCGTGATTTCTGTGATAATGTTAATTTAGGTCATTTGTTTCCGTGTATCGGCATATGTTCTCCTTACGTTACTTGACCGCATTCAGCTCCACCTAACGAGCCACGATCTAGCAGGCTGCACATTTGTTCAACATCCCAGGATTCATTCGGAAAATGATAATGACCGTGCCAAAATGTTTGCATCCAGTTCTACCAAAGCGTGGACTAAATCATTATTTTACTCCTGACCAGACAATACTACTTAGTGTGGGCTAAATTACTGCATTTGAAAGTTCAGGCATTAATTCATGTGGGTGAAGAAGGAATGTGCAATTCTGTATTTTATTGCCATCCAGGTGCTTCTGAAAAAGTTACTCAGCTTTCACCCCATTAATGGTCTTCAGCCCAATCTTGGGCACTGTCTGCACACATCCCAACCAATTATTTCACCTTGCCAGCGTGCGTTAGCTGCAGCGGTGGCAGTTTGACTGCTCGCGTGCAGAACTGCCAAGGGGAAAAATACTTTCCGAAGTCAAAAAGTGTTAGCCTAATTTTATCTTAGGAAGCAGCCCTTGAAGTGATGCTAAATACTCTGTAAAGGTCCTCGTCACCCGTCGCGGACGCTGGCCAAGCCCGGAGGCGGTGGGGAGTCGCGAAGCCCCGCTCGTGCCAGGCAGGGGACGGCAGCGGAATGAAGGATTTCCCAGGGCATGAAACCAAAAATCAATCAGGGGAATTCAAACGCCTCTTTGGGCCTTGCGTGCAATATAACCCTCCGCTCCCTCGGGAGACGCCATCGTGCTGGGCTCATTCCTGATTGAACTACAAGGGAGACAAACGACCTCGGATTTGTGCCTATGGCAGCACCATCAGTCCCGGCCAGGTCTAACGTGCTTGTTTCTAAGTCAGCCCTTTCAAGGCTGGCAAAGGAAATCAGGGCAGCACGCTGCCAGCCCCCTCCTTCTCTTGGGTTGATTTTTCTGGCCTTATTTGACCAAATGACTCGTATTAGGGGCTCTGATATTCCCATTCCTTCCTCTGACCCTTCCCTTTGCCTTACCTTGCACATAGCAGGGCGTTGCTCCACCGTCCCACACTATCCCCTTCCCCACCGCCGACCCCACCGCGCTTTGGGACAGCTGAACCCCCGTGGTCCTGCCAGACCCCAGCCCCACGGCCCGATCCAGAGGGCTTCAATTTCCACAGTGGCCCCGGAGCTGGGCAGTCCCGGCTACCTCACTCGATACTTGATGGCTTGACCGAAATTTCTGACTTTCACTCCGTGACGGGACGCTCTTGCCCTGTTTCGGCAGGTTTTGGTGCTTTGTGGGGCGCTGGCAAGCTCCACGGGTGCCTCCCCGGGTGGAAGACAAAATAGGCACAGTGCTGGAAACACACATTTCCAGTGCTAAAACCTGATTTTTCTACCGGACTCAGCAGAAGTTAATGTAAATAATTGCCTGTGTTAGTATAAAGTAAGGACTTGCGCTCCTGCAATGTGCTGACTTCGATGTGCAGTAACGTGGGGGTTTGCTGGGCTCCTGAAGGCACAGCCTGTTTTAATTTTGTTTCCCAAAATCCGAGGGACTTTGCATAGAAGCTCATCGTCCTGAGCAGTTTAGGGGGTGTTTACGTGTGAGATGTTAGGATAAAATGCATATTTAGCTGATTATAATTCGTCTTTCGGTTTGGCCCACAGCACAAAGGGAGCCATCAAAGATTTTTAGTACCATCGTAAAGACTGGTCAGGAGTTCAAATTGAAGAGCACGAAGAATTCTTTGATAGATGTACAAGATGCCACATAACTATACAATCCCAGGTTCAGGAACAAATAAATCACCGGAAAAAATAATTTAATGTTACCTCTTATTTTAGAGGAAAAACCAGGTTTTTTAACCTTTCTCTTCGGGGGTTAACAAACATAATTTAACATAATATCAAACCTAAAGAAAGATGCATAAAACATAAAGATTGGAAGGCTTTGAGAAAAGCTGGATCTTTCATTTAGTTCTTTTATCTCATCACTCAGTAATTTGAAGTGAAGAAACGCTGTTGGCACTGTTTAGCAACAATTCATCAATCTTTTCTCAATGAAAGTCAAGAGCTCCTTACACCAGTCCCAGATTTTCGAGGGCCTCCTTTCTTGCTTCGACTTTTAACTTCGGCTCCTCACAGCGTTTCTTCTTTGCAGAGCAGCGTGGCAGGTTGGGGTAGCAGCAGAAGCAGCGGATTAGCCAGTCCCGCCGAGCAAGGCAACTGCTATTGCCAATCCTCAGCGAGAGAATTAATAAATGCCCTCATTACAGCAACTTTAGGAGCTGGATAAGGTTTCACGTATTTCAGAAAAACCCATTTTACACTGGAAACCAACGGTAATCCCACGGCCCCTTAACGCAGGCAAAACATTTACCTAAGTGAATAGAGCAGGTTCAGGCGGCAACGGAAATCTGGAATAATGCCACTAAACTGCATTACGGAAACTTGGGATCTTCTGTTTCAACAGATCAGAGTTTAACCTGGCGAATGGGGGACTGAGGCCGTTTAAGTCTCACGCGCAGAGATCCTCAAGTGTAAAAGGAACATCTCGCCGAGGTGCCTTACGCCGTGCCACATTGGAGGGATATGGGGAAGCACGTGTTGTGCCTAGAGGGTTTTTCTAAACACTGGCTTATGTATCGTTAATAGCAAACAGACCATGAACTTTGATTTTAATATAACACTACTTAGTTGTAGCATTTGCCATTTAATGAATGCCAAAAGCAATCATAGGCTAAAATCTGGGTAAGGGCTTTTTTTACAGCAAAGGCTATTACCACTGCGTCTGATGGGTCCATCTCTGCATTATGGCTTCGCTTTCGGAAAGGGCAACGGCAGGAATAAACGTCTCGTGCCGTGGCCGGGTTCCCTCCCACCCTCACCCCAAGCGAAGGACGCAGGAGTGCTGAGCTCTAATAACGCACCTTTCATTGACTCTGCCCCACCAGGCTTTGATCCGGCACAAACGACTTTGTCGTGATGGACGGCTACAGCTTACGGTGCCCATCGCATCTGCGGGCAGGATTTGGAAGCCCCCCTTCGCCGGCAGCATCCTGATGAAGGCCTCCGTATCATTACCGCATGCTGAACTCATTAGAAGGAGAGGAAAGAGAGGGTGAGCTGGGATTTATGAACCACGTCCTAATCTTGTTGTGTCGAAAAATAAATTCAGTTTTCCTTTGTGGGCCTGACACATCCTGAACTTTTGTTCCTTATTAAACATGAACTCGCCTCAAAGGTTGAAAACTCAGGCAGGCTTCTTTTTATGTTTTTAAGGTCAACGAAGGAGAAGGAGAACAAAACCAAGACAAAAATACCCTCTTAGAAAGAAACTTAACTTCATTGATTATGTCAGTGAAGAGCAGATGCAAGAAGATGCTGCTAACAGAAGACATCAGGTGCATCTGCTGAGGAAAAATAAGATGGAAGTGGGGATAACTGGTTTAGGAGGTCTCCAACTATTAGTGGGGCACAAGCAGTTTTAAAACAGTGAAGATTTAACAAAAAAAGAAAAGAAAGGAGTAGGGAACAGCAGTTCATTCAGCGAAGAATGAAGGATGCAACCCGGTAAAAGCCCGTGCAGCAACAGTCTCCGTAGAGGTGGACTGACAGCCGCAATCCTCGCCCCGGACGGGTCCGTGCCAATTCCACAGGGCTCCCACACCAACCTTTCTGACGCTGCAGCATTTTGGTAAGAACCTCTGATCCTTCCAAGAAATGTCTTTGGACAAATCATCCGCCTGTGGTCACAGCCCTTGCCTCAAAACGCCGGGGACAAGGCACTGCCGCCCCATGGTTCGCTGGGAAATCCCCAAGAAATAAATCAGCAGTCAGGCTGTTTCCTAAGCCAACAATCAAAGCAAAGCTAAACATGGCTAACGGACTCCTGAACTGTCCTTTATAAAAGAACAGCGGATTAGGCGGTAATTTCTTCACAGAAGTACCTCTTGGTGGTTTCTATCAGCAAACATCTATTTTAAAACATCTGAAGATGCTCTCTGGGCTTCACACGTAAACTGAATGAAGGGCCCCACTTCTTTCAGAATAATTCATATGAACTCTTCTTGGCGCCGTGAGAAAAACTAAATTCGTAAACCGAAGTTAACGGCACCCAGGAGCCCCAGAATGCCGAAGCACTGACGGCATCCGCGCGTCCCCCCGCGCCGTCTCAGCGCTCACAGATCACTGCAGCGCTCATCCAGACACCCAAAAATCTCCTACGCAAATGCCATATGCCCTGTAATACTCTCGGTGAGTTCAGCTTTGGGATTTTCAATGCAAGTCCCGTCATAAATCTTGCTACGCTTCCGCGGTCTCCTTATGACAGTATCACACACAGATCTGCTTCATGTATTACCACTGTTTCGTGGAACCCAAATATACTCTTAGAGCAGCAGTGCTACTATAAACACAGGTATCAGCAAATTCATTCTGTATTATGACTGCCATAAATCTATCAGGACTTGTCAGCGGCAGAAGGGCCTGAATTGTCCATAAAGCAACAGTGCTTAAAGCTCAGAAATCTCAGTAACATAAAAACAAAATCAAAAGCACGCGGCTAAATGTTGCAGGTCAGAAACGGCCCAATTTTTTTAGCGGGGGGGGGGGACCAAACAAAAAAACCCAACGTAACAATTCCCTTTCTCAGCAGAGAGAGGCAGCTGACAGATGGACTGTGCCGTTAAATGTCAGCACTATAACTCAAACCCCGAGCGCAAGCAAACAGCCCCGCTCCTGGGTCTGCTTACCGCAGCCCATTAACTGCCCATGAATCTCAGCACTGCTTCGGACTCACCCGCCTCAGAGAGCTCCTCCGCGCACCCCGGGGGTTCGCAATACCTAACTATAGTGACTAATTCATCACTAATTCATCACGCCTGGTATTTTAGGCTTCTGCTTCTTCGGGAATAAGGACACGAGGCAGGAAAGCAGAAAAATATAGACGGAGAGTGGGATGCCAAAAGCTCGATCCCTAAAGCAGTTAGGAGCACAAGCCCTGTTAGCGACCAGCTCCTACATCTCCTGAGCGCTGTCAGGAAGAATAACCTCTGGTTTCAGGTATCCACCCAAGAGCACACATCACATTAATTATTGACATGAAATGTCAATAGTGTCAAATGTCTTAGCCTTCACTTCGCGCAAACCTGTTTGAGCAAGGGTTATGACTTCTGAAATCACCTCATTTCTGTGCTTTATATTAAAAACATTTGTTTCGAGGGGTTTATGTACCGCAGTCTGCGCTCGGTTGCAGCGGATTACGGAATACTGCAGACTGGTCCCGCGCAAAGAGATCCGGCGAGCAAAACAGGGGTGCAATAACGCACAAAATTAATCAAGTTGTGCCTCAGAGGTGCAGAAGGATCTCTTCACAGCCCTCCGTGCAACCCAAACCAACAGCTGCTTCAGCTCCGTCCACAAGAGGAATTCTCTAGGATTCTGCTGATGAAAGCCAGGCGCTGAAGTGGAGGATGGGCGTTTCAGGACGGCTTGCATTCATTTTGCATGAAGCAAAGGTGTGGTTGCATCTCATTTGACTGCACCGCCAGCACAATGGAACAGGAGGCAAAGAAAAAAAGCAGCAAGTGGAACGAACAGAAAAGCCTTGGGTTAGTTTCCTTTAACAGGGTAATCCTGACGGAAAAAGCAACGCGCTTTAATCATCTATGCCGTGCGCTACCTCTTCTACCTAAAAGAAATGATTTCTTGTCAGACATAAATGGTCACGTTTCACCGAAGGAAGCTGAGTCTCGCTGGGGTACGTAACGAGGCAAGAAGGAAGAACATTATTGCCTGGGACAGCTGAAGCTGAACTGGATAGCACACCACAAAGGCACCTGAAAAACACACAATGGGGAACAAAATCTGCGCTGACAGGTAGGGAGGAATACATTAGATGACCAGAATACCCTCTCTATCTTGACTCTTTATTATTCTATGAACCTGTTTGATTCTCAGGAACAGTTCAAATTCCTACCCCGACAAAGGATGGGTTTAGCTTGGCAAAGAAAAAGGCAAGCCTCTGATTTTTATTCTCCCTGTATCTCCCTTTGACAGAGCTCCTCAGGTGGTGATGCGAATAGCGTATTGAAAGCTGCAAGAGAAAGGCTGGGCTGGGGCCAGGATGGTAATCAGAGGTGGGGAAATGGAGTAGCTCTTCTATCTTGCACAGAGACAGTAACACTCATTTTAGATAATGTGTCTACAGTAACCCAAATAATCTGGATCATAGGGGATGGCAAGTATCAATCTCGGCAACAGCTAGAAAGGAAGCATCGCCCAAGAGGAGGCAGCCAGCAAAGCGGATTGCTATCATTACGGTGATGAATGGGAAATTCTCCACAACGCTACAGGTGTAGGACAGGGAACAACTCACTCGTCTGCAGAATCACAAGTAAGAGCTTTGCAGGCATCTCGGAGCTGCCATGCTGTAAAGCTGTCCCAGCCTCTTCCGTGACCCTACCCAACAAGGCTGCAGGAGCAAGGGAAAGGGAGAGAACAGAGATTCCTTATTTTAGTGCTTTTATCTTCTTTGCCATCCGTTACAGAACAGCAGCGAAACAACACAAATCTCTCCACCGCTGGGAGTGCAATGGATGCTCTTTACAGAGTACAGCCTCGTGAAGCAGAGATGGGTTTTCCTACTTACACACAGGTGGGCATGGATTAAGGCACTTTGGAGAGGGAGTTTCTGACGGCTCTGGTACAGAAAAGCAATCAGTTGGTTGGCAGAGACAATTTTGGGAGCAGCAATTTTCTAAGTGGGAAGGGCAAGCAGGTTAGCAGATTACAGAAAAGACTTAAAAAGCATCAACATTGCTACCTGACACTAAGATGACAACAGCAAGGGGTGGAAAAAGTCAGAGAGCCCTTCTTCTGAGCTCAGCTAGGAGAGGAGTGGGTGGGATGAGCTGATCTGTCTACCAAACAGCAGGAAAACTACTAACAGTTGCAGAGGCAAAGCGGACCGGTGGTGGGAGAGAACGGGCAACACAGCATCTCTGCAAAGCCTGGAAGAGTTTGGAGGAAGAAGTTCAACGCTGGCCAGTCGCGACTAATAACAAATAGTGGTGGTTGTAGATTGGCGCCTCTGTACGATGCGTGGATCTGCTGGCACCACCTCTCAGAGTGCTTATATTAATGACCTCCTATCAAAACTGCTAAGACATTCGACGAGCTAAGAGCCACGAAGAATTGAAGGATCTGAAGCCTCGCGGGCTTTCAAATAAGCCTGTTCTGGATGTGCTGCTGCCTGGTCTCAAAGCAATGAGGCATTTTACTTTTTTTCCCCTTAATAAGTGGAGAATAAAACCGGATTAGAACAAAAAGGACATGAGAAGACTTTATGGAGGATTGAGCAAACCCTCAAGATCCTATTTCTAGTGCTTCTCTATGTGCCTCACAAAAGGCACGATTTATTCTGGTGTCACAACTGATGACAAGCAACACCACCGCCTCTGCAGCCCGGTGCTTTTGCCTTGGCCAAGTCCTGCCATACAGCCAAGAATAAAAAAAAGACCACTTTTATCAGTGCCACTATAGGGCACTTAGATGAAAGTTAAAAAAAAAACAAAAACTTTTTGGTTTCATTTTGTTAGGCTTTCAACTTCAAAGGGAAACATGTGGATTAGCCTAATAAGGTACAAAAAGCACCTGGAGTCTGTGGCTGAACAGCAAATGTGCTCTTACATACAGGAATCAGAGTCTATCGGCTGCAGTGCCATCTCACTTTCGCACCCCATGGGCATCTCCAGGCCGGAGCAGGGGAGCGAATGCATTACTAAAAAGACATTAAAAGCAAGCACGCACGACGTCGAAGATAAGCAGTGGTCAATGGATATTTCAAAAGACGTACAAGGATCGGCTAACGGGAGACGCGATGTTTTCAAAGCCTGGACAGCAGTGGAAAAAAAGCATCCTGTCAGGGAGAGAAAGATAAAAGTGGTAAACAGGGCAGCAAAAGTGAACCACAGATAAAATAGGGAAGAGGGAAAATCAACAAAGGCAGATCTGACATTTCCAATGCTCTGCTGAAATGCACTTAGGTTCGGGGGATGTCGAGGGCTGAGAGTGTATTTTCTGCTATGAAGCTTAAAAGAGTTTTGAAACTAAAGTCTCTGTCACCTTCCTGTTTTGCCAAGGAAACGGTTCACCAAGTGATTTGAGATATTCAGATAGATGCTTCTCTCTGGCAAAACGCATCAGACGGAGAGCAAATCTGCCCAGTTAGGAGAGGCTTTTCTTTCTCCTTTGTATGCTCACATTTCGTATGAAGATGCTTTCCGTGCATTTAAATAGGGTACTGATGTCATAGGCACTCCAGAAAATCCTCTCAGTGTCTGGCAGTAAAAGGATCATAAATATTACCCCCAAAAATGCTAGACAAGGACACCACAAAGTGCTACGACAACTGCTAAACGCCACAATGATCAAATCAGATGTGGCGCGCCAAGAGGACCCCCTTTGTTCCGGAGCTCTCCCGCGGCACCCAGCCCCTCCCCGGCTGCGCTATTTACACGAGGTGACATCAAGGCAGGACTTAAACCTGGCTCATATCCCTCAGACGAGTGGATTCCCACCGGCTCTAATCACCCTGCTCCAGCTGGGCAGGAAAGGCAGGAGCAGCCACAGCTTTCGGATTGCTGCTCTTGCTGAAGGAGACCTCTCGAAGACGACTCAGGGTGCTGGCAGCGCAGCAGCTACAGGGGTAGTAGATTTGCCCAATTCAGCCGGCGGAGAGGTCCCGGCAGCGCCAGCAGCAGTGACACAGCAACCGGGACAAGCTCGGCAGGCTCCGTCCTGGGATTTAGCAATACCAGGACTAGCTGGTTCAAAGCTACCCTGGCTCTGGCACCACGAGCCGGCCTCGCGCGCTGATCTCTGCATCAACACAAACCACCACAGCGGGGTATTACCCTCCTGGTGGAATGCACCCTCCTTTCTCTCTGATGTGCCAGTTCTGCTTTGGACAGGAGCTGTCACTGTCACACTGTTATTGCCCTCGCTGTAAGCCAGTAACTATGAATGACAGGATCTGGCAAACAGGAATGTAGAGGAAGCAAACGCACACACCCAGCAATTCCCCTCAAGCAAGACTAGCTGTGAATACAGGATTTTTGGCCAGCCCAACCAGCCCAGGGTATTACTTGCTATGCCTGGAGCGTATTTGAGCCTTTCTGAGCCTAAAAATCCATTGTGCAACAGTCTAACCACTTTCGCTGCAGTAACCAATCGAGACTATAATGACTGCAGCTAGCTGGCACAGCGGGTTATGTTTGGAGACCACTGATTCAGACCTGAAAGGCTGAGAAAAAGAGAGACAAAAAAAAATCATTCAAGAAACTGCATAGCCTTGGGAAAGATCAGAAAGGCTGTGGAGCAGATGAGGGTCTGAGACTCACCGACAATAAATGTTGGGGGAGAAGAAGCTTTGGCATCAGGAGTGAGTTGAGATTTGTAATCCAAACTTAGAAGGAAGCACTGTCTGTGTACTAGCCCCACTCTAATTAGATGATATTCTTGCAAAAAAAACCCAAAAAACACAAAAAACCAGAAACAACCACAGAGCTGTGCGCTGCTCTGTGGACTTGGAGCTATAAGATGCAATGAGGCTGCAGCTGAAAAGCACCTTTACGATCCGCCGGGCAGCCCAGTGAGTCAGGACCAGTTTACCGCAAAGGAGGGCGCGCACATCACTTCGTAGATGAATCTTGCAGTGATTGCTATCATCATCAAAGATGCGATGGAACTGATTAAAGTGGAGACATGTCCTAGAAAGAATCTGCACAGAAGGATAACAATTAGCAATTTTCCTCAAATCGGCAAAGTGGCACTCACAGGATAAATTAGCGCCAGCAGTTTCACGTAGCAATTCAAGAACCACTGAGGGCAGAAAAGAGGCAGCAGCTCCTCGGTCACATATTTATCAGGAAGTAAAATACATTACGGAGAAAGTGGGTTATCTAGAGATGTCATTTCTCTCGTAGAGAAACACGCGATTGAAAAATGAAGATTTTTTAATATAAAGTGTAAGATTTACTCGGCAGCTTTTGAAACTCCGTCTCCTGATTTTGCAGCCATGCTCTGGTGAGGTCTGAGCACAAAGCTGTCGCCTTGCTGGGGTGGGGTGGGGGGACAAAAGAAGCAGGAGAAAACTTTTCCTCGAGTGGGACGGGGCATAGAGGAGCAAAGGGGGGTTAGGAGGGAGTCGTTACCTCTACATTTCCTTTTTTCCTGTGTTTCAAGAAGTGCCAAAACCTTTGCAGGGGTCCTGCTGGGGACTTCTGCACCCCAGACCTTGAGATATTCCATGAAAGGATGCTTGAGATGGCACTATGCATATCACCCTTACGTAGAATAGGGACTTAAGAGACTTTTCTTTGCCTACAGCAGATGAGTTCAGACTGATTATTCAGAGACAGAAAAAAATCCCCATGTACCAATCCTTTGCTTTCCTGGATACACCCAAAGACCCTGAGGAGGAACTAATCCGCTGACCCTTTTATGATGCACAAAGGTTTCATCCAGCCTATTTTACTTTTCCTGTGTTTTTTAAACTGGATCTGTCGCAGTGCTTTCATCGCATCAGACTAAATCTGACTACTCTGCCTGGGAGAGCTCCCCTGTACAATACGGGGAGATTAGGTTCCTCCTCTGATTTAACGTGGCACTGGAGATGAGGCAAGGAAAAGAAATAACTTTCAGAAGAGAAAGCAGTGCTCACCCAGCTGGCAGTACACCTCTATACCTGCCTCAGATCTAGCCAAAGGGCTCATGGTAAGCCAGGCAAGCACAGACGGAAAGGACAAATACTGTCACGGGGAAGAAACTCCCCACCTGAGTCAGTGCAACATCCCTAGTAGTGCTGCTTTGGCTGGAAAGATAAACAAGTTGTGATCTGAGAGACAGGAAAAATCACTGCTACAAAATGCAGACAGGATGACACCGAGACAGTTTATCATCCTGTAAGGACAGTTTCAGCCTTCAGGGTTTTCACCCCCTATTTATGGCACTAATCAGCTGCTAAGGCATCAGCTTTTAAAAGCAACCAGAGGCATTAAGAGCAAAAGCCCTCCCATGTATCTACATTATTTCTGTGCTTCCTATAACGCCGGATTCAGACAAAAAGTTTCCCTTTCCTCCCAGAGAATACAATCTCTTCTAGCAGGGAGACTTGATACTTAGATACCTCGTCAGCAGAATCCTGGATTAATTTGTATGCAAGTCAAAAAATGGAAGGTAACGTACGCAGAGGTTCTCTTGTTCTCCCTAACTCTGAGTGAGGGGGAACAGGTAAGGGCGAAGAACAAACAGCTTCTCCTAAATCAAGAGGAAAAGCCCACAAGCAGAACTTGAAGATCTTGCTGAAGATCTCAACCTCAGCCAGTCCAGCCCAGTCTTTCCCCAGGCACGCAGAAGGAGAAAAGGCACAGAGAACCCATGTCCCCTTCCTACCCAAGAGACAGGAGAATGTGAGCCAGCTTGGGGAGTTCGGACAACGCGCTAGGAAAAAAAGAAAACAGAAAAATTAAGAAACAATATGGCAAAGGACTGCAGTGCAGTTATTCCTGGGATGAATGATGCATCATTAGCAGGAGCCCCGTAAAGGCCCAGCGACACAGCTTGCACAAAAAATGATTTTGAAGGGTCTCCTTCCACCCGCCCTCAGACTCTGTGCAAGACCCTCATTTGGCCAGGACAACTTCAGTCAGTGGTATCACCTCTTTGCTACAGAAATGAGACCTTCCCCTCGTTACTGACACCAACCCAGCAGCTCAGGCCTGGGTAGTCATCCAACCCTGAGGGCACTGTGCCCAAGGAAGGTCAATCCCGCTTGCCGGAAAGCCTCTGCCAAGCTGGGGGTGTCTTTGCTCATCGGGCAGAAACCACCTTGGGAGCATCTCCATTACTCTGCGGTGACTGGAGGTCCCACCAAGCTCTCAGAAGAGGAGGGGACCATCGAAGAGCACGGGAGATGAAAAAAAACAAAATATGCTTGACGATTACAGCTCTTTCTGATGATCCTGATAGGGTATAAAGATGCCTCAGCAAAGAAAAAAAAAAAAAAAAAAAAGAAATAAAAAGCCAAACAAAGTCAAAGCCTCTGATGACCCAACCAGAGCATTTTTTCTGACACAAATGCACAAGTCTGATCAGGAAAAGCAGAGGGTTAAAAAAAAAAAAAAAGACCATTTTCAGCATCTTAGACAACACAGACTCCCAGGACCCTGCCAAATCCATCTTCTTTAGTAGCCTCCAACAACACCTTGATAACTACCTCCTCTAGTTGCAGCTGCACTGGAAATACCTTCAGAAGAAAGATCTTTCCTTCAGAGAAAACACTACAGAAAACATGATAAAGACAGACTTTCTTCTGCCTGTCAATTCTAAATGCCCTTAAAGATCTTGTGAACTTCAGTGTAGGCAGGGCTTGAATTTAAATGCCAAGTGCAAACCCTGTCTGGAACGTACATCCCCAGCAAAAAAAGGAGAAAATACTTTTGGCAAGGGTGTCCAGAGCTGTCTAGTTAAATAAGCACCTCAGGAAAAGAATTAATAAGGTGGAATAATTTTGAGATGGACCAGCAAAGAAAGAACCCTTTCAGAGGTCAAAAAGGGGAGGGCTAAGAGTGGAACAGCTAAAATCTGAGCGAGTGAGAGAGATGTCTAAGAGGAAACCAGAAGTATTTTTGGACATCTAGATAACCTGCCAGGTTCGAGACCTCTTTTTATTGCTATTTAACCGTTTATACAGCTGGAACATCATCAGAGGAGATGGTGAGATCTCAGCCACAGCCTGCTCCTCAGGTTAGCAATTAGGCCATTCTCGCAGCAGGAGAGAGAATCTGTGTCTTCACATCCTCCCCAGCAGGAGAAGGAATTTGAACCTTGGTTCGTAGCATCCAAACGGAGAAGTCGACTGAGGTATTGGGTAAAGACACAATGATTATTCCTCCAGCAGTTTTGCCGCCTTTTAATTGCTTTGTTGGGTTTTTTCACCGAATATTTGATTTGGAGCCCAACGGAACTTTGCACACGGAGCGAACCAAAACGCTGAATGTTTCCTGTTCCAACAACTGTTCAGTCCTTCATCCTTCTGCGTCAGCAACTGGGCTGAAAAACCAGTTATTTACGGAACCGTTGACGTTAACAAGAAGGGAACGTGTTTTCCACATCTACCCAACCTCCTTCGGCCACCCACTCTATCCCCTGAGCTCGTCCCCCGTGCCTGTGTAAGGCAGGAGGGGAGAGGGAGGGAGCTCGCTACGTCCTGCAACCGTTGCGCTCAAGGGAGCAAGACGCAACCCTCAAGGCCTCTTCACACACAACACCAGGGATACGATTCTGCACACTCCAGCAATCTGGGAAATCTATTTGACTACAGTACCACCTGCTGTCATATAGTCGGTGTGCTGATTAAAAGAAAAAAGGTGAACTTACTAATACCTGCGTGAAGACGGTTTGCTTCTCCATCTCCCTATCAGTGAGTGGAGAATCCCAGTCTAAAACAGACTTTCCAAAGAGTAGTTCAGTCAAATCTGACTTCCAATTGGCACTTCTATTTGCTTTATTATCCAGGGCATTTTTAAAGCTCTTTTGCTCTTAAAAAACAGTCAAATAGATGAAAGTAAGGAAGCAGAGCTTATCTTTAGTCTAGTTGAGTCTAAAGACTACTTGGTTTCCTCGCGAGTTTTACTAAATACAGAAGGAACCTGAAGCCAAAACAACAAACAGCAGACAGCGATTTAATTAAAGTAATTCCTGCCTAGATGAGGCTCACACAATGACTCCACTAAATAAGGTTCTGGGTGTTACCGAGCAGAAAAATTAGATGGCTAATATCTATGCAGGGAGGCACACTCACTTGTAGTAAGGCTCGTGGAAGGATGATGGTTTGTGGCTAGAGGACAAAAGATAAGTGAATGTGGATAAAAAAAGGAGATAAGGAAGGTAGCATTCAAAATGCAAGGCCAAGGAAGAAGTGACGATATGTGCCAAGACACGAGGAGAGACAATTGAGCTGCAGGGACGTGACAGGAATGAGCAGCGGGGAGATTTGTAGAGGGTTTTTCTCCTGGTTCCAGATCAGCAGTGTGAAAGATTAGTCTGTTTGTCTCCTAACACGTTAAGGAAATCCTTCGGCCAACTTCTCTTGAAAAGAATATTCACAGCCAGAGAAACCAGAAGTGGGAGCCTGGATGCTGGATGTAGGTCAGGGATTAAACCAGAGCAAGGATCCGCCAGCCTGGGGGATGGGAGAAGGGGGGGAGAGGGGATCCACCAAGCCGGGGACTTACTCATTTCTCTGCAACCAGGAGGAATTCTTTTTTCTTTTTCAAGGAAAATTATCAACTCGCAGCAGGTGTTTATCTAGAATATGATCCGCATCTCTTCTCTATGCATCAGCCTATGTATCTGTAGCTACACTGGTACAGTGATACCCATACAGATTCTCGTCTACTCCTTAGGTGAATGTAACTCTTGAACCTTCCTCCAAGCCGTCAAAGAAAAAGCAAGCAAGCACGATGTCCCGGCCCCGAGGACACTCGCTGGCCCTAATGTCCCTGGCCAGCCTCCCCTGAGCCTCTCCATGGGGGGACCCCACGTCAGCCCAGCCCAGCGGCATCAATCCCTGCCGCAGCAACGTCCAGATGCAAGAAAAGAAATGTATTATGCCACCATCACAGCTGTGGGGTAAAGAGAGAGGGCAACACACACACACAACCTGTTTCCAACCAGCACGGCGATGGTGCTGACGCTTCTCTTCGAGGGCCAGCTGAGGTCTGAAACAAAATACTTGGGGAGTGAGAGCCAACACCAGCTCACAGCATCGGAGGCTGCAGGTCTATCCCTTGCCGAGACAACCAGGTTTTTAGGGAAAAGTCATAAAAAGAGATAAATTATAAATTCAGGTCTAGATCAGCTTGTGCACTTTGGCACTGATGATGCATACGAAATAAAAACCTTGAGGCCGAATTCCTTCCTGCTGTGAAAAACAGAAGAAAGGGGTGAAAGAGCCTGGGGAGAAATGAGAGCGCTCAGCTCCCTCCTCGCTCAGTTGGGCTTGTCACAGATTTTCCTCTCTCTAAACCGTATAAGCCGGTCAAGCAAAACCAGTGATCAACCAGGAGACGTGAGTAATAGAAATGAATACTAAAACGTTCCTATTAACTACGCACAACCACCAGCTTCTAATTGTTACAGTAAACCCATTGTAGGAGTTGACACACGGAGCAAGTTTTACCCCTTTTACTCTCAGGCGAGTGCCTGTGTACTTGCAGCAGGGCTGCAGGCAGCAGCAGCAGCTACTGACGTGGCTCCTACAATGACTCCCTTAGAAATGCTGTCAACGTGATCCAGCCTGTTATGCGAACACAGTATTTCCAGGCTCCTGTAACTGTCCCTGTCACGGGAAACGAGGAGTCCCAGAGGAATTACACCACCAGATCAGACGTAGCCCAGGGTCTCGTCTGAAGCAGACAACAGGAGCAGATGCATTTGAAGAAGATCAAAGACGCCTCGCTCTGTCCCTGCTTCATCCCCAGGTACAGTCGTTAGAAACCGAAGTAGGAGACTTCATAGCCCATCTGACGTTTTTGGTAGCCTTACCTCTACCAGCTCGGGACGCTCGGGCAACGCACGTGCAGCCCAGTGCTGCAAACGGTGAGCGTTGCGCTGTGCCTTAAACAGCACTGGGTTTTTAAACGTG
Source organism: Elanus axillaris (assembly GCA_026212715.1). Lineage (NCBI taxonomy): Eukaryota > Metazoa > Chordata > Aves > Accipitriformes > Accipitridae > Elanus > Elanus axillaris. The sequence continues at coordinate 80,922,236 of JANZLQ010000079.1, read as the reverse complement.
ACACTGTTATAACTAGAATAATTCCTGGAACCGCAAACAGCAGCAAAAGAGGCCCGCACGAAAGTAAAGGCGACGTGGACGTGCGGTTAATTTGCCGGTGCGGAGACGGAGGTGCTCTGGCTTTCTCCGCCTGCGGAGGAGCTGAGGAGGGAATCTCCAGCAGCGATACCCACCTCAGACATCTCTGATGCCAAGTGCAATGAATCCTGTCTGCATCAGGCAAAGCAAGTGAGGAGCGAGGCATATGTTCACCATAAATTCCCTCGTTCCTACCAGAAGAGCAAAGTCTCCTGGCTGCTGTGCCACAACACCCCCATGAGCAAGGCAGGCTGCACGGAGCTTATCCAAGGTTTTTCCCCGACAGCGAAGACTGTTCCAATGAAACCGAGACCGAATTTTGCAGGGGACGTGTTAGCCACCAAGTTCTTTTACTCATGTTACAGATTCAACCTGAAGGAAATGTCCAAAGCAGACTTCAAGCGTGCCGTCATACTCCACTGGCAATTTCAGAGCTGAAACCAGACAGAACTGAGATCAAAATGAGATTCATTCCTTAATTTTTAATGTAAGAAAATCAATGTTCTTTAACCAAAGAAAATAAAAGCCTTGAAAAGAGTTCCATTATAAGCACTCGTTTTGATGAAGGCACCAATAAACAATATCAGAAAGTGCAGACCGAAGTGAAGCAGAATGAGGAAATTGTACAATTTTGGCGTGTACAGCAGTTATAAAACTAAAAAGTTGTGAGCTTTCCATACCGAAATTACCATAAAAATGATCAAAAAATAACACGGATCTCTACACCACCCTTTGGTTTCCTTCCTACTGAAGACTCGCTGCGACCATGCCGAAGGTCCCAGCAGCTGACATAAACCCAAAACACATCCAAGGTTCTGGTGGAGCCTAGAGGGGAAGGGGCACACGGGAGCCCACCCGAGCCAGCGGGCAAATACCGCGTTTTGTTCTTTTGCTCTGAAGCAACTGACTTCTTAAAAATGCTCTTATACCCGCCAGGGAGCAGACCCTTAATGCCTGAGATTGGAGCCCTTATAAAATCGTTCAGGGAAGCGGTGGGGGAACGGAGAAAACTGACACTCCATAAACTGCTTGGAGGATATTTATAATACTCAGGGTCCTTCGTGTACTCTGTTTTATTGATCGTTAAAAAAAAAAAAAATCAATCCATAAACTACATATGTATACAAATATAATACAATGACGTTTCTTAAGGGAATTACGGTACAAACTTGAACCAAAATGCACTAAAATGGATCCCAAAACGTATCTGAAGGTCTGCAGGCACTCCGCTGGCCGCAGAGCCCTCGGCAGCTGGCGGCACTGGCATCGGCACTGCCAAGGGCCAAAACTAGGTTAATGCGGTGAGTGAATCAACTCTCTTAATAGATACACGGCTAAGTTCATTGGCAGGGCAATGAGGCGAAGCTCGCGGCGTAGCTCTCTGCAATACGACGGGTCTACGGATAAAAACACCGCAGTCTGCAATGCTGCCAGCTCTTTAAATTTTATTGCATAAACAGTCAATCATGGCTTCTTAAAAAAAACCCCACCCAAATCCCTTCATTCAGCTCGGTTTAATTGATTGCTGTTCTTCAGACAGAGTTCAGAAACACGATAGATGTTCTTATCTAAATCTCTTCTTTTAATAGCCCTAAGTTTGCACACTACCAGTAGTATGTATTTATATATCAAAGCCTCAAGTCCTGAGGATTTCTGCTTGACTCTTGAGAAATTTCAATATTTGATCCTGAACTAAGGACAGAAAATTCACTTGCAACCTCAACTGTAATCATTTAAAGAGAAAGTAATACCGGTGGACCGAAGAGCCGCAAGGTAAAGACGACGCACGCGGGGATCCCGCGGCCAAGCAGGACGCTGCGAGTGGAGGACGGCCACAGCCTCTCCCCTCTGGGCAGCTCCATCCCAGCCTGCGTCAGGCACGCCGCAAACTCACTCGGTGCTACGACACATACAACGCCTAGGGGAAAAGAGTGATTTATCTGGATTAGAGCTGCAAAGACCTTATGAAGCAGTTTCTCGGGGCGGTGGAACTCGGTGGCAGCCTCCGCTCCGGCTCCAGCGGCCGTCCGGCGTAACCCAAGCCCGCATCCCCTAAAATTTGGCAGCTCGCTTGCGCGGATGAGCCACAGCTGGGCACGTTCTTCTTCCCGATTAGGTGAGCTGTGCTGTGCATTTGGTATTCTCTACGACGTTGTTCGTAAGGTGACTGTCAGCCTTTTCTTTTTTTTTTTTTTCTTTCCCCCCTTTTTTTTTTCTTTCTTCCCTGGCTATCTGTGCCAGCACGCGGCTCAGATTGAAATGCTACGGTAACCCATGGGAGCAGGAAATTTATGACACAGAAAACAGTGCTGTTTCAATAACCATTCCATTTTTTTCCCTCATTTCACATCACAGTGCTAATATTACTTACTTATTTATTTACATGGACCTACTCTGTATATGTATTCTCCTGGTCTCAACAGCACTGTAGAGCAACAATTTTCTTCTTCTCTGAAGTCTAAGATGAAAATATGACCTGACTAAAAATGTCGCATTTAGTACACTTCAGCTGCAACGTTTCAGAAAATGCAAAGAGAAAGAATTTACATTATGGTAGGATTAACAGCTAATTCACTAGATTAATTCCAGATTTTGGTGTTTATCTGGGTATAGTCTTCTACTCAAAAAAACCTCCACGGCTTCACATCCATGTTTCCACAATGATTTTGATTTGTGCATAAGAGATGGATTTACTAGCGGCTTTGTTGTCCCCGTTCTTTTTTTTACCTGTCTCTCCAGTCCTAATCTCTACACCTTAAAAACAAATAAAAGAATATTAATATTTCTGGACATCTCTCTCTGCATCTTCACGACCTTCAATACACACCTCATATTTTGTCCTCCCTTCTTACCGAGATGGAAGGTTGAACGTGTCATTAACATAATAATGTTGAAGAATATTTTGGTGTTACAGACAAAGTCCTAAGTGATTAGCTTTTTCGGATACCATCAAATCTCTTCTACACTTAATTTTAAACATTTTTTTACCCCGATCGGTTGAAGTGGGCAATTCTTAGAAGAAACCAGCCTGCTAGGCATCTACCTCTATTCTTTTAGACTCGTAGAATCATTTAGGTCGGAAAAGACCCTTAAGACCATCGAGTCCAACCGTTAACCTCACACTGCCAAGTCCACCGCTAAACCACGTCCCTCAACACCACGTCTACGATTCGAGGGGTGACGCTCCAGCCTGCCGCGGGGGTGCTCTGCCAGCCCCCCGGATCCCCAGAGCTGCTCTGCCACGACCAGGAGGCAGCGGCAGCGAGGTCTGACGTTTTTCTTTCCATCCAAACCGACTTTCCGTTTCAAAGCGCGGCGGGCGCGCCGTTGGTCTCCTGCTCTCTGCATTGTTCTGTCTTTCCAAATCACCATCAGGTTAGTTTGCTTTGCATATCATTTCCCCTCTTGGAGATCCCGAGACATCAGCACAGGTAATGGATGCAGGCCAAAATGCCTGGCTGCCACCGGGATCGGGGAATGGCTGACGCGTTGAGCTCAGAGATTATCCAGCCATCAGACATTATAATTGGTAATATTCGGATGCCGTATGCCTTTTATTTTTTTTTTTTTATCCACAGATGAGATGACATTTGGGAAAAGAATTAAAAAATAAAGACAGCTCTGAGTCCAGATGGCTTGAAACCTACAACAAGGTTGAAAAAAATGACAGATCTGTCGGGAAAAAAAAGGAAGGAAAGGATGAAAGGGAAAAAAAACAACACTGCAGACCTGGCTGGGTAGGTAGAGGACGGAGCGAAGGAAACCTGTTGTATTTAGCAAGCCAAGTGCCATAAATCCAAGAACACCCTCTTAAAACACTCGCATTTACACCCGTGTTTGTAAGCTGATGAGAGAAGTAGCAAAAATACTAATTTCCTGGTACGATCATAGCCTCCAATCTCTAAAACAAGCCAACTGGTATCCTCGTCTCTATTGTGAGTACAAGATTGCGTTAGAGGGAAACACAAACCAGTGAAATGTCAAGAGCAATTAACGGCTGCATTTCTCATGCAACACAAAAGGGGGAAATTTTATAGGGCTCCTATAATTAAAGTTCATAAAAATGAATATACATTTCCCTGAAGGACTGTAGGTGATACAAGTTTCTCTAGCCTCAACGTAGCCATGCCCTCCCCGGTTACCTGGTGCTCCATTAAAAACACTGGAAAATGTTCTTTTGCCACATTTCTCGCAGCTCTGGAGCTGAGTTTTTGAGCCACCCAGGAAACTCTCAGCAGATTTCTCTTTGTGAAATCTGCTTTAAAGCAGCTTGCTCCTCACCACTGAGTGACCCTTTATTAACTCGGCAATGGTGGCAGCAAGCTGAGCAGGCAGAGGAGTTGACACAGAGCAGGGACAGATGAAACGCTGAGCGGTGTGATAAGGTGCAAGACGAGGTTTTGGACGAGGCTCCTGGGGACGAGCTGTTTGAAGGCAAATGATGCTTTGTTTGTCACCGAGGAATGACAGGAGCCCTCCGCTCCCGCCTGACCCTGCACAGCTCATGTATTACTGCATGCTTCAATTTAATGACTTTAAAACGTCCACAGAAAGCTAAAGAAGAGGAACCGTCGGCAAGTAGTGAATTTACCAAAAAGAAGCCGGTGTGGGCAGTCGGGAAACAACTTGTGTTTCCTACTGCGTTTGAAGGAGAAAATGCAAAGAAAGAAAGAAGGCGAACAGAAAGAAGGTGATGTCGAGGCTTCTTGGTCCCGTTATGGTGCTGGCTTCCTTCCTCTGCCTACGGGAGCACCAGCCCTCCTCTCCTCCTGCTCAGGGCAATGTCACCACTTTTAGGCTCCGAGATATTTTGGCTGCTGCTGGCAATGCCAGACATCCTGCAAAGTAACACTCATTACAAGTCCAGGACTTTAATTTCCCATCACACAGGAGAGCAGAGGCGCAGGGAGTTACCCCTCTTCTAAATTACTCGAACAACTGGAAGTGGAAAAGCTCTGTGGGAAGAGCCACGAAAGCCCTTCCGCTCCCAGAGGATTTGGGGCATTTCCAGGTGGGGGGGGGACGGGACCGGCCCCATCCCCTCGGTGTGTCCCACCACCACGCAGCCCCAGCGCAGGCTGTCCGAGGAAAAGCACTGCCGCTCTCCCCATCTTCTCAGCGAGACACTTCTGCAGCCCTTCGTTTCTCAGAAAGGCTGAGAGTGTAATACGCTGGTGTGAACCCAGCAGAAATTTTCTTTTGACGTTAATTGAATTTTTCAGGTGTTAATTTTTATCAGGAAAGAAAAAAAAAGATAAACTTTAAATCTGGTTTGATCCCACCCCCTTTTCTTTCCATCTCAGCTGCTGAACCAGGACAGCGGGGACGCAAACGCTTCCCCGCTGGAGACAGCCCTGTGGATTCTGCTGTGAGTGAGATCCCCGTACGGCAGAACAGAGGACAGTGTCTATTAACCCAGGATATCTTTCCAATTTCCATCTCTTATTCTGCTAGTAATTTTAGAAGCACTTAAATCGGTGTGAATTTTTGATCTGGGCTGTGATGAAATACCTCCTCCAGCTGTGCCGGCTCCTTGGGAATACCTGCAAGAGGGAAGCCAGAGCCAGAACAGTGACCAAAGCCAGAGCCAGAACACTGACCAAAGCCAGAGCCAGAGCAGTGACCAAAGCCAGGCAGAGACACGATCTCCCCGGGAGCTGTGCACCCCGCGGAAGATCGGGCTGTGCGACGGGAGGTGTGGGCACTCAGTACCGTGTACGCCGTTGTTTTGCGTGCAAAGCCGCAGTTTTACCTTTACATGGGACAGAGCAAAGAAATAACCACATTTTGGTACGCTTCCACCTCCAGAATAACCTCGCAGGGCTGCTCCCGGCTTTGCTTGAAGAAGTTTCGCTCCCAGGAGGGCTGTGGGAGTTCATTCCTGATGCGATTCCCCTTGCCTCATTGTTCTTCACGACTCAAACCCACTGCCGCACCAGTACAGAGCTCCCACAACCTCCCCGTCAGCTCAGGCAGCCAAGAGCTGCCCAACCTGAAAACCAAAGCCATGCTGGCTACCTAGAGATGAGCCTTCACCCACAGTCTCCTTGGTTCAGCAGATGGAGAGATGCTTCTCAGCAGACAATCCTCTGGCTAAGAACGTCATTAAAAAAAGACGGAGAGAGACACAAACAAATCTCTTTCTTGGTGAACCTTGGCTATTCCTTCTTACCACGCAGTCGACACAAGCGGCTCCATAATATGCAGCGTGCCATCAAACGGCATCTGTCCCAGAACCGCTCTGAAGCGGAGGACAGAGTGCCGCATGGTGTCCTGAGCCTGCTCGGACATGTATTAACAGCAGGGGACACGGGTAAGCTAGTGTGCACTGCAATGTCCCTTATCAATTCCTTTTTTCCTTTTTCTTTTTTTTTGTCTTTTCCTTTTTTTCTTTGATGTTGTCTAAAAAAAAGCCAAACGGCAATATCAAACGTAACAGACCTTTCAAAAGGTTTTGATAACAGCAGCCTGCTGAGTCCTTTTTAAATGCAATTATTTTATGTGGGACTAATTCAGACATAAAAGTCAGCTCTGTCAATACAGCTTAAATCCATTCCTTGCAGAACAGGCCCTTGAATTACTCCTGTTTTGAATAAAGTCGTTGATACGACACGTTCGCTGGATAGCTGCGGTGGAATGACCCATCGTGAATCCCACTGCCACGCGCCTTGCAGAGCCTGGATTGTCCCCAGGGAAAAAAAAAAAAACCTGCAATGGCTTAACCTGGCTTGTGATGTGGCAAAGCAGAAGGAAGCGAGAGGGTCTGCCCGGCCGCTCGGCCATGGGGCTGCTTGCTAGGAGCAGCTCCTGCTCTCCGGGGGTCCGGGCAGCATCAGGGGCTCTGTAACCACCGATTGCATTCAGATTTAGAGCTTAAATTTAGCTGCTACTTGCAAGGACAGAGCACGGCCGTTTCTCATGCTTTGTTGGGAAAGACAGTATAAATGGGCCACTTATGAGAGCGCTTGTTATGTACAAGTGCTCATACATTTGAGGATGTACCAGCACTTCTTAATTTACTCTTCAGCTACAGTTGAAATCCTCTTCTGCCAGGCAGGTTTTCTGTGTAAAACCTAGTTTGTACCGATCTCTGGGCACCTTGCCACCAAAGCTAGATTATACACAAACAAGCATGCGCGCACACGCCTAATCAGGGCCTGCAATCACATATTTAATCAGGAATGGATTAGGCAACCTTTCCAAAGATCAAGCTGCAGACTGACATAAAGAACCACCATGCTGGAAAAAAAAAAAAAAAAAAAAAAACAAATAAAAGATGTTATAAATGGTTTAATGGACTTGGCATCAGGGATGCAAACTCACGTCTTTACCCGAACGGTACTTTTAAGCCCCTTTTCCAGCCATTTCTTTTAGAAGCGATCAACCCTGGTTTACACCAGCTTGCATTTCAGCGTTAACAATATCAGTCTATAGAGTTTTAATTAAAGGAAGATCCTCCTCTAAAGAAATGGCAGGACTATTTTAACAGTGCATTCACTAGAGTCTTTTGCTGGCTGAGAGACAGCCGAAGGGGTTTCGCGTTGCCGGCGGACAGTAACACCCACCAGGTTCGGCATTACTACCTGCTGCTACCCAAACTACCTGCTGGTGTCTGGGCACGCACATGTCTGTGCAAAGATGAGTCCTGGTAGAAAGAAGGCATAATAAAGAAGGGAGAAGGCGACACGTGGGAACCGAATTGCCACTGTCTGTGAAATACTTCAGCAGCGCATTTTAATTAAACAATTTCATTATAGGTAAATTAAAACAATAAAAAATCAGTTCCTTGTGGTTTTGGCAAAAGCTACTTAAGAGTTTTGATCTATTTTCCTTTCTTCTCAGGTAAACATCTTAATCCCTCACTGGTGTAAACATGAGATATATTCTTCTACATTGATCTTCAACTGCAAAGCAACATCATTCACGCTTCAGCATTTTTGTTCATTATAATTCCGGTTTCGCCGTAGCAAACCCTTCCTCTCCCCCTGGAGCAGACAAGCTCTCCCGAAGCCGGGACGACCGCCCGCCCCAGCAGTCCCCAGCCTTTGCACGGGCTGGGACAGGGCAGGACGAAGGCTCCATCGCCTGCGGGGACCTCCGCTAGCGGCAGTCCCCCTCTGAGACAGACCGAACCACCCGAGATCTCAACGAGGCTGAGGCCGCCAAGACAGCCCTTGTACGCCCCAGCACCCACAACTGTTACACGGGAGATGGGGGAGGTTACAACCCACCCGGTCCCCCACCACCCGCTTACGGCCCGGCCACCAGCCGTGGATCGGTCCCAACCCTTTTTTTTCCCATAGCCACCACCTGCCTCCGCAACCACCTCGGCAGCTACGACCAGAAGTTCCTTCCCTGCTGTGCAGAGCAGCGCTTCTTTATCTCTATTTTTAATTAATATAGCCTTGAGTTCTCCTCCCAGTCATACAAACCAGCGGGGGCCCAAATACTGGCCCAAAGATGAAGAACACCAAACCCAAAACTAAATGAGTCACAATTTACCAAGCCCACCCTGGGGCTCGCGTCAGCCACGTTGGAGTCTCCTCCCGTATTAGGGGACTTCAGCTCCCACTCTTTACCCAGCTCCCACTCTTTACCCACTCAAAACTCACCACTGCCTGCAGTGGGAACAGTCGAAAGGTGAGGAATGGGGAATCGTGCCCTGCGTGCAATATTTAATCCCACGCCTTAGACGTAACCTGAAAAAACCACAGGATTGCCATTTACAGCGAAATCACTGAAAAGCAGTAGTATCTGTGTTGCCTCACCAAGTAAGATTTAACGTAGAGAAAAGCGTAAGTTGGTTCATTTTGTTACAAAAAACAGACCCGGTATTCTTCAGCTGTTTTCCAGCTCTGCAGGCTTTCCAAGCACTGACTGCTGATGGATTCCAGCAAGTCCTCCCCGTTGAGTGAATGATTATTATTCACACAGTACGGTGAGGGAAGTCGTCAAGGCTAAACTCTTCAATCTCTAGCGTCAAAAAGTTGGATAAACTCAGGATTGCTGAGGGCTGGCAGCGCCTCTTTAGAGGAGCATTTTATCGCAGCTGAAATGGGACGCACGCTGTCCCTCGCAGCCTGGGATTTCTGGAATGTCTGACTTGGGCAAAACCACGGCTGGAGCCTGGATCATCTGGGTTGCACCGAAAACCAGCCTGGAACAATTCTTAAATGCCCAGAGCAGAATGAATCCAAATGGTGTCACAAGCTCCCAGTAAAATTATGGGACACTGCCCATTTTGGGGCTGCAGCCGTTCCTATCCGTCCAGGCACAGAGCAGTGCTACATGCATCTGCTACCCATGTGTCTCCGTTTTTTTTCCAGCCTTCAGATATATTTGGCATATCGTTCGGGTATCCGTAGCAGTTACTGTAAGAATGGGGCTATAACTTTTAAGACAGTCTCATTTATGAAAAGCTGGAAAAGAGACAAGTCAAAATAGAGCACATAAAATACCCACTAGCTAATTTACAATCTTTTATTTCTGGATCTTAGATGCATTTGCTTCATAACAAGAATATATTCTCTGCTCCTCTCTTTCCCCCATTTTCAATTTCCTGGGTTACTAAAGTTGAAAAATTCATTAATGAAAGCTCTTTGCATCCATAACTCAGGACATAGAGCTTCTTTTCAAACCTGGCAATAAAGCGTCATTTATAGCTGGGAAGAGTTAGGGGCTGGTTAGATCAAATACCAACCTAATCCCACTGAAAGAAACAATGCTGCAAAAGTAATTGCTTGTTAGTAATCACCCCCCAGCTGCAGCACTGTATACTGCTGCCTTTGAGGAGCACGATGCAATGTCAAAGGAGACGCGCTGATAGAAAGAAAATACTCAGGAAAATCAGAGGAATCCATTTGTGCTTAAAATGCATAATCCAGCAAAGGATCTGGCAGGAAGAAAACTTGCCCACAATGTGGTGTTGAAGGAAGCCGGTGCGCTCCGGACTTGGGTGAAGCAAGAATACGGAAAGACACCTCAATAGTTCTTCTTCATTTTGAAAGATCACGTTCAGCCTAGACGGGGAAACTTAACGCTGGCATGTAAACCGCGACCAAGATTCGCCCCAGCTCTAGTTCAAAGGAATATGTTTATATCCCAAGGTATAAGGGCAGAAACTGCTACCAAGCTGTAGCAGGTACCTTCACCCACTTCCCCGGCACGCAAACCTCGTCTACGCCGCTTCTCGCTGGTGGCCACGGGCACAGATAATGCAGCATTTCCAGACTGACTTCGTGTCTGTTCTTGTGCCAAATACAAAAAAAGAACGAAAATTTCATCTCTATTTTTTTTTCCATTTCATTTTCTGTGCGTACATTGATAGACAGCGCAAGGCATCGAGTGTAAATACTGTCCCTACATCTATTTTCACAGTTAGGATAATATAACCACAACGTTTTGCTAGGGTATATTGCCACTCAGAGTGCTTTTGCCTATTGACTGTTGGATTGAGTGATGGCAAGAAAAACAATCTTACTAACAGAAGCGACATCACACCTTGATTTTCTCCCCTCCTGCTTCTTCTCAAGTATTGGGATTAGAATAAATCCACCTCCCCAACGATTCCAGCGGGACAGACAGGAAAAAGAGTGCACAGTGGTGCAATAATTCCCACTTCAGCTTGTTTCCGCACGCGCACATGCAGACACACACACTTGCACACTTCCTTTTCCCCCCTAGAAGTCTTCCGAAACAACCAACCAGCTTGGTCTACGTCTGGAAGGTCAGTTGCTTAATGACGCACGCTTAATTGCAATTCGTAACATCTCAGTGCTACGTAAATTATTACTCTCTCGCTTTAAACAGAATAAAAGGTTGTAGCAATCCTTTGCATTTAAGTGAACAACGCTGAGTTTTGCTATCTGGGGCCGCAGCTCAGGTTTGTGTCTCCGTTCCTGAAGGGCTCAGGGAAGAACCGTGTTCTCACCCCTCCTCAGCCGCTCTCGCTCCGCTTGAGCCTCCCACCAGCCTTGTCCTTCCTCAAATACACAGGACTTCTGTTCTTCAGGAAAATGCCTATTTTTAGCTCACAAAATATGGTATAAATCACCGTGTGGGTCAATGCTCGCTAATTACCCATGACTAAGTCCCAATTTAACGTGTACTGACATAGAGATTTCCAAATAATAATGCATTCTCCCTTGCTGCATGACAGTCATAAAATATACATTAAAGAGGCCTTCTTTTAGGAGAGCAGGTGCTGAGACTAAGCACTGACAAAAAGGCACTTCTGGGGTGTGAAAAACGTTATTGAATTAGCAACGAATGCATTAGTTAGGTCTGAGTTATGCTTTGAACGTCTAAGACGCATGCAGCCGTGCCAACTCCCGCCTCACCCTTTCAGTCCATCTTCAGGGTGAAAATTTCACTTGTCGCCTGCTGAATAGAATACGGGGATGGAAGGGGGCATGGAGAAAGCAGCGTGAAGAAGGATTAGAGTCACGAGACGTTGTGAGGTTTGAAGGAAATGGACTGTGACCAAAAAGAAGGTTGTTGTCGTATGTACGGAGAAGGTGAAACTACCAGGCTGCTGTCAGCGTGCAAGGGGAGGCTGGTCCCCAACGCCCTTCTTGCAGCAGGTCGGAGAGACAGGACCCGTTCCCAACTCAGTGGGTGACCTCAGACAAGTTTATTCTCTCCTCAATGTAGTAAATTATCCTTCCATAAAATCCAGTGGCCCCAAAACGCCATTTAAAAAAGAAAACCCAACTTTTAAGGCTGCTGAATGAAAGCAACGCAATTGTCTATCGCATCATCTAGAAACCCCAAGCAGTTAAAGCCGGGGAAATGAATAGTTAATGATACCATAAATCTTATACTGCCATGTAAATATAAACACATTTTTTCTTGTCATGTGCAAAGGAATAAATGTTTTATCACACCTTAACTGCGCTACATTGAATTATTTCCCCATTATTATTACGATTTTAAGGCAAGTATGTATTTCCTCCCAAAGAGGCTCTGTTAGGAACAAGTCGCACAGTTATTTACTTGTGAATAGACAGTGCATCTTCGCTGAAGTCCTTCTGTGAAGAAGTAGGCATGTCCAAAGTAAGACTAAGCAGACGTTTGTCTGACAAGAGTGACTGGAAGTTGCAAGAGAGGCTCCCTGGCCATTTAGGAGGGGAGACAGGAGAGAGGAACCCAGGTCCATGGATCGGCCCTTCTTGCGTGTGCTGGAGGAGAAGACGACTTGTGTGCAAGAAAAGAGCTCTGGGGCTTCTCTCTTGTAATACCCCACAGTGCTCAGCAGCAGCAAACACCTACAGACAGGTGTTTTGCCTGGGAAATGGGAGAAAAAAGAATCTGCGTATTTCTTGGGATAAACTTAAAAGAAGGGACCAGTTTTTGGAGCCCTTGTGAGTAGATGCACCTCCTTGCTACAGCGGCTGCGTGTGTCTTGGGTGCTGAGCGGTACCCAAAGGACTGCACACAGAGGAAGGATGTGTAAGGCCCTGGCAGCCCAAAGGAAGACTCTAGGATCCCATCTCCATGATGGTGTAAAAGAAAGAGCCTGTTTAGGGAAGAAGGGGAATTAATAGCTGTGAAATGGCAGCTCCGTTCCTGCCTGGAAAGGGCACACTCCCGTCTCGGGGGAGCGCCGAGTTCCCAACTCACCTCCGCGTTCAGGGCACATCACGTGTAACTTTCTGAGGCTGCACAGAGCAAATCTTACCATCTTTGGAAAACACTTTGAAATCTGAGTGAAAACTATTATTTAAGTGCAAAATATAATTACAGTGAAGATCAGCATGTAGAATGCTGCCGGGGAAAGGGGTGTGACATTACTCTTAATAATTAGGCAGAAAAACACAGAGGAAATGGATTGTAAATAAAAAAGGAAAGAAAGAAATAAAGAAAAGAAAGAAAGAAAGAAAGAAAGAAAGAAAGAAAGAAAGAAAGAAAGAAAGAAAGAAAGAAAGAAAGAAAG